>OZ010590.1:93877047-94097047 GCA_963932145.1 Acanthosepion lycidas
AAGTTTGTCTATTTTGGCAGCAATTTCTCTTTTAGGCATGTCTGATTGAATAAAATTACAAACATTATGTCTGCTTATTTTTATCATAATCCTTTCATATTCGCGAATATTTTTACGTATATTACAATCAAATGAGACAAAACATGCACTGTAACAGTGAAAATCAGGTAATGTTTGTAGTTTATTCAATCAGACATTATAAATATATACATCTACACTTATTATTTACCTCATCAACGTGTCTCTTCGGACGCTGAAGCGTTGAATGACAGTGTGACGTTTGAAAAATTCTGGCATGAGACAGAAAATAGAGTGGAAAATTGAGATTTGGCGAGATAAAAGAATGTAATTTCTCAACAAGCCAAGGATTCCATTATAAAGGTAACTTCACGAAGAGACCTGATGGCAAATTTTGGCAGTGATTGATGGAGTCAGTAGAGGGTGCTGGCTAAGTGAATTCTGGGTGGCCAAAAGATATGATGGAAATTTAAGTGGCAATGTGGAATTCGTAAAAAATTTTGGCCGATGGGAAAAAAAGAATTTTATAAACAAAAATTCTGGATTATAATTTTAAGGGAGCCAGCTTAGCCACACCCGCGCGGCCGGGATGCCATTGACCAAGTGGTAGCAATGGTGACAGGCGGAGGCGAATGGATGAGAAGGACGGAGAAGTTATTAATGTTAAAGAGGAAGAGGTTAGGAGGATAGCTCTCCTCCGACCTCCCCTCACGGACGAGGGAGACTCCCTCCGACATGGAAAGTGATTAATTTTTCAAAAATGGGAATTTTCCTGGCCTAACAACAAAGAGATTTCTTGTTGGGAATCGAGATTTACCGAGGACATCAAGCCGCGTCTGGCCCCACACCGGGTTTTGGTCGGTACCAATATCAACGAACGCCCTCGGGTCGTTCAGTTAGTTGGAGTTCTCAGTCTAGACAGTCAGAGAGGGATTCGAGTCAGTTCGAGTAGCGGGAACCAAAATGTTGCCTCGCAGAAGCTGACCGAGAGATTCCACGATCTCCGACTTCGCCTATCCTACCAATAGCAAGTTATACTGACGAACGAAGCCAAGCCAGCACTTAAGAACTAAATCAGTTGATTTAAGATACCAATTTGCTTGAAGCATAGAAGTGTCACATTTCGTAGAAAACGTTCTGGGAGAAAAACACACTCCTGTATATAATAGGAGGATAAAGTTAATTTGTTATTTCTTAACATACTTGAACCTCTTGGGTTTTTCTTTAATTGATTTTTTTTCCTTGCGCTTGTGCAATACCACCTTCAGTCCGGACACAGCCTACACTACAGCCCGACGCCTGATTGATCTCGTCTAACTAAGATCAAAATCACAACGTGTGTATGTTAGACTTGAGATCGAAGTAGTTACTCAGCAACCAGACGTTGCAAGTGAGCTGGGAACGATAGAGCTGATATTGAACCGGCACAGCTGGTGAAGCCGTTAACATCGACGACCAGAATTCGACCCTGGGCGGGCCAGTGTCCCATATTGGTACCTGACCGAGGGATTTCGCCGAGTAGCGACTACCACCGATCGACCGCGACACAGTCTGGTGGCGGCGACAAAGAGTCAACCCTAAAACGCCGGTAGAAGAAACATTACAGTTTCGCGCCGCGACTGGGAGTTGACCACGGGCCGATGGCTGGGTGTCACAGCAATCAGATGTCTAGCCACACTGATGAGTTGTGAAACAGCGAAACATCTGTCTGTAGATGAGAATATACATACAAACATATATATATATATATATATATATATATATATATATATATATATATATATATATATATATATATACACAAACAACCAATCATCCAAAGAAGAATTAGCATATATTATTGTTGGTGGTAAGTTTGCCTCTCTGTGTCTTTTCTATAAATACTTTCATGGTAATTGTTTGGATGAGCTCTTCCATATTATAGCTAGACTTTAAGAATCTAAGCGCAGTAATTGAGTCAAGATCTCATTAAATTACTATCGCGTTGGTTAGATCTAACCGTAAGTTATATGCTAACAGTTTTTTTCTCGCTTGTGGAATTCTCTTCCGGCCCCATGCTTTCCAGTCAACTATTCATCTGCAAAAATGTAAATGCAATGTCAATCGCTATCTCGTGTCCTCCTGGCTACTCTTTTGTTCTCGATCCTTCGCAATGTTTCTCTTTATAATTCTTCCACGCCCATTAACCATACGTGTCTCATTGGCTTTAGTTTGCGACGAATTCGATTAAAACATATATATATATATATATATATATATATATATATATATATATATATATATATAAAAGTGAACATATAAGTCAACACTTATAGGCGACAGTCTTATAAGCGACAGTCTTAGATGCGACAGTCTTAGAGGCGACAGTTTCATGCTAGATGTAATCGTCAGGCCTGACGATTGCATCTATCATGAAACAGACTGTCGCCTCGAAGTGTTGACTTTTGTGTTCACTTTTATATTTACATACGTTCTATCTTTGATATTGAGCACTTTATCCCGTAAATATAGCACATCTTAAGACTATATTTCTTTATATATATATATATATATATATATATATATATATAAACGCGAGAGTGCGGGTTGTAACAATTACGTATCATTTAATGCGTTGTGCTGGTGTCTATTTTCTATTATTCTCCTTTTCTTTTTCAAAGATGGAGTTAGATGCGATACTAAACATCACAACATTCTTCTGCACACATGCAATTCTACTCACATGTCACAGTGGCATGTGTGCGCGTGCGCATTAGAACTTTCTACATAAAAAAGAACACAGGTATTTATATAAACAACAGAGACATAACAGACACAGACACAGACACACACATATATATGTGTATATTTTAACATAGTTTATACGAAGACAGCGGGTGATGACGTCAGTATGACGTTATTTGCACTTTCGGCCCGGAGTGAAGTAACTGGAATACAATACAGCAGACTTCTCTGTTGTGCTTTGAAATTCTGGTTGGGAGAGTATAAGAGTGTTCAGCCTGATAGATAGATAGATAGATAGATAGATAGATAGATAGATAGATCTGAACATAAAGGGACTGATAGATCTTAACAGACTGAAATAGATATTAACACAAATAGATATGTTTTTCTAAGATAGATAAATATATATGAAGAGACTCAGATAGATATGAAGAGACTCAGATAGATTGATAGATAGATAGATATGAAAAATTCAGGTAGATGACTAGAGAGATATGAAGAGACTCAGATAGATAAATAGATATGACCAGACTTATAAGAGTGTTCAGCCTTTTCAGATAGCTAGACCTGAACAGACTAAGAGATATATTACACTTATGGATATACTTTAACACATGCATTGACACATATATATATATATATATATATATATATATATATATATATATATATATATATATATATATATATATATATATATATATATATATATATATATATATATATTATGAAATGGACAAAGTCCGACAATTCACAGAAAATATTCGTCCTCCGACAGGATTCGAACCTGTATCCTATAGGACACGGGTTCGAATCCTGTATCGGAACCGTCATTTAGCTTGTCGTACCTTAAACGATTTGCGACGTCATTTGTTTACATTTGGATGCGCTTTGAGCAGATCTGAATGTACGTGAGAGATTCATAGAAGATTGAAGTTTAAAGACAATGAATTCGACCTTGCTAACTGATCGCTCCTCTGTAGCCAAATCGGTTACGGCACGTCAAGCTAAATGACGGTTCCATATAGGTCACAGGTTCGAATCCTGTCGGAGAACGAATATTTTCTATGAAAAGTTATCGGACATTCGGATAAATGTTGTTTAATACTGTTTATTATAAACAGAACATTTACTTAAATATTTGTATCTCTAAAAAGAATGTATAAACATAAAAATGTCTTATATATATATAAGGTAAATGGTTAGATATGGAGTTTGTAATGAGATAATGTGTATAGGTTATATATTGCTATTTATACTTTCTTTTTCCATTTACGTAAAGACTAAATGGAAATCATTTTGATGCAATCTCCTCTTTGGCTAAAGGTTTAACTTGTTCTGATATTACCGACATTTTCTCTTGGCAAGGTTGCATCATTTACACACAGTGTCTGTTCATTTTATTTTCCGTATCATCGTTCATGCGTTTTGTTTTGTGTTTTCGCGTTTCCATATATATTTTCATAGTGTTTTACTATTTGCATGCCTTATTAAACTTTGATTTATGTATGTAGCTTCTCTGCTTTCAGTGACATTCTCTTATTCCCATCTATTTTCTTGGTTTTATTTCCATCTTTCTGGTCCTTGATACATGACGCGAATTTGCAGGTAGATTATGTTTACTACGGATTTGTACTAAGTGATGCAATTACTGGTGTTTGTTCTGTGTGTTTTTTTTTTTTTGTTTTTTTTTTTGTAGCATTCTGGTGATAGCGATTTACTAAGCACAACTGAGATGTGCACGCAGTGCGGAACGAACCCACTACTCGTAAGTGATCAAGCTTGTTAACTATTATACCATGTCGAAGGACCCAAATTTTCTAAGCGTAACCTGTATGCGACACAAGACCGAATATGTGGAGCACCCAGTGAAGGTCGAACTCACTATTCAGTCTAGCGAGACAAGCTTGTTAACCATTACACCACTTCGAAGTGGCCAAATGATATTCTAAGCGTAGCTTATATGTGGCACAAGACCGAAAGTATGGAGCACCTAGTGAAGATCAAACTCATTACTCAGTCAGAATTAATCCAATGAGACAAGCTTGTTAACCATTACACCACGTCGAGGTGCTAAAATGCTTTTCTAAGCGTAGCATAGATGTATTAATCAGGAAAGCATCATCTTGCAGCATTTCGTGAGAGGAAGCTGATGGAGTGAAACTTATATCTCACGAATGGAATACGAAGGAAAAGGACGTGGCTCTTTAAAATGGGCGTGGTGTGGCGGGCCTTAGCCGTGAATGTTAGAACTGGTGGAACTAACGGATTTAGTTCGGCTGAGCACTTTCAATGGAAAAAGTGGAAAAGCAAGGAGAGGCTTGAGACGTTTTGTCTTTGGGAAATTTTTTTGCAGGGCAGAAATAATTCATCACGTGCAGCGACGTGGATACGTTTTTAGACTTTACAGAGACCGTAAAATTACAACTAGGCAGGTCCTGTCCATATAGATCAGCAATAATCCATTTCGTTCTAATCTGGCTCCTGTAGAGGCAGATGACACTTACCGGTGCAATAATCGACCATTTTTATTAGCGACGAACTGTATGTACGACTTCTGCTTGAGGTTTGGGTTGCGTTTAAGTCCGAATTAGTACTCAAAGCACAGGTTCTCCTTGAGAGTGCACCAGTTCATTGGGATAGGTGAAAATCCAGTGTCGGCGAAAATGGAACATCACTAGTTTAGTTTCCGAGTCATTAAGACCTGCCAGTTTTTCCTCTAGGGAGCTGTTAATGTGTTTCTGTTTAAGGTCGCAGCGAATATCGTGCACCGAACATTAGAAAGTATTTAGAAAGCTTTAAGAAAGATGGGAACAAAAATGAACAATTGTAAATAAAAGAATCAGAAAGAAACTGTTGAAAATTCTGGCACATATTTCTGGCTTGAAGAAAATTCTGGCACACATTTCTGGCTTGGAGAATTTGAAGATAACAGGGGTTATAGGAAAGTGAATAAACTTAAAAACGTATTCTGGTAAATGGATGGAAGAATAACGGAAAATCCGACAATTAAAATAAAATAAAAATTAAGTGCCTGAAAAATAAAAAAAAACATTTTTTTCTTTTTTTTCAACGATGTTTTTTTTTGTGTCGTGAAAGTTTCTTGAATTTAAAACTTCATAAATTACATTTTAAGGTGAGATTCTATTTTGTTAGTTATCAGCAGATTTATTAAGGACAAGAAAAATACTATTATTTGAAAGCGCATTTTAAAATAACATCCGCGAAAATCGCGCAGTAATTAAGACCAGTGAGATATGAAAAGCTGTAAAAAGGCCGTTAACATAGTAAGCTTGCGAGTATTAATGCCCGAGGAAAAATATATAAACAACGCCAGTAATGGCGGCCAGACAACGCTAAAGGGATCAAACATTGACGATAAATTCTAAACAGTTATCGCGCACAATGTTTTAATGCTATTTTCGAAATAACCAGGCAATTTCCCACCAAAATGGTACATTCTTAATACCGTGGACTTTTGGTGCTTATACTGCAAATTAACTGAAAATATTTTTAAAATTTAATGTATTTTTTACTAATTAACCCATAACCGGGGAGAAGAATTTTAACTTCCCCAAAGGTATTTGCACGAAAGTGGAGATAACGACCCGACTGGAAATGGAAGACGGCTCATCGGTTTACAAATTCGAGTCGTTATTCATTACACCACCTGTATATAGAAGCCTAGTATTACTAAGTGGTCACCCATCTAGGTACTAACCAGACTCGACGTTACTTAACTTCGGTGATCGTAGGAAAACTTGATCAAATATTAAGATTTTTGTTTGGTAAATGCGGTTATAAAGTTAATAATATTTCCATTTATCTCCGGTGATGCTTTTCATAATTCATAATTCAATTAATCAAAAACGCTGTAAAGATAGATTTGGTACCGAAACGATAATTAAAAAAAAACAAAAAAAACATAAAAGTAATCTTTTGGAAGTTTATAATTTTTGTCTTTCAAATTGTAAGTCAAACTTGTTGACCATCACACTTTGCATTCTACAGACGACTCTTATCAAAGTGAAGCCAGACAATATAAAACCATGCCGGCAACAAAATTGTCTCAGTATAACATAGAATATAGACATAGTCAAAAAGGTTTCAGCTTATCTCAGTATTTGTATGGCTTCATCAGCGATCAGATAAGCGGATTCAAGTTAGAATTTCATAATAAAAGCAATCTCTCTGAATACTTGATAACATCTTCCGAATTGATAAAACTACAAATCATCATGCTTTAGTGATATATATATATATATATATATATATATATATGTATGTATTACATGGAACTTTTAAGTGGTCTGTTTTTATTCAAATATATATATATATATATATATATATATATATATATATATATTAAGACATATTTATGCTTATACATTCTTTTTATAGATGCAAATATTTAAGTAAATGATCAATTCATAATAAACAGTATTAAACAACATTTACCGGCCTGAATGTTCGAGAAATTTTAATAGAAAATATTCGTCCTCCGACAAAAATCGAACCTGTATCCTATACGGAAACGTCATATAGTCTGACGTGCCTTTAACAGATTGGGCCACAGAGTAGCGTCGGTAAGCAAGGTCGATTTTACTGTCTTTAAACTTCAATCTTCTATGAATCTCTCACGTACATTCATATATGCTCATGGCGTTTCCAAATATAAACAAATGACGTCACACATTATAAAATGGACAAAGATCGACAATTTTTATGAGTGTTGACTTCAATGTTCACTGTTATATATATATATATATATATATATATATATATACGCAATCGTCCGGCAGCCAAACGATTGCGTCTAGAATGAAACAGCCTGTCGCCTCTGAATGTTGATTTCAATGTTCATTTTTACATTTACATACGCTCTATCTCTGATATTGAACACTTTATCCCATAAATATAGTCCACCTTAAAACTATATTTCTTCATATATATATATATATATATATATATATATATGTGTGTGTGTGTGTGTGTACAGGGTTGATAAAAAAATACTTTTACAAAATTGGGGGCGGGTTCCTCACGCCAAAATAAGAACAAAAGTCCATATAGATATATGTCTGCAACAGACCAATGCATAATCACCGGAGGAAGCTGTGGGAGACAAGAAAGCCCCGAACGTCAGGTGTGCAAGGAGGTGGTGAAGAGAGGCAGCTAAAGCTGAGTTCCCTAATTCCAATTCTTAGCATGTCTGTAGCAAGAAGCTGTCGCCCCTCCACCACTGCAGAAGGAGCAGAAGGAAGAGAATACAAAACAAGAGCAGTAGCAGCATAAAAAACAACGAAAACGACAACGACAACAATAAAAGCAACATCTGGAAGTGGAGCTGCAACCACCTAGAGCAGCATTCCTAAAAATAAGAAAAGAAAACAGGGTTGAGAGGGGAGAGTACCAGAAAGGATCAGAAAATAACTGGTGGAAGAGAAGCAGAGAAAACACTGGAAACTATAATGTCCCAATCTGTCTCAGCTTCGCCAACAAGACAAGAGCCGTCAGATAAGACAAGGAGCCTCTATTTTTTTTCTCCATCTCTAAAACCTTAGGCAACTCCCTCGTCCTGCCTATCCCGAAAAAAAAGGAAAGTATTTTTAAAAGGGACAAACTGATGGTTGAGCAGGAACTTTCTTTTCATAGAAAAGTCCTCTTAAAACTGTTGGTTCACTATGTAGACGGAAATTCATGGACTTCCCAAAGGTTCCTGATGTAATAACTTTTTTATTATTGACACACACAATAAGCTCAAAGCATAAGATATGATATCTGCCGCAAAAGAATCTTCAATAGAGCTCAGGATGGTACAGGTAGCCTCACCCGTGATACTATTTCTCACCTTATTGCTCTGGAAGTGCCCCGTTATTTCTACGCCCCACGCTATACAGGTCGATAAAAACTAATCTTCCAGACGTGGGTGGTATTGCAATTACGTCCGAAGTAAGCTCCGACAGGCAAGGACAATCATCAAGATATTTCATCACGTATATGATTAGAAATAAACGATCACTATCAAGTTTGCATGTTTGAATGCAAAGTACTAAAAAGATCGGGATAAGGAGGCCCACCTGTTCAGTTACCTCCTGCCCTTTCGTGTGGTTGTGGCCGAATTGCACAAAGACAGAAAAACGGTGAAAAGAACAACAAAGTTTGGGACAATATCGCGCACGTAAATAGTGTAAATAATGATAATTACTTTTCCCAGAAATTCAGACAAACATAAGAGGGGATAAAACAACAAAGATGAGGAGAATGGACCGATTATAGAAAGTGTAGATATTTATAACTCGTTATCCCAGAAATTCAGACAAAAAAATCAGGGGATAAATCAACAAAGAGGCAAGGAATAGTCCGAATATAAAAAGTGTCGATTATTATAAATCCTTATATCAGAAATTCAGACAAAAATATCAGGGGATAAAACACCAAAGATGAGAAGAATAGTCCGAATATAAACAGTGTAGATAATTATAACTCCTTATCCCAGAAATTCAGATAAAAATATAACGTGAAAAAACAACAAAGATGAGAAGAATAGTCTGAATATAAAAAGTGCAGATTATTATAAGTGCTTATCTCAGAAATTCAAACAAAAAAATCAGGGGATAAATCAACAAAGATGCAAGCAATAGTCCAAATATAAAAAGTTTCGATAATTATAATTCCTCATACCAGAAATTCAGACAAAAATATCAGGGTATAAAACAACAAAAATGAAGAGAATAGTCCGAATATAAAAGGTGTCGATAATTATAACTCATTATCCCAGAAATTCAGACAAAAATATCAAAGGATAAAACGACAAAGATGAGAAGAATAGTCCGAATATAAAAAGTGTAGATAATTCTAACTCCTTATCCCAGAAATTCTGACAAAAATATCAGGGGATAAAACAACAAAGATGAGAAGAATAGTCTGAATATAAAAAATGCAGATTATTATAATTGCTTATCCCAGAAATTCAGATAAAAATATAACGTGAAAAAACAACAAAGATGGGGAGAATAGTCCGAATATAAAAAGTGTACATAATTATAATTGCTTATACGAGAAATTCAAACAGAAATATCAGGGGATAAAACAACAAAAATACGGAGAATACTTCGGATATAAAAATTGTAGATAATGATAAATGCTTATCCCAGAAATTCAAACAAAAAAATCAGGGGATAAGTCAACAAATATGCAAGCAATAGTCCAAATATAAAATGTTTCGATAATTATAATTCCTCATACCAGAAATTCAGACAAAAATATCAGGGGAAAAAACGACAAAGATGAGAAGAATAGTCCGAATATAAAAAGTGTAGATAATTCTAACTCCTTATCCCAGAAATTCAGACACAAATATCGGGATAAAACAACAAAAATGGTGAGAATAGTCCGGATATAACAAGTATAGAAAATTATAACTCCTTATCCCAGAAATTCAGAGAAAAATATAAGGGGATAAAACAACAAAGATGAGGATAATACTCTGAATATATAAAGTGTAGATAAATATAATCCTCATCCCAGAAATTCAGACAAAAATATCAAAGGATAAAACGACAAAAATGAGAAGAATAGTCCGAATATAAAAAGTGTAGATAATTATAAATGCTTATCCCAGAAATTCTGACAAAAATATCGAAGGATAAAACGTCAAAGTTGAGAAGAATAGTCCGAATATAAAATGAGTAGATAATTATAATTGCTTAACCCAGAAATTCAGACAAAAATATCAGGGGATAAAACGACAATGATGAGAAGAATAGTCTGAATATAAAATGTGGAGATAATTATAACTCCTTATCCCAGAAATTCAGACAAAAATATAAGGGGATAAATCAACAAAGATGAAATGAATAGTCTGAATATAAAAATGTAGATAATTATAAACGCATATCCCAGAAATTCAGACAAAAATATCGGGCAATAAAACAACAAGGATGAGAAGAATAGTCTGAATATAAAAAGTGTAGATAATTCTAATTGTTTATCATAGAAATTCAGAGAAAAATATCAGGGGATAAATCAACAATAATGAGGAGTATAGTCCGAATATAAACACTGTAGATAATTATAACTACTTATTTCAGAAATTCAGAGAAAAATATCAGGGGATAAAACAACAAATTTAGAAGAATAGTCCGAATATAAAAAGAGTAAATTATTAAAAAAAAGGGGATAAATCAAAAAAGATGAGGAGAATAGTCCGAATATAAAAAAAAGTGTAGATAATTATAACTCCTTTTGCCAGAAATTCGGACAAAAATATCAGGGGATAAAACGACAAAGATGAGGAGAATAGTTCGAATATAATAAGTGTAGATAATTATAATTGCTTATCCCAGAAATTCTGAAAAAATATCGGGATACAACAACAATGATGAAAGAATAGTCCGAATATAAAAAGTGTAGACAATTAAACAGCTTATCCCAGAAAATCAGACAAAAATATCAAGGGATAAATCAAAAAAAAATGAGGAGAATAGTCAGAATATAAAAAGTGTAGATAATTATAACTCCTTATCCCAGAAATTCAGACAGAATACAATCAGTTGATAAATTCAACAAATATGTGGCTTATAGTCCGAATATAAATAATGTAAATAATATTATTTCCTGATGCATTTGCATTTTCCAGAGCATCAGATCCGAAATTTAGTGCCAGCACCTGGAAGAAATGCCCATTAATTTAAGAAAAATGCGATCTGCACATTTTAATCAACGTAATTCAATTCTGCTTCATCATAATTCTCTGTCACATGTTGGCAGGATGCATAAACTTGTTGTGTCTTGCCTTTCTAGACCGAACACCGGTCTTTCAGAATGCAGAAAACATGGTTTAAGCGTCTAGTTCGACACATAGTTTGATTAAAGTACCCTGGTGTACAAAAAGCTGTGGGGGCTCTCAGGTGATAAATAGACAGGCTAATAGACAGTGGGAGGGAAGGGTGTCTAACGTGCATTGTTGGAATTCTTGATTTGAAATTGATTAACTGCGTCAATTCTCTCAACAGTAAAGGCACCTGTCTTATTGTTACCAACGATTTGACACTTGAGATACGTGAATTTACCACATCCGCTATATTCACCCGATCTCTCACCCACTGACGACCACTTTTACAAGCATCTCGACAATCTTTTATGCCAAAACAGATTCCGTTGCAAAGAAGATTGCAGAAAATGAATTCAAAGATTCCTTGGCATCCAAACCTTTAGAGTTTTATTGTAAAGGAACAAATAATTTTTTGTAACTCGATGAATAGATTTTCTGGGTTTCCACTTAATTACTGTTGTTCCTAGGTCCACCCTGACCGGGGATGGTAGTACCTGTTACGGTCCTAGCTATGGGCAAATATTTAAGCTCATCAAAACCAAAAATAAAACCCTATTAAAATGTAAAAGTAGATTTCTATAATAAAAAATTTTCAGTATCTGACTCTTTGATTATTCCTTTTTAAAAGTATCTTGACAATTCTTTTAAGCCAAAAGACATTCCGTTGCAGAAATTGCATTCAAAGATTCCTTGGCATCCAAACCTTTAGAGTTTTATTGTTAAGGAACAAATAAACTTTTGTAACTCGATGACAGGAATAGATTTTCTGGGTTCCCACTTTGACTGATTTAAACAAGTCTGGACATGACAATAAACAACACCCGACAGCAAGGCCTATAATCGGGAGACTTGAGGTTTTGAGAAGGGTTGAACCACATCTTAATTACTCTTGTTCCTAGGTCCACCCTGACTCGGGATCGTAGTACCTACTACGGTCCTAGCTATGGGCAAATATTTAAGCTCATCAAAACAAAAATAAAACCCTATCAAAATATAAAACTAGATTTCTATAATAAAAATGTCCAGTATCTGACTCTTTGATTATTACTTTTTAAAAGTATCTGGACAATTGTTTTAAACCAAATGAGACTCCGTTGCAGAAATTGCATTCAAAGATTCCTTGGCGTCCACACCTTTAGAGTTGTAATGTAAAAGAATAAATAACTCGATCGCAGACATGTATAGATGTCTACTGTTCCTATTTTGACTGATTTAATCACTGTTCAAATTACATTAATCCAAGAATAAAAACTGATTCTAAAATAGGGCATTTTTTCCAAACAACCTAATATATTTATGCATAGTTTTCCAATTATTTATTGCGTATTCACTTTTGGCTATCGGTTATTTCTGATTTTAACGCAAAACATAAAGGAAGAATCGGAATTGCCTGCAAGAGACCCCATTCCCACTTTCATTCAAAGTTTCGAGGTTACTCGCTTTAACCAATTAATATCAACGAATTTATTTTGGGTACGATGTGCATTAATCCGTTGTAGGTAGAAATAAAAAATCAATAACGTATTTACTATTATAAGACACCTATCATTAATAACCTTAATCTTTAGACACCTGTAATTAATATTTTTTATGCTACATTAATTAATAAGGGATTTTTAGACACCTGTAATTTATAATTTTTTAAGCTACTAAAATTAATTAGGGATTTTTAGACACCTGTAATTAATAAATTTTTTTTTTAGACACCTGTAGTTAATACAGGATTTTAGTCCCCTATAATAAATGAGTATGTCGAGGTGATGTAATTGTTAGTAAGCTTGTCTCCCTAAAACAATTACGAATGAGTAGTGAGTTCGATCCTCACTGGGTGTCCCTTACTTTCGGCCTTGTGCCACATCCTAGCTATGCTTGGAAAATCACTATTATAAATGAGTATTTTTTTTTAGACATCTATAATTATTAAGGGATTTTTCACACCTATAATAAATAAAATATTTTTTAGACACCTGTAATTAATAGGAATTTTTAAGACAACTATCATTATTAATGGATTTTTATTCACCTTTAATAGGGGAGTTTTTACATAGCTATAATTAATAACGGATTTTTTTACACATGTCCATTTAATAACTTTTTTTTATATATTTATAATCAATAAAGAATTTTCTTAACAACTAATTAATAAGTGATTTTGGCACCTATAATTAATTAGATATTTTTAGACGCCTATATGTAATAACGGACTTTTTAGACAGCTGAAATTTGCATTGAATTTTTATTATTTAAATTAAAAAAAACATTGCATATGATACCTTGTTTTTTATGGTGGCCATTATCACACGTTATATAGATGAAGAATTTTCGAAAATTGTTAAAAGTCTTTGTGAATAAAATTACGTCATATTGAAAGGAAAAGTTCACGTGGGTTAATTTTGAGAAATATTAACTTTATTTGTCAGCGTACAGCAATGGCGTGGCAGTCAGTGAGATTCGAACTCGTCTCACTGACTAATGGTTTGAGAGAACCATTCTGAGTTCACTATGACATTTTGGATTATTTTCGCTAATAACATTAATTGATAATCGAAGAAATTCAAAAAAAAACTTTTAGAAAAATACATAAGAGGATATAGTGCTTACAAACAAAATAAAATCCTACATTCGAGCATTTCCTGATGTGTCACTAGAATCTAAATCTATTGCACAAGAGGTGTGATTATTTTCATAGGATTAAACCCCTCCGTTTTTTAAGGATCCTATCAATGTATTTATTCTCTGGCGACGGCTCATTAAATCTTCTTTCAGGTCGCAACTGAAGAATTTCAAGTAATTGATTCCAACTTCTATTGCCAGTAGCAGAAAGTTTCACTGCAACAAAAGAAATAATGCTTCTTGCATTTAACGCAGTGTCAATTGAATACGAAAATTTAAATATAAAATTATATATATATATATATATATATATATATATATATATATATATATATATAATTAGAAAGAAGGGTTCAAGTGTACTTCTTATAGTATGTAAAATAGATAATTTTATTAAAACAAGAGCAAACGAAAGCGTGCCGCCAATATAAACAGTAAGAAAAACATTTATTAAATATTAATTATTAACCATATGACAGAAATGAGGCACGGAAATAATAGTTTGCAGTCTGGAATTTTCGGGCACGCCTGTGTCTTTCATCAACGGAGCGAGAAAAAAAAAGAGAGAAATTGGGATTACTCCCCCACAGATGTTTTTGTGGACGGTGTAAATTGTGGTGAAGATCATATTATTAGCAAAAACCCGATTTCTGTCTGATTCCCCGGTATGCGAATTTTTTTATGAAAATGAACTTAAATTTATAATATATATATATATATATATATATATATATATATATATATATATATATATATATATAGTCATAGTGTACTGATAATTGCATCTAGTATGAATCAAGTCTGTCGTCACTGAGTGTTGACTTCAATGTTCACTTTTATATTTACATACGCTTTACCTCTGTTACACACACACACACACACACACACACACATACACACATATATATATATATATATATATATTAGGTTGGTGCAAAAATAATTTCGTTTTTTCACATAGTAACATATGTTAGAAAACGAAATTATTTTTGCACCAACCTAATATATATATATATATATATATATATATAATTCTGTGGAAAATTACTAAGACATTTTTACTCTACTAGTTGGATTATACTAAGTCCATTTCACTTTAACAGATAAAAGCAAGTAACAAGAAAATTTCTTGGATGTGTAACTTTTCAAAATACAAACAAAATTCTCACTTGATAGATTTGAACAAGAACTCTAGCGCCTCGACATTGCACGTTCCAAAACATATATTCAACTGTTAATAAATAGCATAATTTAAAAAAAAACATCTTTCGGTCTACACATATTTCGTCTTAGCGTTTGCCTCTGTCTGGGAAAATTGCGCCCAGAAGATAACAGAATGAAATTGTTGAAAGTACTTGGCATGTGTCTTCCATCCGACAACAACTCGACTATAAGGATCGTATTATTCAAGGAACTGCTAGTAAGTTAATGTCTCATTAAGCCCAGCTAGCGAAGTGATTTCGGCATTAATCACATTAACATTGCTATTTAGTTCTTTGCATAAATTTCTTCATGTTATATATATATATATATATATATATATATATATATGTGTGTGTGTGTGTAAAATTTCTATATATATTATATATGCGCGGGACTTATTGGAAAGCGCTGAATATCAGTTATAGAGTATTTAGTTGTATGGATATGAATTTGTAACCCTGGGTTTCAATAAGTACCAAACCATATGTCAGAGCAATATTAAGACGGGAAAATCGGCAACTATCGATCAGCGAGCTTCTTATGGCATCGCATCCCTTTGTTGATCATCAGATAAAAAAGATGAATTCCTTGTCTTTAGAAAGTCATTGATATCGATAACTGATATAGAATTTCGGTTACAGGCAATGTAGCTGACCGTCGATCTTGAGCGAAAGTTAGAAAATAGGAGATTGCTAGGATTTTTCTTTTTTTTTTTTTTTTTAGATAAGAGAGTCCAATATTTATGCCTCTGGCGTTAATGGAGATTTTCCAGGTTTATTTTGGTCAAGACGTAAGGGGAAGTGTAATAAAGGTGCGGTTTCAATCCTTGCTAGATGTAAAGAGCCACATTGGATAATTTAGATCTAAAATTACGAAATTTACGATTATCCTTGAAAAGTAGATAGATAGGTAGATAGATATCAATGAAGTGACATATATATGTGTGAATAAAGTAGCATATATATATATAATTATTTATTTAAAAATATGATTCCAACTCGCTACATAAGAGGTCTCATGTTTCAAAACAAGAGCCGAAAACTTCAAAATAATATTTGAATTAACTTGAGTTAAAGTAGGCTCTGTTCCATCTTCAAGCGAAATTTTTTTGGGAATTCGCTTGAAGATGGAACAGAGCCTACTTTAACTCAAGTTAATTCAAATATTATTTTGAAGTTTTCGGCTCTTGTTTTAAAACATGAGACCTCTTATGTAGCGAGTTGGAATCATATTTTTAAATAAATAATTATATTTATGCTCTACTTTCGTATCGAGCACTATTTTTTAAAAATAATAACAAATATTAAGGAACTTTGGATTATTTACCAAACCAGTTTCTTTCCTATTTTCTACAATATTTTCACACACACACACACATATATATATATATATATATATATATATATATATATATATATATATATATATATATATATACATACATACATATATACATTAAGAAATGGACAAAGTCCGACAATTTATTTATTAAAGACATTTTTATGTTTAACGTTCTTTTTATAGATACAAGTATTTAAGTAAATGCTCTGTTTATAATAAACTGTATTAAATAACATTTACCGGCCTGAATGTCCGAGAACAAATATTTTCTATGAAAAAGGACGAATATTTTCTATGGCATCTAAAAGACAGAAATATTACACCAAGAATAAGCTAGAAAATATTGAAGAAAACACCTGCCCACAAGAACATTACAAAGAAATGCCGACTTTGCCTGCACGAAAAGGTATCAATAATCTCTCATACCCAACAAAAGAATTTACTAAACATAAGATCAGAAATAATTTCTAAATGCATACATGAAAACAAATACCTATTATCACAATTTATGCCGAACGAATAAAAAAATACCAACCAACATTACCACATAAACCAAAATTGACCATCAAACTACCATAAAAATAATGATAATTATTGTTATTATCAATCCACCACCATTACTACGATCACTTCTACCAGTTTACAATAACTACTTACTGCTACAATTGTTATTATCATCACCCGCTCCCCCCACTATTACTACCACATCACAATTACCATTGCTGCACTAGTCCACAATTACTACGGCACCACAATTACCATTACCGTATCAGTTCACAATTATACTTACTTCCTCCGACAGCAAAATTAATACCACTGCATAAATACTAATAAGTATTACAAATTGGAGTTTCTACCATTTACATATGCGCAATCGCCAAAAACAAGAAAATAACTAGCTTTAAAATAATAACAAAACAGCCTTAAAAAATTAAAAATAATAGCAATTTTACCTACCATAGTTTTACACAGACCCCATCATACATATATACGTGTGTGCGAGAAAATATTATTCAGCGAACAAAATAGAAAAACGGTCTGCACGTTGACAGCGCAAGAAACAAAAAATATTCGCTACAGAATCCAACATTGAATACAGCGACCAAATGCGTACGTATGTACGCAATGAGACATCGATGAGCATATATGCCCAGTCCCACACTGTTCATATATGTTTATGTTTGTGTGAGCTCCAGTGAGTGAGCATGCATGTGTGTGTGTGTGTGTCTGCGTACGTCTATGAGTGTATGTGTGTGTATGTATGTTTGCGTAAGTATGAGCGGCGTTCCGACGACAATTTTTCATCTAACTTCCATAAAAAACACCGATATACGTAACCATATATAAATCAATAAAGTTTAAAATTAATCAGTTTGCCTGACGATCGCAAATAGCGTGAAACCCAGGTTCACAAACTCACATCAATCCCAATAAATATGTTAGCTCTATCACGGATATTGAGCACTTTCCAATAAGTAGCGCGCATATATAATATATAAATAATATATATAAAATATTGCATATATATATATATATATATATATATATATATATATATATATATGAAGTGAAATAAATAATATATGCTTGTGTGCGTGCATGTTTTTGTGCGCATAATAGATGGATATGAACAGAATACAATAGATAAAATGTATGCTTTGCTCATCATATTTTCTAAGATGTTAAAAAATAACAAAAGCTGAACATCTGCATTATGGCTGCCAGTGTAACTTGACTCAAGTCTTTTGTGGTTAGGTAATTTCTTTATTAACCACTCGAAGCACGTGTCTATAAGGCATAGAAAAGTTTTTACGACCGAAATATGAATGATGCCGTGACTGACGAAAATGCGGCTTTTCTATGTCGCATTATATAATGTGTCATTCCCTTGTTCAAATGCTAGTCCTGGGTATGACGATAAACTACATCCAGCAGCAATGCGGGAGACTGTGGGTTTTAAGGAGCGTGGAACCCCCTTTTAATCAAACAAAAACAAAATACTATGAAAGTATAAAAATATGTTTTTATATAAAAAAAATACCAACAATACATTTTATCTGTAGTCGAATTGCGTTCAAAATATATTTAGTTGAAGCCATAAAATTGAGTTCAAAATATTTAGATTTCGACATTAAATAACGCATAAAGGCAAATATGCTTCTAAACAAAATCAACCAACCATACAACCAATATGAAAGAGCTCTTATATGACATTAAGCCATATAAATCCTACAATATCTCAAATTGTATTCCAAGATATAACTTCAACAAAGCTACAACATAAAATACACATATTATCGCCTCTAGTAATTATGTTCACGCAAACATGTATATGTACAAAAGCTGAGCATGATCTACCATGTATTCAATTGTGAAATCATAATAACATATATCATATTTTTATTACTTCAAAGCTCGCAAGAAAAATATCATTTCGGCATTAACCTTTGAGCCCCGACCACCGATTTACCGGGGGTAAAGAAAATGACGTAATACCTAGCAACCAGTTGAACTGGAGTAGAGAAAAAGGATGTACTGCCCAGCCACCGGTTGAACGGTGGGTAAACACTTGTAACTATTTTTATACCGACCGTGAAACATTGCATATCAAATATTTGCGAATTTTGACTCAGGAGTTCAGGCAGAAGGTTTCAAATTGTTCAGGAACGCAGGTCTGAAAGGGTTAAATGACCGATAAGGTGTTAAAATACCATTAAACAAAATCAACGAACCAACCAACCTTGCTCAAATGCAACTGCGCTAAATATTACCTAAGACGACAACGTTTATTATAGAGTTTCATTGCAAATGTTTTGATCGCAGAAATGAGTGACAAAAGAGGAAACAAGAATTGGTCTGTAAGAAAAAATTAAGGCAAACATTACTGACAATACAGGACTATTAAATGTATTGTAGCTGACCATTTACTACAGATATCCAGTTTAAATTGTTCTTTGACAATAATAGATTTCAAATGAGGAAAAGATGATTTTAGTAGTCAAGAATCAACACAAGATATACAGGCTGTTGTATTCATATGCAAATATGACTATATGCTGTGGCCTAAGCAAAGTGTTTAGCCTGGAGAAATAAACTATATCCAATTTCAAAATTTAATTACGTAATCTCATCTAAGCATAAAAAATATTTGGAACTAGTATAGAGTAGGTCCTCCATTTTTTTTGTTTCATTGATTGTATTCGATTTTTCAAGTTATCAACAATCGTCTGATCCATATTTTCCCACTCCTTTAGCAATGTTTCTTTAAGGGTTGCCACTGATGTGATTTTGGTTACACGCTCTCGAAATCTTCGGTCAATGTGCTCCCAAACATGCCCTGTTGGATTCATGTCAGGATTTTGGGCTACCCATGGCAGTGACTTGATTCCTTCCAGGCCTTTGCTACTTTGCTCGTATGACATGGCGCTCCATCTTCTTGAAAAAGGTAGACATTTTTGTCAATCTGATTGGTTTCAAATAGTAGGAGTAGTCCTTTCTCTAATATTTGACGGTATTTTGGATCATTGTTGGCTCATCAACAAGTATCAGCTCAGATTTCCCTCTAACCAGACAGCGCCCCACACCATTACTCCAATCCATCCATGTTTCACGGTCGTCTGCAGACATTCAGTGTTCCAACTCTCGTTCTTATTTCTCCAAACATAAACTTGTCTCAAATTCGAATATTGGCAAAATCTCATCTCATAAATTACAGACTGCCAAAATTCATAATCTTTGCTCTCGAATTCTTTCGCCCATTTCATACGAAGGTTCCCGTTAAACTCTTAAATCAAGTGCTTCTTTCTTGCAACTCTTCTTTGATAGCCTAGCTCTTTCAAAGTCTTTCCCATCGCATATGGCGATATTTCCATGCTGTTGGCGACATCTTTGACGCTCTGACAACGGTTTCTGATGACTTCCCTCTTCAGTGCCCTTTTCGTTCGCTCAGACACGATGCTTGGTCTTCCTGAACGTTGTTCTACACGACAATGGCCGTCTTCATTAAATTTCTTGACAATATTATTAACCGTTTGATGATTAACCTGAAAAAATAGCAATTTCTCTATTTGACTTACCACACTGGTGCCATCCTATTATTTGCCCTTGTTGAAATTCACTAATTTCCTTACTTCCACAAATCTTCATTGCAAAATATAAGTCAACTATCGTTCATAGATGAGAGTAGCTTGATACTAACACGGTATTGTCTGCAAAAAAGGAGACGTTATTGAACAAGCCAAAATTGCTGTAATCAAAGATGGCTAAAAACTTATCATAGCCCACTGTAAATAGCAGTTGATACAGCTGGAGGCTAAACTAATCCTGACCTTAAAGACGAAACTACTAGAGAAAATAGTAATGAATATTTTTAACTATAGTTTACAACATTATATTCATTACTATTCGGATATCTATATGGACGGAGTATTTAAAATTCTGGCTCTAGATAGTAAAACCCCCGGGACGGAGAAAATATGAAATCATTAGTACCGAACATCTTTAAACTTTCTCAAATATATTGAGGATGAGGAATTAGATAATCTTCATACGAACTGTTCCACGAATCTAGAAACTCCGAAGAAGCTATTAACATTCTAAAGAAAGCTTCGTCCAAGAAAAAAGTGACATATACGCCGGTCATGTACTTGCAAACAAAGCTCAACAGGCTGGAGAAACCTTGAATCAATATCTTCAAGCATTATGCATTCAGACGAAGGACTGTAACTTCAAAGACGTTACTGTTCAAGTTTACAAAGAGCAAGCTATTTGATTGATTCTTTTTCTACGGTTTATCAATCCTTTGCAAGCTATTTAACGCCAGAAAATACTTTTAAATTGTGAAGACTTTCTTCTTTTTTATTGTGATGATAATGGTATAGTGATCCAAGTCTTACTAATTAACCCATGGCTGGAGGGAAAGGTAGTGGATTTACCGTAAGTGAATATAACGACATCAACGGGTATTGGAACTCGGCTCTCCGATTCACAATTCTTAGTTATTATCCATTCTCCAAGCGCACATCCAAGCTCTTGGTATTCCCAAATGGTCACCCATCTAGCTACTGACCAGGCTCGATGTTGCTTAATTTTAGGGGGTGACAAAAGAGGAAACAAGAATTGGTCTGTAAGAAAAAATTAAGGCAAACATTACTGACAATACAGGACTATTAAATGTATTGTAGCTGACCATTTACTACAGATATCCAGTTTAAATTGTTCTTTGACAATAATAGATTTCAAATGAGGAAAAGATGATTTTAGTAGTCAAGAATCAACACAAGATATACAGGCTGTTGTATTCATATGCAAATATGACTATATGCTGTGGCCTAAGCAAAGTGTTTAGCCTGGAGAAATAAACTATATCCAATTTCAAAATTTAATTACGTAATCTCATCTAAGCATAAAAAATATTTGGAACTAGTATAGAGTAGGTCCTCCATTTTTTTTGTTTCATTGATTGTATTCGATTTTTCAAGTTATCAACAATCGTCTGATCCATATTTTCCCACTCCTTTAGCAATGTTTCTTTAAGGGTTGCCACTGATGTGATTTTGGTTACACGCTCTCGAAATCTTCGGTCAATGTGCTCCCAAACATGCCCTGTTGGATTCATGTCAGGATTTTGGGCTACCCATGGCAGTGACTTGATTCCTTCCAGGCCTTTGCTACTTTGCTCGTATGACATGGCGCTCCATCTTCTTGAAAAAGGTAGACATTTTTGTCAATCTGATTGGTTTCAAATAGTAGGAGTAGTCCTTTCTCTAATATTTGACGGTATTTTGGATCATTGTTGGCTCATCAACAAGTATCAGCTCAGATTTCCCTCTAACCAGACAGCGCCCCACACCATTACTCCAATCCATCCATGTTTCACGGTCGTCTGCAGACATTCAGTGTTCCAACTCTCGTTCTTATTTCTCCAAACATAAACTTGTCTCAAATTCGAATATTGGCAAAATCTCATCTCATAAATTACAGACTGCCAAAATTCATAATCTTTGCTCTCGAATTCTTTCGCCCATTTCATACGAAGGTTCCCGTTAAACTCTTAAATCAAGTGCTTCTTTCTTGCAACTCTTCTTTGATAGCCTAGCTCTTTCAAAGTCTTTCCCATCGCATATGGCGATATTTCCATGCTGTTGGCGACATCTTTGACGCTCTGACAACGGTTTCTGATGACTTCCCTCTTCAGTGCCCTTTTCGTTCGCTCAGACACGATGCTTGGTCTTCCCGAACGTTGTTCTACACGACAATGGCCGTCTTCATTAAATTTCTTGACAATATTATTAACCGTTTGATGATTAACCTGAAAAAATAGCAATTTCTCTATTTGACTTACCACACTGGTGCCATCCTATTATTTGCCCTTGTTGAAATTCACTAATTTCCTTACTTCCACAAATCTTCATTGCAAAATATAAGTCAACTATCGTTCATAGATGAGAGTAGCTTGATACTAACACGGTATTGTCTGCAAAAAAGGAGACGTTATTGAACAAGCCAAAATTGCTGTAATCAAAGATGGCTAAAAACTTATCATAGCCCACTGTAAATAGCAGTTGATACAGCTGGAGGCTAAACTAATCCTGACCTTAAAGACGAAACTACTAGAGAAAATAGTAATGAATATTTTTAACTATAGTTTACAACATTATATTCATTACTATTCGGATATCTATATGGACGGAGTATTTAAAATTCTGGCTCTAGATAGTAAAACCCCCGGGACGGAGAAAATATGAAATCATTAGTACCGAACATCTTTAAACTTTCTCAAATATATTGAGGATGAGGAATTAGATAATCTTCATACGAACTGTTCCACGAATCTAGAAACTCCGAAGAAGCTATTAACATTCTAAAGAAAGCTTCGTCCAAGAAAAAAGTGACATATACGCCGGTCATGTACTTGCAAACAAAGCTCAACAGGCTGGAGAAACCTTGAATCAATATCTTCAAGCATTATGCATTCAGACGAAGGACTGTAACTTCAAAGACGTTACTGTTCAAGTTTACAAAGAGCAAGCTATTTGATTGATTCTTTTTCTACGGTTTATCAATCCTTTGCAAGCTATTTAACGCCAGAAAATACTTTTAAATTGTGAAGACTTTCTTCTTTTTTATTGTGATGATAATGGTATAGTGATCCAAGTCTTACTAATTAACCCATGGCTGGAGGGAAAGGTAGTGGATTTACCGTAAGTGAATATAACGACATCAACGGGCATTGGAACTCGGCTCTCCGATTCACAATTCTTAGTTATTATCCATTCTCCAAGCGCACATCCAAGCTCTTGGTATTCCCAAATGGTCACCCATCTAGCTACTGACCAGGCTCGATGTTGCTTAATTTTAGGGGGTGGTACGGGAACCGGTGTTTCAACGTGATATGGTCGTAAACCGATTTACTGACAGAAGATTGCATAGAAGGTAGGTACACATTTAAACTTGTAAATGGTAAATGATTCGAGAAACAAATGTGCTGAACTTTTATTTATAGAATCACTTTTTATTTACAGGTTTAAATATGTATATAGCCTCTATGCATTGTTCTGTTTGTAAATCGACTCACGACCATATCACGTTGAAACAACGGTTCCCGTACGATCAGCGAAGTTATGCTTAATTTTGGTGATCATACGGGAACCGGTGTTTCAACATGATGCGGCCGTGAGCCTCCTTTTGTTTGAAATAGCGTAGAATGTCGACATCTTGATTATTTTCTCTTCGTTTTACATAAGATGTCCATTTTAATTGTTGCTTCTTATTTTGAAAGTCTTCAAGTCGTATGGTTTATGTTATTTGCTAAATTCTGTGTGATTCTTTAGCGAAAGTTCACGAGCTTGGATGATTTTGTTTTTTTAAAACCTACAGATTATATTCGCTTATACTATGAATCTGTGTTAGTGACTGCTGGAAACTTTTTCATCAAACTAATAAAATTTCGTGAAGATATATAAGCATTATTCAGTTTGGAGCAAAATAAATCTTTTTCCTGATATTTAAAATCACAAATCAAAGTTCATTTCTCTGATATAAGATAAAATCCAACAATGGCAACTATTTTTCCGACGTAACGCAGTCGAAAAGTATATTTCTTGAGCATTGATTTTAATCCAATTTGTGGACACAGCATAATTAGATGCTAGGAGTTAGAGGTTTTGCGGCATGAAAGCAAGTTAATTTCTTGTTGTTGAATTCAATCTTTCTATGGAAACACTTGTTCCGTTTTTCAATAATTTGGACATGTTTATTCGAATTTCTTTTCTTAGATTCATACTTTCTATTTCTTTTTCTTTCTTTTTTTTTTTGTTAAATATTTTATAAGGTTTAGCTTCTATCAGATTTAGCGATTGATTAACTCGATTTAATCGAATTGAATCATCGGAGACGACTACGGGAAAGTAAATAAAAAACAAAAATATTAGACTCTGCGAATGGATGACGTCATCGACACGATGCAGTTAAAGGAGAAAATTATTAATTTATTTTCTTCTATTTAAGACATTTCGTCGTTTATTTACCTCTCTTCTTCTGCTATTTACATGAAATTACTTTGATCAATTTATATAGACGCCTTTACCATCTCTCATTCTATCTTTTTCTATCTCTATTTATCCCTCTCCCTTCCTTGTTCTCTCTTCCTCTCTTCTCTCTCTCGCTACACACACACACACACACACACACATATATATATATATATATATATATATATATATATATATATATATATATATATATATATATATATATATATATATGTTTATGTATATATGTGCGTCTGTGTGTATTTAGCATCATATCTTCATTCAAACATGTTTCATTGTATAATATAGACATAGAGTGCTGTTCGATAAAAGTAACTCACCTGATTTTTTTTACAAAAAATATTTTTTGTTTATTGTTTTGGGGATTAAAATAATTTTTAATCTTACTAATATAAAGACCCCTTCCCGACCACCTAGGAAAAAAGTTTATTCACCCTAAGGTATTTTATTGATAATTATAAATTTGGATATAAATGAGATTCAGGAAAAAAACTGTGCAAAAAAAGTGACTGAGATATCGCATTCAAATGATTATACTGGTTAATTTAAAGAGCTTTTGACAAAATATTGAAAACTATTTTACAATACACTCAGAACAATTTTCTAGAGAATTCTAGAACAGCTTAAATTAAATCTAGAGTATTCCAGAAAGCCTCATACAGTATAAAAACAGCTTGAAATAGCCACTCAGAACCACTTAAATCATCTATTACTGCCCTCTCAAAATTGCAGAAATAACCTCGCAATCTACTGTCTCTAGAGTGCTTAGGTCACATAATGATGTCACTTCTGCTCCAAGGAAGGAAAAAAGGGGACGAAAGAAAAAGATTGATGATAGAACTGGCAGGGTAATCAAGAGAGTAGTTGCGAAGAATAGGACTATAACTAGCCAAGAAATTGCAGCCAGTCTAAGCGAAGAACAAGGTGTTAGTCTTGCCTCTTCAACAGTCCGTCGGTGGCTGTTAGAACAAAGCTACAAATCTTGTACGCAAAGGTTTAAGCCGCTAATAATCAAAGCTAACAAATCCAAGAGACTTGAATGGGCTTACTATTACAAAACTTTTACCGTAGAAGACTGGATGAATGTTCTCTTTTCTGATTAAATGAAAGTTGAGCTAAATTCAAAGGATAAGCGATCTAAAATCCGAAGAAGAAACTTGGAAAGCTCTTTGAATTTAGCAGTAAGTACTGTCAAGCATTCTTTCAGTATAATGTTCTGGGGATGCTTTTCTTTTCATGGAACTGGTTTCTTAAAACCTATTGAAAAGACCCTCAGGAGAGAGCAGTACTTGAGAATTTTAGAGTCTTGTCTGCTCCCTTCTGCCGAAAGGGTGCAAATCGACCCCACTAAGCTCATTTTTATGCAGGATAATGCTCCCTGTCACAAATCAAAATTGATGAAGGAATTCTTTGATGAGAAGCAGGTGAGAGTTATGACATGGCTGCTTCAACTCCTGACCTCCACCCCATAGAAAACTTATGGAGCATTATAAAGTACAGGCTCTCGAGAAAGCTGTTGAACAGCAAAGAGGATTTGATTGTGAATTTCATATCCAAATGGAATTCAATGCTTGAAGATGAGATTTGCCAGAACCTAATTGTTGAAAAGTTTATTCAAAATAAAAAAGGACCCATAGGTTATTAAATATTTCGAACTATATTACCTATTATAAATAAATTATACCTCTATTATTATTTATTTAAAGCTGTTCGGTTATGTTTCTATTGATTACTAGTTGCAGGAAATAAGTAAGTCACTTTTTTTTGACACAGAGTTTTTCCCTAAATCTTATATCCAAAATTATAATTATCAATAGAATACCTTAAGGTGAATAAACTTTTTTCCTAGGTGGTCAGGAAGGGGTCTTTATATTAGTAAGATTAAAAATTAGTTTGACCCCAAAAACAAGAGGCGAAAAAAATTTTTTAAGTAAAACAAATCAGGTGAGTCACTTTTATCGAACAGCACTGTATTATGTCTATTTTTATAATAATCCTTTCTAGATCTCTAAAACGATTTTCTTTATGTTAAGATGCAATTTATCAAGGAAGAAGATCCTCCCCCGAGAGCATCCTCATGGGGTAAAGTAAAAAGGCAAAGTTATTGTAATTGTGATTGTTTTGATGGCGATTATTACAAACACGCGTGAACGCGCTTTGTTGTGATTATTTTAAAATTTCTTAAACGAAATCGTCAGGCCATATGCGTTGTGATTTTGCTCGACTATTTATATATACAGATCAATGATTTTAGTCTAGTTTATTGTTCTAACGTTATTTTGGTGTGCAGTAACGGTTATGTTTTGAATTTTTTCTAGGGGAAATTGAGTGGAAATAATTGTGGATCCAGATGCAGTATTTTGTCTATTTATAGGGGTCTTTGTTAACTTTTAATTATTATTGCTTATTTTATTGTTACTTGTTATTATTACCTTTACTTGTATTTATGTGTGCGTTCGTGGTTTGTAAACTTGTTAATTATTTAATTTATTTATTGATTTGGATTAATTCACTTTGCATATTTCTGTTTATTTTATTTTATTGGCTTATCTTTTTATTCTATTTTCGTTCTTAGCTTTCAATTTTTAAGTAACGTAGTAAAAATTTATTTTCGTCTCTGAATTTTCAGATGAGTTCTGCTCATTTATTTAGCAGTTTGTGTTGCTCTGAGAAGGTAATTATTATGGGGTCCACCCTATTCTGATATAAATGGACTCGTTCTGCTGCCATAAAATAGCCACAGTCAGTCAGTCAGAGAGTCTGAGAGGAGAGGAACTGGTAGAGGAAGAGGGTGGAGAAACAGAGTGGAAAGTACATAGACACTCTGATTGAGTTGACGTTAGAAGTCAGTTACAAGGACGCCCGACTCTAAGGAAGTTTACTTCGAGACTGTATATAGCGATCTTTGATTAATACTAACCGGCGTTCCTGGGTTTTACTAACAGCATTACCTTTTGTATTTTGTGTAAATACATTTAATTTCTTAGCTTAAATACTTGCGTTTGTCATTTATTGGAGACCGATTTTTCACGCGGAATCCACAACAGTAATAATAGCTATTTTCTCCTCCAGTTTACAGTTATTGGGTTTATTTTTTGTAGGCTGATACTGTTTTCCCTATTTTTCTATTATATAAAAAGCATGAAACAGACTGTCAGCTCTTATTAGTCAGAGTAGAGTCCAAGATTGTTATAAAAACCTCGGAGAATTCCAGGAAGATATCTTTAATCCTTTCTAAGTTACAACGTTTCAAAGCTTAATCTAACAAATGAATAATTTTGCTTTTACATGATTTGGACAATTTTGCAGTTACACTGGATATATACAGTGGGGGGGGGGCACAAATATTCATACACACACAACTTTTTAATTTATTGTATCTCCAACTAATGAATAAACATACTGTTTTATTTAATTAACTGTACACAGATGCATAATAACTAAATATGCACAGAAAACAGAAAAAAATTGATTTAATAAAAATTAATCCCACTTATCTATTTTAATGGATGAAAAAGTAGTCGTACAATGCAAATTTCAGATTTTTAAAACGTTTAAATTGCTTTAATACGCTAGATTATTCCAGTAGAATATTCTGGAATGTTCCAATAATGTTATCAGTAGTTATTTTTAGCCTAAAATATATAAAGAGAAATTCTGTAATTGATATTCGTGCAAGAAGGTTATCATCAAGACAAGAGATAAAGAATTGACAAATTCGCAAAAAGAACTGACTTGCTAAGGTCTGGAAAGAAGATAAAAATTACAGGAAAATCTCAGACAACCTGAATATTCCATCCTTTAGTTCATGCATTGCAAGGTATAAAAATCTCAATACTGTTGAAAAGCAAAGAAGAACAGGTGCTCTACGGAAGATTTCTGCAAGATCTTCGAGGAAATTAATGCGTCAAATTAAGCAAAATCCAAATGGTTACTCGTCAAATATTGCAGGATGATTTGCTTTCATCAGGAATCCGTGTTACTAAACGGACAATAAGCAATGAAATTCATAGGAACACTCTTATGTCAGGCTCTCCTCGGAAAACTCCTCTGCTATTGAAAAGACACAGAAATACCAGGTTGAACTTCGTTCATAAACATAAGGATATGGAAAAATCGTATTGGGAAAGAATATTATAGACAGTTGAAACCAAAACTGAGTTGTATGGACGAAATTCTAGAAATCGTGTATTGAGAAAAGATGGCGATGACTTCAGACAAAAGAACACAGTTTCAACAGTAAAATTTGGTGGTTGCAGCATCATAGTTTGGGGATATTTTTTCTGCAAAAGGTACTGGCAACATATCAGTAGTAGATGGTGGTAGAATGAATGCCGCAGCATATCAAAATATTTTGGAAGCAAATTTAATGATTTCCGGATAATATTGAACTCCCTCCTGATTGGAGCTTTAATAAGATAATCGTCATAAGCACACTGCAAAATCTACGAATAGCTTGCTAAAAATAATGTAAATATTCTGAAATGGTAAAGTCAGTCCCCAGATTTAAACTTAATCAAGAATCTGTGAAGTTATTTGAAAATTAGAATCCAGTTCTTATTATTTATATGGCACCTTTAGAAAATAAAATATTTAGTGACACTAATAAACCTTATAAATGTAAGATTCATAGATGGCATTTTCGTTTTAGCTATTAGATTGATGCAAAAATAATGACGTAATAATGTCGTTTTTTGACGTATTAACGTCAAAAAACGACATTATTACTTCATTATTTTTGCACCAACTTAATAAAATATTGATCAAATTACACAACTTAAAAACAAATCTGAAATTCACTCCTTACTCTAATTTACACTAGAACTTAATATTAATAAAAAAAAATTATATTCTTTGATATATTTATTGGTTCCAGCACACATAAATTTATTACTTCTCTATATAGAAAACCCACTAGCATTAACTTGTGTCTTCATAATTAGCACTTGTCAATAATGGATTCTCGAATTCCGTCAACTGATCAACAAATTAAAATATATCTCAATAAACTTGTTAATACTTCAAACAAAATTGATAATATTAATAATAATAATGTACGTCAAAATAAATATAATACTATTAACTTATACTATTGTAACCAAATGCATAATAATTACAAACATAATAAAACAACATTCAAATACATAATAGGTAGAAATGTTAAACCCATTAATAATAATAAACAATTAATAATAATAAATGTAGTGTATCAATTTACATGCCCGTTCACATACACGACATATATTGGCTTTACTACAACGACACTCTCCCGTAGACTCATCTGTCACATTTCTGATCTTAGTGCTATTAAACAACATATCTTAGAAAATATAGCCATGTACATAATATTAGACAGATATTACTTGATAAGGCAATAATACTCACACATACAGTAAAAAGCACCTCCAGATATTGGAGACCATCTACATTAAAACAAAGCGACCTGCACTCAACAAAATTATATTTCAGACGAGTCACAACACATTTCATTGCATCTAGACATATAGTTCTGTTGTTAATATTTCGGTCTCTCACGTGGTATGACGTCATAGAACTGCATCATGAATTTACGACCTGCGTTTGCTACTCCGCGACCTTTATCGTCACATAGAAATCTTCTATGTCAGCATAACAGAATATTATCTTCGATGGTGAATATCTTCGTTTAAGTGTCCATATAACCACTCTGAAGAGGGCTCATGTTAACCGAAAGCTTAAATCAAGGAACAGCATAATAAAAAATATTCAAATGTACAATTTTTGTCTTTATTTTCACCCGAAATTAAAGCAAACATACGAACTTTAGAACGGCTCTTGATCAAACATAATCGACATTCGTTGTCTGTTATATTTAACAATATATGTTTGAATAATGATCTGCTGCCACAATACATGAAATATATATATATATATATATATATATATATATATATATATATATATATATATATATAAAGGGCGTCTATATACGACGTTATCAGAAAATAAGAGCATTAGTAAATATAAAGCAAAAGTGCCTAAAATTCAATAAAACATTAGATTACGAAGAATTTTAAGATTACTGTGCAGTTAAAAAAAAATATATATTAAAAAGGCGCTCACGTCATATTCCTCAAGTAATTTTTATAGATATGTTCAGCTTAGGAAAAATCAGATAAACTTCGGTCTGTCCATTAGGCTGTCGTCAACCTGTCAGCACTTAAATGGATACCTATCCCCGTGTTAAAAAATAAATTCATTTGAAATGTCATTCAATGTCGATGAGTGATGAAAAAATAATAAAACTCTGAGTAGATCTTCGATAAATATTGAACGTGTTTATTTCGAATTTAAAAATTACACACACACTACACACACACACACACAAACACACACACAAACACACACACACACACACACACATATATATATATATATATATATATATTTAAATTTATAACATATACATCGTATAAAATGACTACAAGAGTAGCCATTTTGTGTCAACATTAATGGTGTTTTATCATTTGATGAAAATAAACGATTTTAAGAGTTCAAAAGCCACCACCTCAGTGGGAGAAACTTTGTTACGTAACCTATGACGACCAATCAGAATATAAGTATATCATAACATACTCTGGTATAAGTACAAATTTTTAGTGCATTAAAGTTAAGATTAAATTAAATTAGAAATCAATAGAAAATTAAATTTTAGTTAACAGTTGAATTTAAAATTAAAAATTTTAAATTTTAAATTCTAAAGTTAACCAAGCATCAAGTTTAATATTAAGATTATTCAGAAATGAAACCAGGAGAAAAATATATATAAATTATTATTGATCACAATAAATGACAATTTATCAGTGAAGTTAGACATTATTAATAATAATAATAATAATAATAATAATAATAATAATAATAATAATAATAATAATAAGTATCACCAATCGCTACACATATTTGATACATGGAAGACAGAATTCAAATAAGGAGGCAGGACAAACACATTCACATAATAATACACAAAAACGTATGTATATATAAAGGCGGGTAAATATATGAGCACGCAAATACTTATATATATATATATATATATATATATATATATATATATATATATATATATATATATCACATAGAGTGATGGTGTTAATAAAACAGAGCTCGATGTAATACAACATAGCTGTTAAGTATATATATTACTACCGTATTTTCCGACTTGCAAGACGCATTTTTTTCATAAAAAATACCCTGAAAAATACGTGTGCGTCTTCCAAGACGAATGTAAGGCAACACACAGGCTCAAGTAAGATTGGACGGTCATCTAATTGGCTTGACTAATAGGGACGTGGATTTGTATGTTGAATCATTATACTATAATGTTAGCTATCTTTTAATTCAGCCTTTTATATGATGTAACCTCAGTACTTAACTGTTACAAGTATTTCCAAGGCTAAAAACCTTCCTGGAGCCGAGCCACAAGCTTAAACATGCTCTGATTATTAGCAGCAGTGTGAGCCTTGCTGCTCTTGACTAATATGTCATTGCCATACAAACAAAATCGGACAAGTGATGAATGAAAACAATACGTAGCGCCAGTATGTGAGGGACGTATGGTGAATGTGTTGTTGTATAAGAATAGCTTCTTTTTTTTTTTTTTTAGAAATTTCTTTCCAGTATTAGGGTGCATTTTCCATGCCGCAGGGTCTTGTAAGCCGGAGAATACGATAATGAATTAATTTTTAATAAGACATTTTTATTATTTCGAAAGTTGTGTTTGGTTGATACCCGTACAGAAACAGATGCCATAATTGGACATTTTGATGCTGTAGCGAATTCGCCCCCATAAGATTTACTTGTAGGTCTTGTCAACTTAGAGATATGAAGGAATAAAATATATAAACATTTAAAGAATAGAAGAAGAAGAAGAAGAAGAAGAAGAAGAAGAAGAAGAAGAAGAAGAAAGAGATAAAAACAGAAGAATAAAAAGGAAGCTGCAGTAGAGAATCCTAATGAACTCAGGAAAACATGACAGTAGCCGTTGGAGTGTCTGGTCTATGTCAAAAAGACAGTTAAAATAACTTTGAGTTATATTAAAATATTAACATCTAGTTTATATAGGAAAATATTTTAAAATTTGAGAAGATTTTTTTACAAAAGAGTACAAAGGTTACATATAAAATTAAAAATTACATTAAAACCATATATAATATTCAAATAATAATATATTTAATATAATGATTTAATATTACGAATAATAATAATAATTATTTTAAATTATTTTTAATATTTATTTATTAATTCATATTTAATATTCATTAATATATTTTAATGAATTATATTTCAATTTTATTTATTTAATAATTAATGAATTAATGTCTCGCTCTCTCCCCCTCTCTCTCACTCTCTCTCTCTCTCTCTCTCTCTCTCTATCTATCTATCTATATATATATATATATATATATATATATATATATATATACAGATTTACTAATTTAAAAATATGGTTCTATCGCTACACAAGAATCACCAAATTTCAAAAACAGAAAAACTGAAAACTTAGAAATTTTTATTAACAAACATAATGCTAATATCTTGAGTAAACACTTAGACCAAAATCTAAGAAATTTAGACTATAATAAAAGGAGATGAAGATAAACAAAAATTATGTAAGTGCAGAAATCCTGATAATTGTCCTCTTAATAATAAATGTCACAATGAATCATTAGTGTAACAATGTAATATCTCATCTATTGAGGAACCAGACAACGTAAAAGTCTACATTGGATGCACAAGACATGAATTCAAAAAACAGACTAAATAAATACCCAGACGCCACTATCTAAATATTTCTCGCACTTAAAAGAAACGAATGAAACCTATTGTGAAATGGAAATTAAAAAAAAAAAGCTAGAATATGTAGGTCATTAAATCACCCATGTCATGAGAAATTATACATTACTAGGTTTATAAAAAATAAAAATTTACTTAATCAAAGAAATGAAAAAGCTATTCTTTGCCGACATTGTCAAAAATTTTCCTTAAATAATGTTAAAAAAAATGGATAAAAAATGAAACATACATATTTATATTTGATATTTTACTGATAACTTTGAAATAATAAAGTAATTCTATTACATTTATTTGTTTTAAAAGAAGTATCGTCTGTTAATAATTAGAATTAGGAATAATATTTTAAAATTGCATTTTAATACAACGTACTCATATTCAAACAACCCTTTTGGAAAAAATCTTTATGTATACAATCAAAGATTTAATGGGAAAAAAGTGCCTAAAAACATTTTGTCATTTAAAAAACCAGACGACATGCGAAAAATGGATGTCATCATTTGTTGAACAGGCACCCCTACCCTACTTTAACGTAACCTCATTTCGAAAGTATCTCAGATTTTGATACAGTAGTTGTCAGTGAAAATGAATACCCTTTCACCTCTTGGAAACTCCTATAAAGAATGTTAATTTCAAAATAAGATTTTCCAAATTTCACTTGAAAATGAAAGAGTACTAGAGATTTTAATTTAATTCTATAATTAAATTTGAAGTTTTTTAGTTTCTGTTTTTGAAACACGATAATTCCTATGTAGCGATGGAACCATATTTTTAAATTAGTAAATCTGTGTATATATATATATATATATATATATATATATATATATATATATATATGGAGAGAGAGAGAGAGACATTAATTCATATTGCGCAGTATTTGAAACTTGGCATACAGTTAGCAATCAAAATAATATGTATTTATGTGTTTTTCTGTGTAACTATCTCGACTTCGCGTGAAATAGATTTTAAATGCATATCAACGTAAACAAGCCTCGTTTTGATACAAATCAACACGAACTCGCTGCATCGTTATTGCGTTTAATGACAACGGAGCGTGATTAAACAGAGTTAATTTCAATCCCATTGCTACAAAAAAAAAAGAAACGAAATCCAATCTTGTCTCACATCAATTCATGCTCAGTGGTGTCGTTATTTCTTGTTATTTTGAAAACGCATTCTGTTGAAGAGAAACTCTTTCAGAAATAATCTCGAATCAATCTTCTTCTCGTTCGTATGAAATGATAGGACACCCCACCTGTAGCAACATTTTCAAATTATTATTAAAATAATTGTCGACTGAGTTAAAATATTTTTTCAGAAATATCGATGATCATTTCTTTTACATTTTATTTTCCTCTCAGGAAATTTCACGAATGAAATCATTTCAATTTATTAAGATAAAATTTTAAAGTAACAACTTTTGGAATTATTTCAAGAGTTCTCACAAAATGTAAATATGATGTCTCTGAGTCTCTGTCTGTCTGTCTCTCTCCCTCTCTCTATCTCTCTCTCTCTCTCTCTTTATCTATGTGACTATATTTATATCTCTTTCTTCTTGTCTTTTTTGCTCTTTTATTATTTTCTATTTCAAATTTTACATACAGGCATACGTATATACACTTATGACAGGCTGGCTCTAGTCGTGACCCGAGTTTCACTTTCACGGGATCTTCAGACAACTTGAATTTTCACGTTGGTTAAGCGTTTGTGCTCATCTAGGCAATCTAGCCTTCGAGCAATTTACAGGGCAGATAGGTTTGGCTTTATGCCTTTTTTTCTGTTTCTTTTGTCAATCTTATCGTTTTTATTCGAGTCTGTATCTGGATTACAGTTTTAGGTTTTGGCAAGTTGTCGGTTTTGTTTTTCTTTAATATATACTAGCAGCCATACCCAGCTGGTCAATCAGAAAAAGCTTTCAATTCGAAGGAGCAAAAACAGAATCATGCTTAGATGTAACAGAGTCTATCTTCTTCAGTTACTTTAAAGTATTTTCATTAAAAACATTTTGAATTAATGCAGTTACTGATATGACAGAATTTATTTATTCAATCAAAGTTGCGTCCTGGTTATGACGATAAACTACATCCGCGTCCTGGGTATGACGATAAACTACGTCCAACAACAACAACAAAGTTTCAGATAATGTTTTCGGAAAAATAATGTTGCCAGCTATACGTTTTTTGGAAACAACAATGTTGCCAGCTATGTTTTGGAAACAACAATGTTGCCAGCTATGTTTTTGAAACAACAATGTTGCCAGCTATATGTTTAATAGTAATGTATATTTAATATATGTATAGGTATATGTGTATGTATGTATATGGGTGTGTGTATATATATATATATATATATATATATATATATATATATATATATATATATACCTTAATTTGGCATTAAATGACCCACAGTGGTTGATATGCCATAAAACCCAACCAACCAATCAATCAATCGAAGTTAGCCGCGGATATGTAGGGGTAAAACAGTAAACATGAAGACCCACTTCAGACCATAATTATTTTGGAGTTTTTGAAATTCAGTTTATCAGTGTGCTACTAGGGATGTAAAAGAGGATATATTTATAAATCATTTGTTAAGTCTGATGAAAATTTGTTGAAGATCAACGAAAAATAAGAAAGAAACCAGTAAAAATCGTCATTTTTCGCTGTTTACGCGGGTTTTAACTGTATGTGTAGACCCAGTTACAAGTTAAATGACTGTTAAACTATTAACTTATTGTTGACTACAATTGAGCGAAGTTTCATTATAAACAACTGGCAAGGTACTGAGATTTATTTTTTTTATTTAATTTTTCTTGTGTTCTTATAATTTTCTTCTTTTCTGGATGTAAAAGGGACATTATTGACGCATCCAAATGCTCCTTAAAGAATTGTGTTCCTGATCAAACCAAACTCATAAATAATAACATCGACCACACTACAACATGCCTATCCAGACTACTTTCGTTACACCTATTCGACCACAGACCCATTAGAAATCATTTAAACACACACAAAAGATTACCAGAGTCTATCCAAAACATACTAGTAGAAAATACTAGTATAATAACTTCATATACATGTAAAAAGATTAAAAATAATAAAAGGCTTAATAATAAAAAAGAAAAGCCCAAACTCAATAGCAATAACTATGAAAAAGGCCACGTGTTTGTAAAATAAAACATCCCTATAACTCTAGTTATATACATAACACAACCCATACATTAAATTAATGATAACGTCATCATTGATAATGCCTAAATATATAGTCAAAAGCTCTCGGAAATGCAGAATCTTTGAACAGTTTTTAGACACACTTTGTATCAAAAAAAGAAGACACTTGTACGAACACAAGAAAAATTAATTGAAAAACTTAATACCTTGACAGTTTTCTTTAACGAAACATATATATATATATATATATATATATATATATATATATAATTATTTATTTAAAAATATGATTCCAACACGCTACATAAGAGTTCTCATGTTTCAAACAAGAGCCGTAAACTTCAATATAATTATTTGAATTAAATTGAATTAAAGTAAGGTCTGCTCCATCTTCAAGTGAATTTTTTGGGGGAATCCCAAAAAAATTTCGCTTGAATTTAAATAAATAATTATATTTATGTTCTACTTTTGTATCGAGCACTATTTTTAAAAATAATAACAAAAATACTAAAGAACTTTGGATTATTTACCTAACCAGTTCTTTCCTATTTTCTATATATTTTCACACACACACACACACACACACACATATATATATATATATATATATATATATATATATATATATATATATATATATATATATATATATACGTTTTACCAGTTTGTGACTGGAATGAATAATTCCGAGGAGGATAAAATGAAGGGAGAGCTCAATGTAGAATTCCAAAAGATTAAAAAGAGCAACAGGTTTGGGGCTTGATCGAGATTTTTTATTCCAAAAGGACAAAGATCAAAAGCATATGGCAAAAACAACTGAACATTGGTTCAATGAAAATTGAATTAATGTTCAGGAATGGCCTAGCCAGTTACCAGATCTAAATCCAATAGAAAATCTATGGAAAAAAAATTGAAGTTTAGAGTCCACGCAAGAGATTCCCAAAATATCAAAGAACTGAAGAAAGTCTGTAAATAAGAATGGGTAAAACTGCCAAAACCTTCATGCAAGAAGCTCGGTGAAAACTACAGCAAACAGCTAAAGACAAAACAATGGATCTGCTACTAAATATTAACAAATTCGTAAGTTGAAAATGGAAATATTAGGTTGGTGCAAAAATAATGTCCTTTTCTCACTTATGTTACTATGTGAGAAAACGACATTATTTTTGCACCAACCTAATACATAAAAAACAATGTTTCTCAATTTTCTTTATGTTTAGCTAGAAAATGTTCATTAAAATATTTTAAGTTAGCAGCATTCAAACTGAACAATTTTTTATTGTGAAATTAAAAAAAAACTGATACTTTTGCTACCCACTATATATATATATATATATATATATATATATATATATATATGTGTGTGTGTGTGTGTGTGTGTGTGCGTAATTATTCATTTAAAAATTATAACATAAATATCTTATAAAATCACTACAAAAATAGCCATTTTCGTGTCTTATCAAGTGATGATGTTGAATGTAGATTGTAGAATAATGGTTTTAAAAGGTTCAAATTAATTAACCACGCCTCGTAAGTCTGTTCAGTCTGAAGTCTGGAGTTCCGTCTGAAGTCTGGAGTTCAGTTTGAAGTCTATCAGTCAGTCAGAGCGATCGAGTCAGTCAGTCGAGTCAGAGGCAGTTTGAAACAGAGTCGCATTCAGACAATTACTGCAAGACATTGGAATAGTGATACTACTCGAGACTACATTGTTCTCCCTACTAAACCTAATTGTTCGTACTAACACTTTCTACTTCTCTGTTTATATTCTTGTTTGTAATATATGTTTTTCCATATCCCTGTTCGAGTTCTTCTTTATTGGTTTTACCTTGGACCATCACCGTGGTACAAGGAACCGGGCCATAACATATAGCATAAGGATAAAAGGCCCGAATATTAATAAAAACAAAGTTTCATCATTAAAATGTTTATGTTATTATTAAGAGGAAAGAACAAAGTAGTTTTTAAATATTTAAAAAAAAATGTCCTTCTTTCTAACACGTTTTAAATTTAGGTCAAATATCCCGTTTTTTTGGTGGAGTTAACTTTGTAATACTTGTGGTAATGGCCATTTTAGTGTAGCAGTTTTAGTGGTGGGGAACCCACTAATTTGAAAATTATTGCAAAAATCAAATAATTGTCTAATTTTAATAAATCTTTCAGGACTTATTCAAAAATGAATGAATTCATTTTTGAAATTTCTATTTGTAGAAAATCTTGATAAAAATATTTTTTTAAAAAATACCTTGTGCCACATGACGCCCTCGTGGGGGTGGTGACTGAATATCGTCAGTAGTTCAAGTCGAGTCAGTAGTTCAAGTCGAATCAAGAGTCGAGTCAGAGGCAGTCCGAAACAGAGTCGCGTTCAGACAATTGCTCCAAGACATTGGAATAGGGATACTAGTCGAGACTACATTGTTCTCTCTACTAAACCTGATTGTTCGTGCTAACACTTTCTACTTCTCTGTATATATTTCTGTTTGTAATATATCTCTGTTATTCCATATCCGCCTTCGAGTTCTTCTTTATTGGTTCTACCTTGGACTATCACCGTGGTACAAGGAACCGGACCATAACATTTCCTTGTTTCCTTCATTGCTTTTTCTGTCTTTCCCGCTTTTTCATTTTTACCTCTTTCCTGTTTTCTTTTTTTCTCCCTTTTTTCTTCTTTCGCTCTTTTCTTTTTTCTTTCTTTTCTTCATTCCTTTTTCGTTTTTTTTTCCTTTTTCGTTTTTTTTCCTTCTTTCTCGCTTTTTCTTTCTTTCTTTTCTTTTTCTTTCTTTCCTTCATTCATTTTTCCAACTTTCGCGCTTTTTTCTTTCGTATTTATTTTCCTTCTTTCTCGCTTTTTTTTCGTTTATGATTCACCCTCTGCTTTTCTTTTCACTTCACTCTCTTGCATTTTCATTCCACTGCACATTAAAACTATAAATATGTTAGCAACAAGACTTACAAATCAATTTCTATCTCACGTGTCTAGCAAGTGTTTTAAATCAATTTCATTGCCAAGTGTCCCCAAGCGCTGTAAACTAATTCTCAAGTTGAAAAGACCTTTGACCACGCAGTTACGGTTCCTTGCCGGAAGGGACAAACATCATTTTTCAATATCCCAGCATGCCGTTTGATTTCATACTGCGTTTCTAGAGACAGGGAAACAGCAGGAATATTTTCGAAACGTATGCATCAACTTATCGAACTTCTCTAAGCCTAACATAAAAAAGAATCCTGGAAATTACCGATGTGAAAATTAAGTTGCACAATGTTTCAGGATTTGGCTTAATATGTCAAATATCGTCCTCTCGTGACGAAGGAACATACATAAGTACGCCTGATACCTGTTTTGGGAAATCTTGTGATACATTCTGACAATACCACAAAACGAAACGTCTCTCTTTTAATCATCAGAGAGAAACTTTTTAGTCTTCCTAAAGATGACTGATGCTAACCTCTAGCAGAGACATTTATTGCTTCTCCACGGACTAACGTTTTCCACTGACATGAGGTGGAAAGATTTTATTGAATCAATTGCTAGGTCAGCAGCTAGGAAAGTTCGCCCAGGATGTCGTGATATGCAATTTTCTAGTTGAGCGAGGGACCAACAAAATTCCAACGAAGATGAACTGAAGGCTAGGATTATGGCAAAATTCACCATCTTAAAAAAGGAGACCGTCCAGAAGAGGTGCTGGAGATTCCCAAGACGTTTGGAGGCTGTGGTTGAAGCCAGTGGCGATTTTAGTCAATACATTTACTCTTTTGTATTTCAAGATATTTTGGCAAATATAGCAGTTAAAATGAGTTGTCAGTATTGTTTTAATTTTGCGTAATTTAGACAACAATTTATCCATCGCACCATATATATATATATATATATATATATATATATATATATTTAAAGTTATGTTGTTTAAATTTCATTCTCTTTGCAAGAGCAATATGTAATCAAAAAGAACCAGTTAGCATCAATGGATATAGTTAATCCGTAGCTGTTATATCAGTTTTCATTCTCCTAGTTGGATACCCTAACATAAGCTAACAGGGGTCAGAACTCCCAGTAGAGATATTGCGAATCTGGACACCAACTGATATATTTCTACATCCCTGCGCATACATATATATACACCAATATTCCATGGTTATAATTTATTACATAGGAATCGTAATCACGATCGAATTCATCAGACCTACAAATTCAAAAATAAATCGGAAAATATAACTCCAGGTATTATATTCTTGCTCTGTCCTGGACATTGAGCTCCCTTTGGAAATTTATATATATATATATATATATATATATATATATATATATATGTGTGTGTGTGTGTGTGTGTGTGTGTGTGTGTGTGTTTTGAGCACTAATATTATCAATATATACCCGGAGTTATATTTTCCGATTTCTTTTTGAATTTGTAGGTCTGATAAACTGGATCGTGATTCCAATGTAATAAATTATAGCCATGGAATATTAGTGTTCGGGACTTTTATATTATATTCTTGCTCTGTCCTGGACATTGATCTTTTATATACCTATTTTCCTTAAGGATTCCTATTTAACCAACAACAAATACATTTAATTGCAGCAACGTCTACCAAAAATGTAGATGTAGCTGCAATGAAAGTAACTCAAGACACAATTCACAAAATAATAGCGAATGAGAATTAATTAGAAAGCGATTAAAATAAATGTTAATTGTAAATAATTAATGACATAAAAACAAATATGAACGGGTTCCGAAAGAGTATAACGTAGAAAAAGCTTAATAATAGTCCTCTAAGCAAATACAGGGAATGGTTAAAATGTTCCTTCTGTCAACATAGTCCCGGCTGATATGACTTAATATATAGAGCTTTGAGAAATCGGAGGTGGTGGGCAAGGCGAACTCTATGCAACACAGAAAAAAAAAATGTCATCGTACTCGCCGGCACAGTCCGGGGTTTCTCACAAATTCTGTCTGATAGACGAATCGAAAGACCTCGACCACTAGATCTTAAATAGACGGGAACCGTGCTGCGCAATACGAACATTCAATCTTTGATTGGTCCCTCCTATGTAAATAGCATGGCACTGACATTTGCATTTCTATACTACTGAACTATTTTGAAAATAGTACAACTGATCTTTAATTAAAGATGTGCTATGTAGTGGTTTCACAGTGGAGGCTTGTATTTGTACTAAGTCGGTCCTAAAATAGGTTCGACGTACAAAACGTTAGCAACTTGATATAATAGGTAATGACGCAGTAATCTAGTTCTGGTGGCTGATACTTTAATATCCGACTAACGGTCGTCCGACATCGACTGACTCACTAACTCACTGAGCGACTGATACTACTACTCCTACTTATTATAGGTGGACCAGTCTATTAACAATAGAATAGGTGTATTCCACTATAACAAGATGGAAACACGGAACCAGCCTGAAAGCCAGTACGCAACTTAACAGTGGAAAATCATGAAAAACTATAAACAAGGAACTGAAAACTGCAACTCCCAAAATGTGATTAATGCACTCAAGTGCACAAAATGCAACAAGTCCTACATAGGTATCTCCCAAGCACTAAACAAAAAATTTCCCTTCACAAAAGCAACATTGAATTACCAGACAACAGGAGACTCTTTGTGTCACAACACATCTACAAATGCAATGGACGTAAATTTAAAATTATGCCAATATATCAAGCAGACAATTATTTTTACCTAAAAATACAAAAAAAAACTTCAATAGACAAATTTAAACCAGCACGAAACAAATTATTGTATAGATAACGAATATATACATACATACTGGCAAAATCAAACACACTAGACGGACCACGCGCATACACACACTCACACATACACGCACACAACGAACCCTAAACACCATAAAAAGTGTATATATATATATATATATATATATATATATATATATATATATATATATATGTAATAAAACAATATATATGTATGGAGAAGGAATATGTATACACAGACTAGCAAAACACACAAGACAGAAAAATGGAGATATGTTTAAAAAGATACAGAGGTCATAAAAAGATAAGAACAAAAACCTCCTCCATTCGCCATTTCTCTGATCAATCCTAATGCTTTTTTACCTCTTAACCAGAGGAACATTTTCGCCACAAGTCCAAGGAAACTTTGGATTACTAATACACAGAAAAGTAAATAGATAAACATGAGAAAATATAAAGAAATGATTCCTCTAAATAATATTTGGAAATAAGTATTCTTCACCTGATGAAGGTCACAAGAATCACTACACCTGCCTGAATCGAATGGGTTTAATTCCCTTGACTGTTCTCGAAATACTTTTACAATCTCTTTCTTCCTCTTTATTCACTGTTCTTTTGTTCTTTTTAATGAGGATCTCATTTCATCTTCTTCCGCGTTTGAATCCCAGCCGCTATCATCCATAGGCTCGTCTTCTATTGCGATAACCCTGATCTGAAGAACTTATCCTTTCTTCTCCGTCCCGGTCTTCTTCCCTCAGCATGTCTTCCTTGTCTGCAAACAACTGATCCAATTCTCGACGAATTCTAGTTTATTCAAGCGACTTCATCCTATCCTATCCTATCGGCGACGCCATATTATCGTTTTGTGTTGTTCTACAACACGTGATCAATAGTCAGTTTCCGCCCGTCACTTATTTTACTATACACTTACTTTAGTATACACTTTATTTCTCTTCTACTTAACATATTCAAATAGATAAAATCCTGTTATGTAAGTATGGTATAAATCATTTGTTCACAAATCATATGTGCAAGAATATTTAACATCTTAATTTGACTACCTGCAGACCTTGAAGAGGAATGAAACAGACTGACTCAATTGCCCTTGATTTCAATGACCACTTTTATAATTCCACATCCTCTACGCCTGACAATGAGGCCTTCCGCCCCATAGATATCATGCCTTAATATATATATATATATATATATATATATATATATATGCATCTTACCTGGATATATATATATATATATATATATATATATATATATATATATTGGTGAAACACCATTAAAAACTGTTGAGGCATTCACATATTTTGGATCATCAGTCTCTTCTGATGGAAAAATGGACAGAGAAATCCAATCCAGAATAGTCAAAGCCAGCAGAGTATTCGTTAATCTTAAACATAGGTTATGGAACATCAACGACGTGTCTCTCAGAGTAAAGTACGACATATATAGATCAGTTATTCTTTCAACCCTTCTCTATGCTGATGAAAGTTAGACCCTGTCCCGCAAGCACATAAATCCACTTGACGCCTTTCACATGAGCTGTTTTCGTGACGTTATTTGATATAAAATGTGATGACAGGGCCAAGAATCGTGCAAATTTCTGAAGAAATGTAACAACATCAAAGTCATTGAAACCATTCTAGCAAAGATTTACACAACTTAGGTGGGCTGGTCGTGTTGTGAGTATTGATGAGCATAATCTTCTAATCCTGTATGGATAACTACCAAACTCCAAGCATTCAGTTGGACAGCCACTGTTATGCTACAAAGACAAATTGAAAGACAACTTGAAACGTCTCAAATTTGAACTGAAAACCTGGGAAGCCCAAGCATCAAACTGAAAGGAGTGGCGTAAGACATGTTTCATTAAGTTAAAAGGTTTTAAAGACAGTAGACTGAAGCACTGTAATCAGCTTTGTCAAGCTCTGAAGCAGAGACTCCATCAAAATCCTGCTTTAACAAACTTCATCTGTCAAGAGGGCTTTGTCGCCCGTAGCAAGGCTTTACATTATTTTCTCCACAATAGCCCCTGCTAGCATGCATAAGTGTAAAACTGAATGTACCATCCAATCCTGCCCCTCATTTATTGTTCTCGATAGGAGAGTCCACCACCATATATATATATATATATATATATATATATATATATATATATATATATATAGAGAGAGAGAGAGAGAGAGAAAGAAAGAAAGAAAGAAAGAAAGAAAGAAAAAGAGAGAGAGAGATGCATATTTAGGTATCATATATTCATACAAACATGTTTCATTAGTACTTTCTCTTTTAACCCTAAACATATCAACCTACTATACCACAATCAAATGCATTTTAATTATAAAGAAGATGAAAAATCCTAAAATATCACATATTCTAATATATTTCCAGCTGATCTTATTAAAGGAATAAAACTAATTATTTTTGAAAAGACCAACATTGTATATCAGTTTCAATGTCCTTTGGGAGCAAGTAAGTAAATATGTTGGCTTGACAACAGCAACGTTATCAAGTTATGTATACATTTATGTGTACGCATATATATATATATATATATATATATATATATATATATATATATATATATATTAATTTCTTGGTGGCTGTAGATTATTGATTAAGAAAAATTCCAAAATTTTCTTTCAAATAACTTTTATTTCTGCAAGTACGCTCAATTTAATCTGAGATCACTTTCAGATGTTGCATATCTATGGATGCTTTATGCATTAACATAATAAATTCAAAATATTTTACCCCGTTTGCAAGGGAGGAAACTAATGTATTTTTTAAAAGATTTTTATTGTATTTTAATTTGTTTTACATAACACTTTGCTGCTACAAACATTTCAAATCTTTTTTGCTATAGTCGTAGGTGACATTATTAGTTTTGGGCCACAATGCTCTTATATAAAGGGCCTCCAGAATTTTAAGTTTCATACCTACCTATATTTACCCATTCGATATATATATATATATATATATATACATTGAAGCCAACACTCAGAGGCGACAGGCTGTTTCATGCTAGACACAATCGTCAGGCCGCGATTGTTGGGTTTTTCCCGACTATTTATATATATGGGTCAGTGTTGCATTGTGGGTTGTCCATTCTGGCCTTTATTTTGTTTGTCGGAAGCGTTGACTTTATTGTTCACTTTTATATTTACATACGCTCTATCTCTGATATTGAGCACTTTATCCCTTAAATATAGCACACCTTAAAACTATATTTCTTCATATTCAGCTCCTGATAAACAGTAGAGCACTTTCGCTACATTTATAACTCAGTATGGACATAGGAAAATTTAGCCTCGACTCCTCCCTAAAAAACATACCCACTCTATCTCCATCAACATATAAGCTAAAATTAACTGAAAAAAACAAATCTTCATAAAAAGAATAAGATGGAAAGCCCATTAATTTTTAAACCAGTCCCTTCACAATAACACTACACTCAAGGAAAAATACGGCTTTAAAACAAGAAAAAGGCCCCCCGCAACAAAAAGAATTAGACGACTTCGAGAAAGACTTAACAGACCTTAGTTAGAAACATAATATTCCATAAAAACAAGATGCATTTAAAAAAAAAACTAAAAGAAGTTATACTTAAAATAAACAATTCAACAAAAGTATTTATCGCAGCTGAGAAAACAAGAAATTTATACAAATTAAGCCCTCCTGCGCATAATAAATTACTCAAGGGCAACAAAACCAAAAAATACAAAAAGGCACCCAAAACAATAGAACACAATATCAATAAGGAAATTAAAGCAATCTTCCAAAAATTAGATCTAGACGACCGAATAATTTGCATCAGTAAGAAGCAAGCCTTTATCACACAAAAAGACCACAAAGAAGATTTCAAAACCAAACCTGGATACAGACTCATAAACCCAAACAAAATTGAACTAGGTAAAAAAAAGTAAATTGATACTAGAAAGAATTAATTCTTAACTAAGGAAGAAGTTAGGTGTAAATCAATTGAAAAAAACAAAAGCAACTACTGACTGGTTCCAAAACATAAATAAAAAACATAATTGCCAATTTAGACATAAAAGATCTCATTCATAACTGAACCCATGCTAGATACGGCCATCACCTTAGCCTAGGAAAAAATAAAAATAAACACAAACGAAATCGATATCATTAAACACTCCCGTAAATCACTACTATTCTACAATGAAGACGTATGGATAAAGAAAGAAGGGATCTTTGACACTACAATGGGAAGCTTTGACAGTTTGAGGACCTACGAAATCATAGGTACATATTAACTACACGCACTAAGCAAAATAGTAGATAAAAATGATACAGGATTCTTAAGGGACGACGGTCTCATAATCTTAAGAAACTATAACAAACAAGCCTAAGAAAATGTACATATAAACCATACAGAAAGCCAAATGATAAACCATTGTATATACACACATCCTCCAATCACCAAACTTCGATAATCAAACAGATACCACAGTCGATTAACCGCAGGCTTTCCGATAATTCTTCCAATAAAACCATATTTAACGAAGCTAAAAAAGACTACGAAAAAGCCCTAAAAGATAGTGGATTCCCGGAAACACTCACATACTAACCACAGAGCACAAAAAAATGGCCAGCAGGGAGTGAAACATCATATGGTTTAACCCACCGTACAGTAAAAACGTAAAAATACTTCCCGAAATCAAGTACTATACACAAAATATTTAACAAAAACACTGTAAAAATAAGCTACAGTTGCACCGAGAACATGGTACAATTAATAAAAAAACACAACAGGAAAACTATCAATAAACCACCTGAACCAATTAAACCCACGTATAACTGTAGAATAAAGAATGAATGTCCCTTAAACAGTAATGAAACAACTTAATATATCAAGCCACGATACAATCGCTAGGTAATGAAGAAAAAGTATACATAGGAGAAACTGAAGGACAATGGAAACAAAGAAATTATGCACACAAAACATCTTTCTTAAATAGTAAATACGCGAACAGCACATTGCTTTCTAAATATATCTGGGAAATTAAAAACAAAATGCACACCACGCCAAAATATCATGGAAAATAAGGAAAAGATCAACCTAAAACAACCAATCCAATACTTGCAATAATAAACAACTTAAAAACTGGTCTGCCAAAATAATAGTTAGAATAAGCTACAGCAACCAAAATTGAATAAATAGCTTTAATTATCTTCACAAACTATATCAAAACTATTAAATAAGCGATACAAATTTTTACTACGTTAATAACACACCGATTAAAAAATGAATAAATAAATAAATATATAAGATAAGAAATAAAAATAAAGAATAAAAATGAAATTAAATAAAAACAAACAAAAAAATCTAACCTAAATAAATAAATAAACAAATAAACGACTTCCGGCAAAACAACCACCAAAATAGACTACCCACAATGCACCACTGACCCGTATATATAAATAGCCGATAAAAAAAAAACAGCACTCGTGGCCTGTCGCCTCTAAGTGTTAACCTAAATGTTCACTTTTGTATATATATATATATATATATATATATATATATATATATATATATATGGCAGAGGGGTGCTGAAAAGACCTGACACAGAAAATCACGGGTGTTCCAAAGCAACTTCCCCGGCCATTTCAAAATTTCTCCCATGATTACACTGGAAATAGAAAAAAAAACTTATTTTCTAACATTTCTATCTTTCTTTGTAAAAGCCATTTTACTTTGACTTGAACAGAAGGAAATTATGTTTGCTCAGTTAAGCGGATACAGGATTTATAAACGGAAGCACTTGCTCTATAACCGGGAGCAGATGTTTTTCGATGAACCTTAAGGTGGGGGAACAGCTAAGTTCCTGTCGAGACAATCACTGTACACTGTCCACTCTTGTTCATATTTTAGACTTTTCTAAATAACGTAAAGCAATATATTCGTTTGGTTTAGGTTATTTTCTTTTTTTCCATTAAAAATGTCCGACTGATCTTTTCTTTCTTTTAATTTTTGCGTCTGTTTTCATCTTTTTTTCTTTATTTCCATTTTCGTATATTTTCACCTTTTATATTTATTTCATCGTTTACATGTCTTTAAATGTTTTCACTCTTCATATTTTCCTCTTTTTATCTGTTTTTATCATTCCTCATCTTGCTTTACATATTTTTTCATCTATTTTATTTTCTTCAGCTTTTTTCATCTGTTTTTTCTATTTTATCTTTTTGTATTAAAAAAATCTTTTACGTGTTTTCATCTTTTACATTTACTTTGACCTTTTTATCTGTTTTCATCTTTTCATCTGTTATTTTTGTTCTTCCACTATATTCATCTGTTTCCATCTGGTTTTCACATTTCTTGCGCTATTTTCATCTTTTTTCATTCATTTTATCTACTATTTTTTTTGCCTCTTTTACATCTTTGCATCTAATTTATATTTTCCTCTATAAATTATATCTAGTTTCATCATCTTTCATCTTTTTCTTTTTTTCTCTCATGTTTTCTTTCATTTGTTTTCACATTCTGCATCTGTTTTTATCTTTTTTTTTCATCTGTCTTTTTCCATCTTTGTCGCCTGTCTTTTATAGTCTCTGTTTATTTTTTTTAATCTCATTTTTTACCTTTCTCTCTTTTCGTCTCTTTACATCTTTTCTTATTTTTCATGTGTGTCTTTTTCGTTTTTAAGTATTTTTATCTCTTTTATCTGTTTTGTGGGAGGGGGGATTGGCAGGGAGATAAATCAGTTTTTATTATTTTTATATTTTTTCGATTGTTTATACTTTTTTAACTTTTAATTATTATTTTCTTATCTGTTTTTCAATTTTTACATTTACTTTCATCTTTTCTAATTCATTTGGATCTATTTTTATTTTAGGCATCGTTTTTATATATTTTAATACTTTAATATCTAATACTTTAATACTTTAATATTTAATATTAATATTTTAATATTTAATATATTTATATATTTTAGGCATCGTTTTTATATATTTTAATACTTTAATATTTAATATTTAATACTTTAATATTTAATATTAATATTTTAATATTTAATATATTTATATATTTTAGGCATCGTTTTTATATATTTTAATACTTTAATATTTAATATTTAATATATTTATATATTTTAGGCATCGTTTTTATATATTTTAATACTTTAATATTTAATATTTACTACTTTAATATTTAATATTAATATTTTAATATTTAATATATTTATATATTTTAGGCATCGTTTTTATATATTTTAATACTTTAATATTTAATATTTAATACTTTAATATTTAATATTAATATTTTAATATTTAATATATTTATATATTTTAGGCATCGTTTTTATATATTTTAATACTTTAATATTTAATACTTTAATATTTAATACTTTAATATTTAATATATTTATATATTTCAGGCATCTTTTTTATATATTTTAATACTTTAATATTTAATACTTTAATATTTAAATATTTAATACTTTAATATTTAATACTTTAATACTTAATACTTTAATATTTAATATTTATATATTTTAGGCATCTTTTTTTATATATTTTAATATTTCTTACATTTATTTCATCTCTTGCATATATTGTAAAGTTTGTTTTCATCTTTATTTCATATTTCCCGACTGTTTACATATATTTTAGTGATTTTTTTCCTTAATTTCTTCAATTCCTTTCCATCTTTTTCATTTATTCTCATTTGTAGCCATGTATTTTAATCATTTTTTATCTTTCTCTGGATTTTGACTAATTTTCCTCATTTCTTTCTCTGTCATTTTTTTTTTTTTTTTTGTTTTGTTTTGATTTGATTTTTTTCGTATTTTCCCCACCTGCACGTATTTACAAGCAGGTATTGAATCAAGAATCCATCTTGTTCGGATCAAACTGAGAGCAAAGACGTGCAAAAAAAACAAACAAACATTAAGACACTCATACACATGGAAACGTATTTTCTTACTTATTTCTGAACTTTTTCTTGCCACGTTGACAAAAGAATCGCTAATTACACTTCGATCAGATTCATCATTTTTCCAAGTCATTTCCTATTGGCTGGTTGTCGCTCTTTTTTCAAACTTTGTGTCGTTGTCATGAGGTTAATCGCCATAAATATGTGTAGATACACACAAGTATAGAAGCAGACATTTTTAAAAGAAATTTATATATATATACAAACACTTATACATACACGCACACATATTCATATTTTCTATAAAACACACGCGCACAAATATACAGAATCAAATGCACAGAATCAATCACACACATATATGTGAATATGTGTGTATAAAAAATGTAGAAAATTCAATAGATTTCAATACTATCACTAAAACTTATTTTTGTGCAAATATTAACCAATCAGCGACGTCATTTCAAACGCGCTGAAGACCCTGAAATTTCAAACGACTATGTTTGTTATCGACGACGAAATTTGAAAGCTTACTCTAGAAAATAATCAACAATATTTCCCTCCTAAATGTAGATAATTAAATATTGTGAAAAAATATTTATTAACTTCTGGGTTTAGTAAATCTAACTTTTAGATCTCTGGTCTTATTTCCCTGTTATAAATGCGATCGCCTAAAGTTTAGCATTCAGTTTTTCAGTAAACCATTGACCAGGGTTTGTTATTTTGTACTAGCTGAATTTCCACACCTTCCGTGTAATAAATTACTCAACACTTATTATATCTATCAAGTAAATTTTTACAATAACCTCGTGATTTAAAAGTAAATTATGCACATTTGAAATATACGAATCATGTAAACAATGTGTTACTAGTAATTACAACAGACTGCTGACTACTAGAAAATTACACGCATTCAAAAAACAATGTAAATATGTGACACTCTCCTTATGTATACACATTCTGTTTCTTCTATCATACTAATACAACTTATTCTATGTCTTATAAATAACAAAACAAAAATATTTTGCGTGACTATATTTCGCAAGGATCTATGTAATACGATTCTTTCAACTTGGTATCGAGAGTTTATGAATTTAAGAGCAATACTAGATTGACTGAAAGTCCTCAGATTTTAGAGTTTAAATGACGGGATGTAACCGTAAGTTCTATGCTAACAGTTTATTCCCTCGCACTTGTTTGTGAAACTATCTTCTGGATTCTTCCTTCCCCGTCAACTTTTTTCTTCAAAACTTTAAATGCAATGTCAATCGTTATCTTCCGTCTTCTTAATTCTAATTTTATTTTTCTCTCTCCTTAATAGTGTTCATTTTTCTCATATTCTTTAACAACCAGCAACCGCTTGTGTATTAGTGGCTTTATTGCCTTACTGGGGTGAAATGATTAATAAATATACGTAGATATAGTGGACCGATGAAAGAAATTTGAGGGATAAAAGCAATATGTATATGCATGGTGCGATGGGTAAGTCGTCGGGATTTTATATTTTTAATTTTATGCGTAGTTTATTTTGGATTTTTTCGACTGCACAGTATAGTATAAGTACCTCCAAAAATTTGTATAACTAAGGTTTAAATGTATTTTTCATAAAAGAAAAATCAATTTTCGAAGATTTCCAACCGCTTCAATTTAAAGCCAAAAGATTAAATTTTGTAATTCCAGAAAAAAAAATACTGTAGATTATTTCAAATAGAAATTTGGATGATTTTTACTCGATGCTTCCGAAAAACCAATCGAAACGGCCATTTTTAACATTTTTAGAGAAATGTAAACGAACTTATTTTTTGGTTTTGAAAATCCCGCTAAAATAAGATATACATTTCTGAAACGTTACTTTCGTAAAATTAGCAAGTTTAAAGTTAAATTAATCTGTTGTGGAACAAAAATCACTTACTTATAGCATAAAACTTTCTAGACAAGCATTTATTGATCTCGAGGTCTTGTTATTTTCACATCTCCATCGATAATTTGATGGCTGAGTGTGTTGACAGGTTTAGTATGGTGCATCAAAAGTGACATAACGTTTTTTTTCTTATAATAATTTAAAACATAAAAATTGCTTACATTATTGAGTTACCTCTATCTCTTTCATTATTTAATAGCTAAGATAATGATAAATAATTGTATTAATTATTAATATTACATTTTTAATTTAATAACTGAGATAATAACCAATAAAATTATTATTATATTAATAATTAAAATATCTCATTGAGTTATTAATTGTTATTAATTGTTTAAATTGATATATGAGATAATTTTATTATCTCAATTTAATTTTTAATTTAATAACTGAGAGCGAGATAAGACCTTTAGACGTCAACGGGCTTTCCCAAAAGGAGGAGATAAGTTTTGAAACACGTGATCTTTTAACCATAATGTCACTTATGAAATAATATACTAACAAAATACTATAACATTTTGACGTACAAAAACATAATTTTAATTATGGTAAAAAGTTTTGGTAGCATTATTTGTATGAAGCTTGTAATTTTCGCTTAGTAAATATAGTCTTTACTTAAAAACTTAATAACCAACACCAAACTCTTCAGGAAAGAATTTAAAAACATGTTTTTAAATTAAAGAAAAATGAAAAAAAATTTTAAAATTAAAAGAAAAATGGAAAATTTCTTGTAAAAATTTTTTATTCATCAAAATTCTTTTTTCATCAGATAATAATGTCCTTAATGTATATTATTTATAAAAGCAAATAAACGCCTATCTAATTTGATAATTAGATAGTTTATTGCAGTTTTTATTTTTACGATTTAGAGCAGATTTTTAAAAAGTTGGCAGTAGTTGTGAAAAGGAATATGATGATTTAATTTCTCCAAGGTATCCTGGTATATAAGTAATATAAAACAATTTGCGTACTCTTGGAAATTCTAGAAAATTTCATAAAATTAATTTATTGGTGGGGGGGTAACAGATGTAAAAAAAATTATTTTTATCAAGATTTTCTAAAAATAGAAATTTCAAAAATAAATTCATTCATTTTTGAATACGTCGTGAAAGTTTTATTAAAATTAGACAATTTTTGCAATAATTTCAAATTAGTGGGTTCCCCACCACTGAAACTGCTACACTAAAATGGCCATTACCACAAGTTAAAAAAAAACAAAAAAACGAGATATTTGACCCAAATTTAAAACGTGTTAGAAAGAAGGAATTTTTTTTTTTAAATATTTAAAAACTACTTTCTTCATTCCTCTTAATAATAGCATAAAAATTTTAATGATGAAACTTTGTTTTTATTAATATTCGGACCTTTTATCCTTATGCTATATGTTATGGTCCGGTTCCTTGTACCACAGTGATGGTCCAAGGTAAAACCAATAAAGAAGAACGAACACGGATATGGAATAACACAGATATATTACAAACAGGAATATATACAGAGAAGTAGAAAAAGTTAGTACGAACAATTAGGTTTAGTAGAGAGAACAATGTCGTCTCGACCAGTATCACTATTCCAATGTCTTGTAGTAATTGTCTGAAAGCGACTCTGTTTCGTACTGTCTCTGACTCGACTCTTGACTCGACTTGAACTACTCACTAGACTTGAACTACTGACGATATTCAGTCACCTCCTCTCCACGAGGGCGTCATGTGGCACAAGGCCTTTTTAATGTGGGATCTCCGAGCCCGTGGGTTCGTCCAAAAATATGCCCATTGAACCCATATAAACACGTTCAGGGACGGTTTACCTCCCCGAAAGGGAATCATTTGGCGTAGCCTCGTTCGGGTTCCTTCCCGCCCGAAGGCAGAGCGTTCAACCGATCAGCTGATCGGCTTCAACTACTGACTTCTTGCCTACTCCTGAGGCGCAGTATTTATTAAGTATGGAATAGTTCGTTATTATTATTATGGGTAAGGTCCCATAACACACCCTTCCGAAGCTTTTGCGTAGCAGGTTTTTTTTAATATCTTTTTTTCTTTGGATCTATTTCCAAAGGTTCAGTGAATTTTGTTTTTCTTGACGATTTTCTTGGTTCTGAAGTTATTTGCGGTCTTTTTATATCGAATGTATCGAAAATCGTGTCCAATACCTCTTCTTGAGGCCGTTAGCATCCTGTAATGGTCTCTTCCTTATTTGGTTTACGTGTCTTCTGTGTGAGAATTTTTTATATTACCAATTCTTTTCTCAATTATGCCTTGCTCCCAGTAAGAGGTATTATTTTTATATGCCTTAAAAAAACTTTTTTCTCCTGGTAGGAATTTTCTTTTTGGTGCGTAGGACTGTGTTCCTTGTTTTGTTTTACTTGGTAGTAATTTATCGAACGCTGATCTCATTTTCCTAGCAAACATGACTTCTGCTGGTGATAATGTTGATGGTGTAGAATTATGTGGCGTTATTCTGTATACCTGTAGGAATTGCTGTAATGCTTTCTCCATAGGCACATCGTACGCTTTTTGTATCGCTCTTTTGAGTGTATCCCTGAAACTCTCTGCTTGTCCATTTTATCTTGGGTAGTAAGGCGGGGATTTTATATGTTTTACTTGATAGATTTCGCAAAACTCTTGGAAGTCTGCTGACGTGAATTGCGTTCCATTATCTGTTACTAAGCAGTCCATTACACCAAACCGAGCGAATAGCTTGTGGAGGAAATTTATGGTCGTTTCTGTAGTAGGATTTTTGCAACGAAACACCTCTGGCCATTTACTGTAGCTATCAACTATGATTAAATAGTAGAACCGGTCAATTGGTCCTGCATAATCTGCGTGTATTCTTGACCATGGGCGATCAGTCTCTGGCCAAGGCTTATGTATGATTGGCGGTGCTTTGGCTGCTAAATTACAACCCTTGCACATTTCCACCATCTGTGTAATATCCTGGTCCATATTCTTCCAATATACATAGCTTCACATTAGCGACTTCATTCTATTTTTACCCGGGTGTCCCCTGTGAAAATCCTTTAGGATCCGCTTTTGTAATGTTTTGGGAATTACAACCCGTTCGTTGTAAAGTAGAACATTATCGCATAGAGAAAACTGTCCGAAATTTGCTTTTTTCTGCTATTTTTGCTTTTGTTTCATTAATAAATTCATCATTTTTTGCTTCATTTTTTGTCTTGCAATGTGACTGGGAGGTTTCTGACTGTACAACATAGTACTGTCCTCATGTCTTCTTCATTTCTAAGAGCTGCGATTACCGTATCTTCCAATGGCTCTGTCTTTGTTGGTATAAGTCTCGACAGACCATCCGCGTGCCCAATTCTTTTCGTTGGTAAATATTCCAATCTGAAATTGTAGTTCAGAAGAATCATTCCCCATCTAATTAGCCTATTTGCAGTGTAAACCGGTAGACCTTTTTTTGAACCAAATTTTTTTATTAACGGCTTGTGATCCGTCTGCAGAGTAAAATGTCTACCATAGACGTACCTATGGAATCTTGTTACTACGAAGATGATTGCTAGAACTTCCTTCTCTATTTGTGAATAATTTTTCTCCGCTGGTAGTAGGGTTCGAGAAGCATGTGCGATAGGTTTTATTGTCCCATCTGGCATTTTATGTAATATACACGCTCCGACTCCGTAGGCGCTCGCGTTACTTGCTACAATAATTTCTAGTTTAGGATCATAGTGTGCCAAAAATAAATCCGATGTTAAAGTCTTGATTATATTTCAAATGTTTCCTGGCATTGATCTGTCCATTGCCAAACTTTTTCTTTCTTTAGCAGTTCGTTTAGTGGTGCGCGAAGTTTACGCATTTGAGGTATGAATTCCTGGTAGTAATTCACTAATCCAAGAAAACTTTGTTGTTATGTTATATTCTTAGGAACTGGCATTTTTTTTATTGTTGTAGACCTTTCAGGGTCTGGTCGTCTACCTTCTTGATCTATGATATGGCCAAGGTATTTAATTTCCTTCATGAAAAAATCACACATTTTCTTTTACTTTGAATCCATAGCTTTGAATTCTCTTAAAAACTTCTTGTACATGTTGCCAGTGTTGTTCAACGCTTTCGCTATTAATCAATACGTCATCCAGATATGCAATTGTGTAGTCTAGTCCGGCAAGCATCGTATCCATTGTCTGTTGGAATATAGCCGGCGTGACCTTAATTCCAAATGGTAGTCTTTGGTATCTGTACAATCCCTTGTGTGAGTTTTATGCATAGAAGTTTTGAACTTTCTTCATTGACTGGAAATTGCAGGAACGCCTCACTTAAATCAATTTTTGAAAATATTTTCCGCCATTTAATTTAGGGAATACTTCTTCTGGACTGGGTAGAGGATAGTGGTAGTCCTTTATTGATGCGTTCAAACCTGTAGAAAAATCAGCAAAAACTCGAATTTCTCCAGATTTCTTTTTGACGTAGACCATCGGTGCGGCCCATTTACTGTATTCTACTTTTTTCAATATGCGCGTATTTTCCAGTCTAGTTAATTCTTGGTCAGTTTTTTTTATTGACGCAAACGGTACGCTCCTTTTTTTTTCTTTTTTTTTTCTTAAAAACAGGTTGAACGTTTTCCTTTATTTCGATATTAGCTGCCATTTTCTTACATCTTCCGAGACCTGCTGAAAATACTTCGGGGAAACTCGTTTTTAGTTTTCCTTTTAATTTGTCTGCCTCGATTGATAAGCTTTTTACATTTTGGCAGTACGTACTAATAGGTAAATCCCACAATTCGAATTTTTGCATCCAGTCTGTTCCGAATAGGTTTTCCGTATTTCTTAAGACATACATTTTTAGTTTTTTCGTCATTCCATTAAATGTTACGTTTGTAATTACTTCACCCTCGAATTTTATCTTTCTCTCCATAACTGATCTCGTAATTTTATCCATTTTTAACATGAAAGGTTTGTTCAGTTGTCTCCATGTTTGTAGGTTTATGATAGTTAAGTCTGAGCCAGAATCCAGCTGTAACCTAACTTTTCTGTTTTGCATTTCAACTTGTACATATTTTCTTATATTAGTCTCATCTGCTTGATCAGTCCTCGTAATTCTTATTCTGCTTTTGCTTTCTTTTCTATACCAACAATGAGAACTTTTGTGGCCAATTTTTTACATGATAGACAAGTTTTAAATCTTTAACCCAATGCCAAGACCCACAACGATAGCATGGACTGGGTGGTCTTTTGAGTCTTTCTTCACACTGATGCATCTCTGGCAGTCTTCGGCTAGTTTTTGAAGTGTCAGATCTTGTTCACTCTTCAATTTAGTAAGTATTCTGCGTCTCATTTCCGCGTCTTTGGTTAAAACCAGGACTTGGACGTAAATTAAGCATTTGAAATTGTCCGCGCTGAGTTCCGATAATTTGAAGTCGTCACAATATTTGTTAACAATGGATGCGAAAGTTATGTAATCTTCGCTGTCCTTTTTTCTAAGGTTCAAGCATTTCCATCTTTTATGGAATAGTGAAGTATCATGGCTGAAAAGTTCCGTTAGCAGTTTTATGGATTCTTTGAACGTTAACTCGCTTGTTTTTCTGGGAAGGATATAATCTACGAATTTGGTATATTCGCCTGTGCCAAATTTTCTTAGTAATTAGCGTACTTTACGTGCATCTGACCAATCATTGCAGTCAAAATCATATAGATCTTCATACCTTCGGAAGTAATTTGCAAAAGTTTTATCTTCGTCGGGTGCGTACTTGAAATCTTCGATATTATTCCAAATAGCGTCTTGTGAGAGAACTGTTTCGTTCTCGAATTTTTGCTCCTTATTTGTCATTGCACGAAACAATAATTCTTGCAATTCTAGATGTTTCTGTTCATATCTTTGTTGCTGTTTAAACTGGATTTTGATAAGTTCCATAATGGTTGACTTAAAATCTTCCATGTTAAAGTATTTTTTTTTTTTTGTAACTTTGATATTCTGTAGCCTGTGCACGCAACAACAAAAAAAAACTTTCCTTTGTTGTCAGTGAAACTTTGATATAAAAAAAAAGAAATTTTTCATTTTTTCTTTTTTTTTTTTAGAATAATTTTCGTATTACCCTTTTAGGGTTTCCTCGTCGCCACTTGTTATGCGCGACGGATAGCAAAAAAAAAAAAAAAATTATGTCCTCCGCGTAGAGAGTTGGTTTCCTCGTCGCCACTTGTTATACTGTGGCGAACAAAATTTTTTTTCTTCCACCGAATGAATTCGAATCTTCGTCGCCACTTGTTATGGTCCGATTCCTGGTACCACGGTGATAGTCCAAGGTAGAACCAATAAAGAAGAACTCGAACACTTATATGGAATAAGACAGATATATTACAAACAGGAATATATACAGAGAAGTAGAAGTGTTAGCATGAACAATCAGGTTTAGTAGAGAGAACAATGTAGTCTTGACCAGTATCACTATTCCAGTGTCTTGCAGTAATTGTCTGAATGCGACTCTGTTTAGGACTGCCTCTGACTCGACTCTTGACTCGAGACTCGACTTGAACTACTGACCCCTTGCCTACTCCTGAGGCGCAGTATTTATTAAGTAAGGAATAGTCCATTATTATTATTATGGGTTAGATCCCATAACACTATACTGATTTTTTAGCGAATTATTGATTTTACTAAGTATAGTAGGTTCAGTTGGGCAGCGTCTACGAGAAAAAAACACCATAGCGCGATTCACTCCGACATAAATTTGAAAACAGTATACTGTACAATTTGGCATTCGCGCTGGAAGCTCCAATCTGGACAGATTGTTTGGGTATAAATCTGAGGACAATGCAAACGTTGTATGATATATCCAGTCAACATCATGGCGTTTGGACTGATCACTAGTGATCGTTATGGCGCCATTCATCTTCCCACAGGGCCTTAGACTCAACACGGAGGCCTATATTAAATGCCTTGAGGTGGTAGTGCTACTCTGGGTCAAGAGGCTGGAAGGCCCTATGTCTGGTAACAAGACTCTCTACCATGTCACATAAGCAGAAGAACCCAGTCATAGCTGTCAGACAATTTCTGCGACGACATCACTCCTTACATCTGGTCACCTAACTCCCCAGACGACAACCCTCTTCATTGTTATGGATGGTGTACTGTTGAGCAAGAGACCAACAAAACGACTTTTAACACTAAAGATGAACTGAACGCAAGAATTATTCACCAAATTAAACAAGGAAACCCTCCAGAAGAGTTGCAGAAAATTCTGAAGTCGTCTGGAGGCCGTGATTGAAGCCAATGGCGATTTTATTGAATAAATTTAGATTTTCGTATTTCAACATAATTTTGTGAAATTTTGGTAAATATATCTGTTAAATTGAGATTTCAGTGTTATTTTCATTTTTGTTGTAATTTAGACGACAATTTACCGATCGCACCCTATCTATCTATCTATCTATCAGACAACGAGTTTCTATTATGTTTGATCATGAGCTGTTCTAAACTTTGTATATAGTTGCTTTAATTTCGGGAGAAAATAAAGACAAAAATTATCTATTTGGATATTCTTTAGTAAGCTATTCCTTGATCTAAGTTTTCAGCTCACATAAGCTATATTCGGAGTGGTTATATAGACATTTAAATAAAGATATTCACCATCAAAGATTATACTCTGTTATACTAACATAGAAAATTTCTATACGACGATAACGGTCAGGAAATAGCAGGGGCACGTTGTAAATTCGTGATGTGGTTCTATGACGTCGTACCACGTGATGACCGAAATACTAACGACAGAACCATATGTCTAGATGCAATGTAATCATGAATTATGTGTCCTGTCCATTGCATTTGGGAAGATGTTACAAGAGACTCTATGCTTTGGCAATTGGCTCTGACTAGGACATCAGTATCAGGAGTCTGCTTTCCCATTTGACATTCATTATGTATCTTAGGCATTTCTGCTGGAAACACTCAAGTAATTTTATATCTTTGCTGAGTAGTGTCCAAGTTTCGGAGGCGTATAGAATTGTCAGAACGCAAGCTCTATACACAAATACCTTGGTATGTCTTGACCTGCTCATATTCTCCTTTCAAGATTTCCGAAGGCCACGGAGGCCTTCTCGATGCGTGTATATATTTTGGCATCCAGTCAGCTAACTTTTGTTATTGTGCTGCAAGGTAAACGAACTTCTCCACAATTATGACCTGGTGACAAGCAAAGGCGAGATGACCAGTAATCGTTTCAGTTGTAGTGTGGTCATCTGAGTTTCCTTCTCTTAGACGGGTTGACATAAACATGACTAAATAGCCCTATCTATCCATATATGTATGTACACATAAACATATATATACTCCTTTCTGTGGGTTTGTAGATAACTTGGCGGCGTCTATCTCCTCTCCAAGTCCTTGGTCGACAGTCTTTTCGGTTGGTCGTTGAATCCATTGTCCAGCCGTTGTCCGCTTGTGCAGTGCAAAACACTATCTTTCACGTGATTTAATCCGCCTACTGGAGCGGTTTACAGGGTGTGGCGCGTGGAGATTTATGGGATGGGTGAAGACCAGTGTTGCCCGTCCACCTTAATAATAAGTTGCAGAAGCCGAGCAACGCACTTCTACACACTGCCCCCTACATGCATTAAAATATACATATATTTTTCATTGGATGTTCGATTAAACAGTTCGTTCATCAAATGTGATATATACTGAAGTATAAAATTATTATAAAATATATGAGAATATTTTATTAGTAGTAGTAGTAGTAATATTAGTATTATTACTGTTGTTGTTGTTTTTAAAATATTTGAAAGTTGAATAATAAAACTAATTGAGAAGTAGTGAACGAAACAACTATATAACTGGAACACTTTTCTAACAAAATTGAAATTACGTTACTTTACAACTAATAAGTAATAAGAAAATGTAAAAGAATTAAAATTTATACCAAATGTTATTAAAATAATCTTTAAATATAAAAAATAATAGATAAATAAATAAGTTTTTTTCAGGTTAATCATCAAACGGTTAATAATATTGTCAAGAAATTTAATGAAGAAAGCCACTGTCGTGTAGAACAACGTTCAGGAAGACCAAGCATCGTGTCTGAGCAAACGAAAAGGGCGCTGAAGAGGGAAGTCATCAGAAACCGTTGTCAGAGCGTCAAAGATGTCGCCAACAGCATGGAAATATCGCCATATGCGATGAGAAAGACTCTGAAAGAGCTTGGTTACCAAAAAAGAGTTGCAAGAAAGACGCCTTTGATTTCAGAGTTTAACGAAAACCTTCGTATGAACTGGGCGAAAGAATTCGAGAGCAAAGATTATGAATTTTGGCAGTCTGTAATTTGGTCAGTTGAAAGGAAATTCTGCCAATATTTGAATTCGAGACAAGTTTATATTTAGAGAAATCCGAACGAGACTTGGAACACTGTATGTCTGCAAGCGACCGTGAAACATGGATGGATTGGAGTAATGGTGTGGGGCGCTGTCTTGTTTGGAAGGAAATCTAACCTGATTATTGTTGACGAGCAGTTGAATGGTCCAAAATTCTGTCAAATATTAGAGAATGTATTCAATTCCTGGCAAGTTGAAGTCCACCTTAAAAAAGTTCACATTATTAGTATTTTCTTCTCCTCTGATTCCGTTTTACCTCCAAACAAGTCTTGCAATCTAAACAGTTATATAGAATAGTTGATTCGAGCAAATTTTAGTGAAACTGGAAGCTTCTAGTCTTAAACCTGCACGTTGGCGGAGAATTTGGTCATCAACGTTCTCATCATAAAATAAGCGATCGGCAAAAAAGAAATTAAATTCTTGAATACGAAATGAAGTTGATGACGATTTTGCACGTCTTTCTCTTAGCATTGTGGATGAAAAAAAGTGAGAATATCTAACGTGAACATTATCAAATAAAGTCCAACTTAAAATAACCATGAAAGCCTCTGGGCCTGAACCTAAATCGTTGGAATCCCAAGACCCTATCAACCATAGATGTTTTATCAGCATTGGAACAAAAAAAATTTGACGTCCTGGGTATGACGATAAACTACATCCGCGTCCTGGGTATGCTGATAAACTACGTCCAACAACAAGGCTTCAGATAACGTTTTCGGAAAAATAATGTTGCCAGCTATACGTTTTTTTGAAAAGAAATAATGTTGCCAGCTATACGTTTAATTGTACTGTATATTTAATATATATATATATATATATAACTCAATTTGGCATTAAATGACCTACAGTGGTTGATATGCCATAAAACCCAACCAACCAACCAAGAAAAACTTTGAAGCCACCAGAAGAGAAAAGGACAAATTCAAACAAGAGAGAAAGACTCGACATAATCGACCTCGTCCTCCACCAACATTATTATGCAGTCAATGCCATCGGCTCTTCCATCCAAGAATTGGTCTACTTAGTCATCAATGCCATCATCATAAAGGAAGCGATCAGAAAAGAAGAAATTAAATTCTTGGATACGAAATAAAGCCGACGACGACGACGATTCATGTTCGCCTACTAGTTATCGCATTCTTCAGAATTTTATTCACTCATATTGAAGTCATTTTTTTCTTTAATGAAAATATAAATTCCAGTATGTTAATAATGACAGAGGGACAGCTATACCATTGCATTGGAACCAGAAGGCACCTAACCGGGGTCACATATTTGACATCATATTACCGAGATATCACGCCAGCCATTGTTAAGCAATCATTACCAAACGACATATTGTCTGGAATTGCTGTCAGGTTTACTCCGATGAGAAATAACCTCGTTCCGTATTCTTGATCAGTGTGTCATGATTTCATACTAAAAATACACTGCCAATCCGTTAGTGAATCCATGCAAACATTTCACATGTCATAAAAAACAAAGATATATAAAGTTTACGCTTGTACCCTCCGAAACCTCATGGATCGGGTCACAATTTTTGGACACACGCAAGCAGGATACAAGCAAACAAGAAGGAAAAATAAAGAAAGAGACAATCTAGGGAAAGAAATACAATTAAGAGTTAGGGGAAAAGCTCATGAGGATAGGGCAAGATAAAGAAAGATGAAAATTAAAGAAAATAAAAGTCGAAAAAGAATGATAAGAATCAACCAGGAAATGTAAAAGAATGAATGAAAAAAGGGAAAGCATAAAGGAACAGAGGAGAAAGAAAGAAAGAAAGAAAGAAAGAAAGAAAGAAAGAATAACGAATGAAAGCATAATTAAAGAAATTATGTAAAATCCAGAAAATGAAGAAAACATAAAAAAAAAGAATGAAAGAAAGGAAAAAGTTACGAAGAAATAGAAACGGTAAAGAATCAAGTTAAAATGAAAACTCTACAAACGAAGGAATGAATACGCCAAAGAAAGAAAGAAAGAAAGAAAGAAAGAAAGAAAGGAAAAAGATTTGAAGATATAGAAACTGTCTGTTAGTTACGTACCATGCGTGATACACGCGTAGGTTATCATGTATCTTTCGATACATGATTTGACGAGGAAGATTTCTTTTCCTGCAATAGGTTGCCATTTCTTTCTGTGGTAGGCCAGTTGTTATCCAAGGCTATAGAACCCAGTCTGTCCTGCTATTTACCCATAGCCGGAGGGAAAGAAGAATGAAAATCATCAAACAAAGGAAACAAGACACCAAAAGGGTAAAGAAAGAAAGAAAGAAATGCATAAAGAAAGAAAGAAAGAAAGAAAGAAAGAAAGAAATTGAATGGATTGGACAATGAAAAAATAAAAATGAGAGAAAAATGAGAGAAAAATCGCAAACCAACCACCATTTTAATGATTTGTTACAGAGTCGCACCAGGAAAAGGCATGGTGAACCATGACAAGTCACATCCTGAAGATGTAAGTAGGAGTATTATGCTGTCTAAGTAGTACACCACTAGCAGTGGTTTACCTACTTGACGCTGCTGGCGAGTATAGTATTTTGTTGATGTTATAAAGATTGCCCGTTTATTTCCAACCTCAGTTTTGATTATTACACATTCAGTAACCCACTCTAGATTATAACACTTTCTGTCTTTCTTTCTTGATTTCTTTCTTTTTCTTTCTTTCTGTTATATACCCTACGTATGAACAATAATGGATATGTTCCAATCGTCATAAATACGTTGGACCCTATTGTAAGTGGGGGCAATCTGCCATTTAAGCCTTATTGCCTTTTTTCTTAATAGTTTTTGCGTGTGTCGGACCAGCTTGTGATTTTTTTACTTGACGAACTGATAAGTTTTTTGATTTTTTTTTAAACTCTTTTGAATTTTTCAGTTTTTCTTTTCCTTTTATTTTTTCGTATATATTTGTGTATTTTGTTATTTTCTTTTTTGTTTATTTCCCTTCTTGTATTTTTACCCTGCCCACGGTTTTAGTTTGCATTACATTTTTCGTATTTATTTGTTTGAATTGTTTATTGCCTTTGGTTGTCCACGATCTTCTTTCGTTTGCTCTTGACATTGTTTTTCGTTTTTAAACAATTAAAAAGGAAAAAGAAACAACCGGTTATTTATTCGGCCGTGGTGATCGTTTGAGCCATCATGAGCCAAAACAACAATTTGAATACAACACCGCCGGTGTCTTCAGCAAAAATGGCCTGGTCTGAGAGTAGGCCAAGGAAAAAAGGTGCAGATTATTATGTTGAACAAAGAAAGAAGTTTGAGGATTCTTTCAACGAAAATGAATTCCTCACTCTTCCAGAAGCGTTGGAGGCTGTGAATACGAGAATAGTATCCCTGCTGACTTCCGACGTAAAAAGCCGTAAATTAATTGGGGTCAGCAGGGAAACGATGGAAGAGGTCTTGCTCGTGGATATCTCTGAAGACCGGATTGGAGCCTTCTTCTCGAAATTCGGCAAGGTGGAGGAAGTGAAGGCTCTATTAGGGAAGTCAGGCATCGCAACTGGAGATTTTGAGCTGTAGATCACATTGACTCGAAGGAATTTTGCGCAAATTTGTTGTGTAGAGAAAGAAGAATGTTTGACGTAGTCGAGGGCCGGAGACCGAACTGTTGGTCGTACGGTGTCTCGGGGCACATGGCTAAGGAGTGCCCCGCTGAAGATCTTCAGCCTGCAACTCGGCCACAGCTACAGAAGCAGCAGCAGTAGTCGCAGCAACAGTGGTAGAGGGGGTAGCGGAGAAAGACCCAGATGGTGCCTGGAAGGAAGTGGGAAGTGGTAAGAGGGCAAAAAACATGCCTTCTCCTCCCCTCCCCCCCCAAAAAAAAGAATGAGACTACAGAGAAACAATAACTACCACCACAGCATAGGGCAAAGAATGAAAGCAAAAAAAAAGAAACAGAAAAGAAGATGCAACAAAAGCAGACGCCAAGAAAACAGCAACAACAGCAACAACAGCAAACTGAGGTTGAAATAGAGGTAGACAAAATGCCTCCACATCGGCAGCATCTCTAAAGAGAAGTAGGAGGGAGGAAGGAGGTGGCGACAACATAGCAAAATCACTCCGGGCGTAGTAGGGCGGAGAGGGGCATGGACAAAATCAGGTCACTATCCGTCGCTGCTTCGCCGAAAGAAACGGTTGAAAAGCCACAACTAGGAGCCTCCCTTCTTCCCGTTCACGTGCTCCGTCCCCTTCTCTCTCAAACTCTTCCCTAAGTTCCATTTAAACACACTCTATCTCGTGAACCACTTCCCTCCCCACCCATCCAAAGCAACAAGGAAGAAAAAGAATCAATTTGTAGGGTGGACAGGGAGGAATTTAAGAAAGGCCTGTCCAGCCAAAAGAACGCCCAGTTGGGTCTTTTTTATAAAATGTCCAGTGTAGATGGAAAATCGGTTGAAGATCCCCGTAACTTCCTGAATACACCAGGTGCCATTACCTGTATGAAGAGCACTGCAGCCTACTTGAAAGTTTGGAGTCATGTGGCAGAAGCCTAGGAGACATTTTCCAACATAAGAATGGTAAAAATTGATTCTCCTTATTTGAAGAAATTACGACAATATTGTGCTGGGAGGGTCCCTGTTTTACTCCCTCCCTCCCTATATAGGTGTATAAAACCTATCCCACGGAAGTCGGCAGAAACGTCCTGGAAGGACGAATGACGTCAGAGCTAGGTGTGTGGAGCCTAGAGCAATCCGTAGGAGTCCTTGCTAGCCCAGATTTCCCCCGGTATATTAGTAGGTTAATTCTTATTTTTCTACTTACATGACTGAAAAGATGTCTATCAAGTTAGCCAGTCTGAATGTGAAGGGCTTGAGGGATCGGGGTAAGACTGCCCACCTGCTCCGAGATCTCTTGTCTTTCTGAGTGGATGTCACCGCAATCGAAGAGACCCACTTTGTTTGCAACGTCGATGCGTGTGTGCTGTCTAGCGACTTTGTCGTTTATTCAGCATATGGGGATCGACATACCAGAGGAGTTTCTTTCCTGGTTAGACGTACCCTGGATGCGAAGGTGAACCATGTTCATGTTGATGCCGAGGGCTGGTTGATCGTGGTTGATATTGCCGTGAAAAGTGATTCGTTCCGAGTCGTTGCGGTTTATGCGCCCAACGACCAGAAGGAACCGGTCTCGTTTTTTCGGCAGTTGGGGCCGTTCCTAGTGGGTTCAACGCGACTAGATTGAATGGGGGACTGGAATGCCATCCTGGACCCCAAGTTAGATAGAGGCGGGGAGCTAGCGGGAAAAGTGGATATCGTAGCTTGATGGTCTGATCTGATCCAAGAGTTTGGACTCGTCGATAGACATTGGGTCAATCACCCCGGGGAGAAGATGTGGACGTGGGCTTATTATTGGCCTTCTACCCGGGTGGTTAGTTAGCTGGATAGAATGTTAGTTAGAGGAGCCGATGTAGACTTGTTAGCTTGTCCAACGTTCCACTAGGTAGGCTATTCGGACAACAAATTCGTTTGTGCCCGGATGCGTTAGATTGTAGGCTTAGAATGGCTGGTTACTGGAAGTTCAATCTGTCTTTACTAGACAGGCGCGTCTTCCAGGAGCAGCTAACTAGCTTAGTGCAGCAGGAGCTAGTGGGGAGGTTATCGGGAATAGGTGGTGGGAGAGACTTAGGATTAGGATCTTTCACCACTAGGTTCAGCAAACGGCTCGCACTTGGTAGAGCTGACAAGGTGACAACACTTAAGGCTAGCTTTTCCCTGGGGGATGCTGGGGAGGGATCCCATAGAGGTAGCCTTAGCTAGGGAGATCCTGGAGCGTTTGACTAGCGAGCGCTACATGGTCCAGGTTATTAGACATAGCTTAAACATGATGTCTTCCGAAGCGGTGAATATGAGCGCAGAATTGCGCAAAGATGAGATCCGTCGAGGTTCCGTTTGCCACATTCGTGAACTCAGAAACACGAAGGATCATACACTTCGGGCCACTGACGACATGTGCGAGGCATTTCGTCGACATTTCGAGAGCCAGTTTACCAAGGACCCTGGTCTCCATGATGAAGAGTTTTGCAGCTATTTGGCTGACTTTCCTCGGTTTTCGCCGACTGAAGCGGTTAGCTGCGAGGGAGAGATTAAGGAGGGCGAAGTCTATGTGGCATTGAAGAAGGTCGCCAGAGACAAGTCGCCCGGTTTGGATGGTTTTCCCTATGAATTGTACTTGTGGCTGTCGCACATATTTGTCTCGATTTTAACGGTTGTGTTCAACAACTGGTTTCGGCAGAGAGGCCGTCCCCGATCGGTTCACCAGGGGTGTGATCACTCTGTTGAAAAGGGGCAAGGGTCTTGGGCTGGAATTAGATGATTATAAGCCCATAACTCTACTAAACACAGAGTTAAAGATTTTGACCAAGATCCTGCAGGAGTGTTTGCAGTCAGTTGCCGAGTCTCTGTTGGGTCCTGAGCAGACTTGCGCTGTGAAGAGCCGAACAATTCAGAGCAACCTGCATCTGATTCACACTATCATAAAGGGTGTAAAAGAAGATGATGAGACTTCGCTGATCAATTTCGATCAGTCCAAGGCATTTGATAGGGCTGACCATAACTACCTTGCTCCTGTCCTGCAGGCCGACGGATTCGAACCCGACTTCTGTCGCTGGATTCTTTCCCGCAGTGCTGTGGTACAGGTGAACGGGAAGCTGTCGGGCGCTTTTGCGCTGTATACGTCGGTTCGTCAGGGTTGTTCACTGTCGCCCCTACTTTATGCTTTGGCGTTGGAGCCTCTCCTTCTCCGGCTGACAGGGCATGCAGTTCGGCAATACGTGGAATCGCCGTCCCTGGAGAGGCTCGAGACCTGGGTAACCGCGTACGTCTATAATGTATCTACTATCGTGTTGTCCCGCAGCGACATTGAAGTGGTACTGAAGGCGCTTGATCGGTACGAAAAGGTGACAGGGGCCAGGATTAACCACGACAATTGTCCGGCTTGCGGTTAGGTGCCTGGAAGGGGGTCGATCTTCCGGGGCCCTTTGGTTGGACGGACGGTGCTGTCCGCATTCTTGGAGTGTGGTTTGGACCCAACCTTCAGCCGAAGAAAAACTAGTCAGAAGTACGGTCAAAGGTCGACGCGGTAAAGTTATGAACTTGTAGAACTAAAGAACATTAGAATATTTGCACTGGAAATATTCGAAGAGAGTTTAGATGAGTTGTCCCAAGTGTACTTATCACGGGTCTTATCTGTAAAGTTCTGAACTTGTAGAACTAAAGAATGTAGTTCGTTAGAATATTTGCCATGGAAATAGCTACAGGCTTGCGATGTCTCATCTGTTTGAAATACATTGACGTTCATTCATTCATTCATTTTATTCACTTGGCGTATTTTGCACCGCCTCTCTGGTCACCACTCCCCTCCATCTCAGAATTATCGTTCAAGATGACATTCAAGGCAGAATAGTACAATGGTTTCCCGTTTACCTTTCCAGCGATGGATTTGTTTCCTTTATTATTATTATTATTTTAGCCTTTACCGAAATTCGTTTCAATTCCAAGTTTCCTTTCCCTTCACTGGTTGCCACACAAGACTCTCTATTCTGCTATTTCTCTCATGACTGGGTTAGAAGAGATAGATTCATACCAAGTGTATTAGTACATGATGGATTTTGCCGCCAATCTTTTACTGTACTTAAATTCATAAAGTCTAGCTACCATAGAGGAAATCACATGAGGAGAATTACCTTGAAATTATTCATAGAAATGGCCCAGAAAAAGAATTTCTAAATGTAAACCTATTTGCACTTCGACTGGTCAATGTAAGGCAAATTTCGATGGTGTGACGGACAGGCTAACGGAAGTTATATAATTTTATATATAGATCAAAATGAATGCCAATATATTTTTCACACGCATCATTTTATATAGATTTGACTAACTTAAAATAAGGATCAACAATAGTCTCCCTAACCACGTCCTCAACGGAAACATAAAATTAGACTGAAAGATTTCTGCAAACAATATAACGCAAAGATCTATCCTTATATAAAAGAGAACATCATTAGATTTCTCTATTTTAACCAGACGAACACTACTTATAAACAAGAAGAGAAAGCAATTCGTACATTTTCTTCAGTTAGCAAATCTTACATCACCACTGTAGTCATCACTCCACTTTTCACAACTGGGGCTTACGAAGAGAAGGCAAAATAGTGCAATAGCTTGTCAGTTTCTTTTGCATCGGGGATGTTGAGGTTACCCTGAATAAAGTCTAGGTGCCAAGAGAACAATTACTATGAAAGCATTTATAGTAAGGGCAATATTACGGCACTGAGAGAAAGAGAGAGAGAGAGAGAAAAGCCGAGATACGAGGTTAGATTGCAGATTGTTCCTTGTATTTTATGAAGAATCTCAAAATATATAGCATCGGAGCATCAGACTAGATGTGGCAGCAATATTCAAAGTAAGGTTAAATGTTAGATTTATGAATATGCAGAGAGTTCATGGTGACAAGGCAAAATAGGGCAATGCCTTACCGGTTACTTTTGCATCGAGGATGTTGAAGTTACCCTTAATAAAGTCTAGGTGACATGAGAATAATTAGCATGAAAGCATTTATAGTAAGGGCGACATTACGGTGCTGAGAGAGAGAGAGTTAAGCAGAAGCTGAGATACCAGGTCAGGATCAATGATATTGCAGATTTCTCATTGTATTTTATCAAGAATCTCAAAATATATAGCAGCGGGGCATCAGAATAGATGTGGCAGCAATATTCAAAGCAAGGTTGAATGTTCGATTTATAAATATGCAGAGAGCTTCCTCAGTTGCTTACAATTCCTTCATCCATCTTATTCAGTTGGCGCATTTTGCACCGCCGTTCTGGTCACCACTTCCCTGGTCCATGATGACATTCAAGGCAGAACAGTGCAATGACTTGCCTGTTTCTTTTGCACCGGAGATGTTGAGGTCACTCCGTCCTTTATCTCAGACGGGGAATCCTTTTTGATGTTGCCTGCTTCTAGACTTTGACTAAAGAGACAGAAACTAAAAGTCAGAAAGGTGATTTGAATTCAGTTTTCCTTTTCATAGACTGGTTGCGATTCAATGCTATAATACCCAATAGGTCCTGCTATTTCACCCATAGCTGGAGGAGAAGGACTCTTGTTTAGCGTTCCTGATTCTCTCTATTGTTTTTATTCTCTCTACTGACTTTTCAAAATTCTACTGCTGTCTTTATTTCACATTTCTACTCATTTTTACTAATTACATTTACTAATTATTTACTAATTATTAAATAATTATTATTGAATATTATTTTTAAATTATTATTATTGTTAAATTATATTAAATTATTATTATTATTAAATTATATTATGATTATTATTAAATATTATTATTAACTTATTGTTAATATTATCATATAAATATTTTCTAATTAAAAATTGATTTATTAATTATTCATTTTTCTTAATTAAATTTTCCTAAATATTTCTCTCTTTTTATTATTTATCTTTTATTATTAATATTATTAATTATTATTATTAAATTATTGTTAAATATTATTATTAAATTATTGTTAAATATTATTATCACATTATTATTAAATATTATTAATAAATTATTGTTAAATATTATTATCAAATTATTATTAAATATTATTATTAAATTATTATTAAATATTATTATTAAATTATATTATCAAATTATTATTAAATATCATTATTGAATTATTAAATATTATTATTAAATTATTGTTAAATATTATTTCTTAACTTTGTTCTTTAAATATTCAACGTTTAATTACGATTGTCTCTCGTTCATTTTCCATTTAACTGTTTTATTATATTTTATAGATTACTTTCCACAATTGCTTAATTTTCTTCTTGCCCTTTTAATGATGCTATTTCCATCAGTTCTCTCGGTACTGACCCGAGCTCCCCACAAAGCTGGATGTGGCACAAGGCCAGTTTCACGTGGATCTTTCCGAGCCCGTAGCTGTCTACCTCTCCAGACGAAACTCTGCCCTTCAACATGGCCTCGTCTTGGTTACTCTCTGCGCGGAGGCGGAGAGGTACACAAGCAGGTTTGGGATCTTAGCCAATCAATTTTCACAATTTCCCTTATCTTTCTAAATGTCGTCTACGTTTTCTTTCATCAACCGTACCTTTTTATATTCCTTTTATTTATTTATTTTTTTCCAAATTATTTATCACTTCAGCAAATGAGCGTTATTTTCCTTTGTTTATCACACGAACCACTGCGTCTGTTAAATTCACGAACGACAAACACTGATTTTTATTTTTACTAGCAGACGTTTGTGCACATTTAAATTATGCATGCGCATGCGTCACAAACGCAAACTGAGTCTTAAAAATACACAGTAGGCAGAAATCGCTATCGAGAAAATTTTTTGTTTTTTGTTTTTTGGTTTTTTTTTTTCTAGTTTGACTCTACAACTTTTCAGAAATATTTCCTTCTTTTTCGATACAAAAAAGGGAAGGTAATTTTCTTATATAAATGAGATTTAACTTTCATAATTGTCTAGTATCTTTCGTTCTTTTCTTTCTCTTTTCGCCTAATTTTTACTTCTGGTTTCTCTTTCTTATACGCTTAGGAATACCAGGTCCTGTAAGCTTGGATGTGCGAGTGGTGTAAGGATTAACGACTCGAAATAGGAAGTTGGAGAACCGAGTTTCATTTTCACAAGCGTTCTCTATATTCACTTATAACTTTATATTCATGTAAATACCTATGGGAAAAGTATGAACCCACTTCTTTCTCTGCTGTCAACTATTGGTTAATAAGTTAGAATTGTATCAGTAAAGTATTATTATTATCTCCAAAAATTTTTAGAATCGAAGCAGTCGGATGTCTAGTCACACTGAAGAGCAGTGATACAGCAAAACACTCTCTCGGTGTACGACAATATACATGCTCCCGAGAAATCCGGTTGAGCTCTCTTGAGAAAAGTGTAATTTTAAAAACAGTGTCTCATGCCGCTATTAACGAATTGCTCTTCAATCGAATTGAATTGAGCTCTCCGGGCCATTGACGTATTTCGCATATAAAACGTTAAAATTCCCCTTCCTCTCTGCCGTGAAACGATAGCCTAAGGTTAGAATCTCTGATACCAAAGCGGTTACGTTTGTTACGGGTTTTTGGGGGGTATAAGACTAGTGAGACAATCCAGATGACTTAACTTCCTTTATAGTCTACCAATAGAAGTTTAACCAATCAGAAGCCGCAGAACATTTGTATCCGTCGTGTATAAAGGCGACCATTTTTGTTTACCCTACCGAAGGACCAGTGCCAACTTGACCAGGCGAAGATGACAGAAGGAAGAACTACGCTCTGCTACTTTGCTACGATATCCACTGCGAACCTGAACTACGCTTTCCTACTGTCTCCGAAATATTCACTGCCAACCTCTGGATTCTATACTCGAAGACGACCGTCATGAAAATGTCTAACAACGTTTTGATCCCGGCTTGAAGCAGTCGGACTTCTAGCCACCCAGAAGAGCAGTAATACAGCAAAACAGTCTGTCTGTGGATGACTATATATATATATATATATATATATATATATATATATATATATATATATAATCCTAGTAATATAATAGTTGGCCCTGAAGATTCATTTACGCAACACCAAGATATTATTAGGATTTTTTATACTTTACTTAGTGTATTTAGCATTTTATGTTTTTTCTTCTTTTACTCGACTGTTTTTTTGGGGTTTTTTTCTAGGCATTGCGGGGATGGGTGATTTTTTTCGACGAACTTCGATGTTTTTAGTCTGTGCTTTTTGTCAAATTTTTCCCCAGTTACCAGTTTTGTTTAAATATATTTTTATGTGCAAATTGTATTATCCGAGGTTTTTTATACGAGTCGAGTAAATGTATAAAATAAACATAATATATATATATATGCGTGTGTGTGTGTGTGTGTGTCTGTGGAAATATATAGAAACATAGGAAAGAACACGTTAGGTAAAAACAGTATCTGGTAGCATAAGGGCTGACATTTTAAGTAGCACATATACAGGTTTTCTTTGACTGTTATTTCCATTGAGTGAGAGAACGGAACGCCAACAAAGTGATGCCAGGGTACAAAAGCAGAGCCTAAATTATAATTACAATTATTTAAAAAAAAATATGATTCCTTCGCTACATACGAGTTAGCATGTTTCAAAAACAATTGCCAAAAGCTCTGGTTCATCCTCAAGCGATTTTTTTTTTTTTTTTTTTTTTTTTTTTGAATAACTAATCTTGAAGTTTACGCATCTTTATAAGCATTCATAGAATTAATTACTATGGAAACAGCTGAAGCGACCAGTCCAATAGGGGGGGGGGCATAATTGTTTACAACTTGTATCAACATATCAGTCACCCTTGGAAAGAGGCCAAACTTAGGCAGGGCCGGGGTGTCCATTTCAAAGTGAATGATGACATTCCTATACGCACATTGTCTAGTTCGTCTCAGTGACAGAGAGCCATTGGCACTGTTATACGCCGTTAAGTGTCTAAAGATTTTTTTATTAAAAGGGCTGTTCGTACATAGACGCGTCGCACTGAACTACAGTTTGTTTTTTGACGACTATATGAATTTGTAAAGGACCTACTCAATATAATCAACAACATTGCAAAAAAAGAAAAGCAACTTCCAAAAGCATCTCGACCAAATAGTTAAAAGCATCAACGACAGTGATAAAATACCAGTTAAGTCCGACAAAACGGGAAACTTCTACAAATTGACGGCAGACGACTACAACAAATTAATTAAAAAAAAATTAACTAGGACTTATAAAAAAGCTTATAACAACGACATAAATATGGTCGATAATATTAACAGAACTAGTAAAATTATTACTGAAAAATTAAAAACAAGCGATAGAGTAGGGAAACGTGTTGAGATAGAATGCTACATCACTCTTAAGGACCACAAACCAGATTTTGAGGAAAACCCTACTACTAGAATGATAAACCCAACCCGACCCGACATCGGAAAGATAAGCAAAAGAATCCTTGTAAGTATTACTAAGCAAATTAAAAACCACCTTGGATTAACACTCTGGATTAATGCCAAATAAGTCATCAATTGGTTTACCAGTATAAACAACAAGTCTGATTACACCCTGATACAGTTCGATATTGGGGATTATTACCAGTCAATATCAAGAGATCTGTTCATGACTGCCCTTGAGTTTGCTACTGTATATTCAGACCTAACAGAAGAAGAAATAAATAAGATTCTTAGTGCAAAAAAATTTGTCCTCATTCATAATGAGGACCAATGGATTAAAAACATCGATGACCATTTTGACATCAACTTAGGATCTTTAGACTCTGCAGAGTCTTCTGACCTTGGTCTATTTATACTGGGTCTATTTATACTATACAACCTACTATACTATACAACGCACCGTGAATTAGACATTAAGGACATCGGGCTATACAGGGATGACGGGTTCATGGTAGTGAGGAGTTCCACAAATTTTAAAATAGATAAAATTAGAAAGATAATATATAGTGAATTCAGAAAACTAAATTTAAAAACTACAGTCAATACTAAATTGAAAAGGTAAACTTCCTAGATGTAACTCTGGACTTAATGAAAAACATACCTACCTTACAGAAAACCTAACGCTAACCCCTTGCATGTACACCCTAAGTCAAACCACCCTCATCTAATTAAGCATATACCCTGATCAATAGAGAAAAGAATCAGCATGAACTCCGCAAATGAAGAAATATTCCAACAACACAGTAATTTTTATAACACAGCTCTAAAAATAGCGGATACAAAAACGCTAACATCAATTATAGAAACAATAGTACAAATCAGAAGAAAAAAAGGAAAAGAAAAATCACCTGGTATACCCCTTCGTTCAGCCAAATGGTTAGTATTAAGCTAGAACATAAATTCTTAGCCTTAATTGAAAAACAGTTGCTAACTAATAGCAGACTTAGCAAGATCTTTAATAAAAACACCATAAAATTAAGTTACAGTTGCACTGAAAATCTAGAAAGAATCATAACAAAACATAATAATAAAATCCTGGAAAACACGCATGTCAAAATAATATTAATAAAAACCCTAAACTAAAGTTAGACAAAAATAATAAAAGATTATGTGATTGTAGAAACCCTGAAGACTGCCGGTTGGAAAATAAATGCCGTATAAAATTTGTGGTATACCAATGCATTATCTCATCTACTGAGAGTCCTAACACTGAAATGATATACATAGGTTCCACGAAAAATGAATTTAAAATTAGATGGAGACAACGCAAAAGCTCCTTCAATAATATTAGAAATAGAAATCAGACATCTCTGTCCAAATATTTTTGGCATTTAAAAGAAATGAATAAAACACCAAAAGTAAAATGGAAAATAATGAATAGAACAAGAACTTGTAAAACCTAGGATGACCCATGCCCTTTATGCCTACATGAAAAACTTACACATTATTAAGTTTCTAAATAATTAAAATTTATTAAACCATAGACATGAGTTAACGGTCTTTTGCCGACATCAACAAATTTTCTCATTAAATAATTAGCATAAAAAATTTCAAATTTCATGGTCTAATAAAGGGTTAAAAAAGCTTAATCCAATCACAAGATAAAAAAAAGCCTTTATGAAGTCGTCAAAAAAATAAATTGTACTTCAGTGCGATGCGTTTATGCGTGAACAGCCCTTTTAATAAAAAAAAATTCAGACACTTAACGGCGTACAAAGGTGCCAGTAGCTCTGTCGCTGGGACGGACTAAACAATGTGCGTATAGGAATGTCATCATTCGCTTTGAAATGGACACACCGGCCCTGCCTTGGCTTGACCTCTTTCCGAGGTAACTGATATGTTGATACAAATTTTTAACCCTTACGCCCCCTATTGGACTTGTCGCTTCAGCTGTTTCCATAGTAATTAATTTTAGGAATGAATATGCTTATAAAGATGCGTAAACTTCAAGATTAGTTATTCAAAAAAATTTCGCTTCAGGATGAAACAGAGGTTTTAGCTCTTGTTTTTGAAACATAAAAATTCTTATGTAGCGAAGAAATCATATTTTTTTAAATAATAATAATACATACATACATACATATATATATATATATATATATATATATATATATATATATATATATATATATATATATATATATTGTGTATATAGGCAGCTAACTTTCATTTATACATGTTTCATTGAAGACGACAGAAAAGGTAGTACGATTAAGCTTTTTATTTAATTTTTCTTGTGTTTGAACAAGTGTTTTCTTTTCTGGGCACAGAGTGTGTAGAAACTGTCCAAATGTTCTCTAATTTCGAGCGCTTTCGGCTATACTTTTGGGCCATTATGAAGAATGATTTTATTTTTTCAATTTAATTGGCTGTATGGGTTGTGTGTATTTTTGTATGTATGTTACATACACGCAACCCACATACCCAATTAAAAACATAGAATCATCCTAAACTAACTAACGAATAAACCTACTTTTCATATATTTAACTGTACAAAGAATCATAATAACTAAATATTCATAGAAAACAGAAAAAAAAATTAGTCAAATAGAAATAACTCCCATTTATCTATTTAAATGGTTGATAAAAGTATTCATACAATGCGAATTTCAGATTTTAAAACTTTTAAATTGCTTATGTTGATTAGTAAAGATCTACTTGCATGATTCATTCTTTTAAATTGAAATATTTCACGATCCTTCTGTCTTGCTTTGAATATGAAATAATTAGGCTATTGGAGGAACTTACAAGTACTTTCATCGTATTTCTTTTCATCATTTAAATATTTAGAGTTACAAATTTCTTTTACTTTGCCATTTATTTACCTAACAGAAATGTTTTATAATTTTTTTATTTTGGTTTCTTCGAACTTGCTACTCATAATGCACCAGTGACTAGCATATATCAATAGTCAACCTACTACCCAACCTATATTGGCTGAAGTGTGAGTTCAGGTATGAAACTTACTGTTTTGACTTGAGTGCACTCTCCTATATGAACATATACTTTCTGGCAGCTAGTAAGCAATTTTACTCGCAAATGTAGGATCCTATGCGTAATTGCATCAACCTGAACATCACTTTAGTTCGATCATGTCCTAAAGGTCAAAATGCATACATATCGCTTTCTATTTATATCTTAAAGCTAAGAACTAAAACTAATGTATGAAAAAAATAACTTATGTATTCAACATTCCAAGAAAAAACTTTACCTCTTAATTTATTAAATAACAAAATACATTCATTGATTACAAAACGAGTAGCAATAATTCCAGTCTAAATATGCGGAATTCAGTTCTGGTTTTGTTTTAAAGTTACCGAAAGCAGTTCCAATTATTACTACAACCATCGTCTAAACGTATCCCTCGTTCCTCCTTCATTGTCTTACTCTCTCCTATTCTCACCTTTCCTATCTCATCGATCACTCTTAGGAGGCTTGGAAGTGCTGTGCCTAAGCCCATGACCGTTGCTGTCAATTTAAAAAAAAAATGTCGAACCATCAGCTCCAGACCTCAACAATCCTTCACCAAACTGCTATCAACAATCACTTATGCTTATATATGCTGGTGTCTGGTTGTCGATCCCTAGTAACCCTCTTAAGCTGAGTACGACGAGAGAGTTCACCATATATATATATATATATATATATATATATATATATATATATATATATATAGTGAACTCTCCCGTTGTATTCCACGTATTCCAAGCAGCTCAGTTCCTAGGAAGCGAGAGTCCAGGCACCAGCACATGATTTGATTATAGTGGTGAAGGCTTTGTGCAGATCCAACACTTTTTGAAGGGCCGAATACAGAGACCTGATGCACTACGTGCCACAAGGTCCCCAAATGACCCTCCGCAGGTTTTAAATTCAGATTTGTTCTTATCCTAGACCAGTTCACATTCAAGGCTATAGAACCCCAGTTTTCTCCTGCTATTTATCCATAGCTGGAGGGAGAAGAGGATTAATACCTTTCCCAAGGGTATTAGCACGTAAGTGAATGTCATGGATTCGACTGGAATTCGAACTTGGCTCTCCGATATATATATGCTCACAACTGCATATATATATATATATATATATATATATATATATATATATATATATATATATATATATATATATGCAGATGTGAGCACATATACATATATATATGTGTGTGCGCACACATGCATTCTGATTCATATCTATGTCATATCTGTTGGCATACCTATATGCATATAGGCATGCAGAACTTTGAAAATATTTTTTCTCGAGTGGCTGAGGATGACAAAAAATATTCCAAAAATTGAATGCTGCATTGAAATAAATCGATAAAAATATAAATAAAAATCAATTTAAAAACCAACCAAAGAAAATGATTTTCCCACAGAACTTACTCCATAAATAAATGTATATATATATATATATATATATTTTGTTTCTAGATATGAATGTTTCCTGTGTCTCTTTTCTAGATTCCCAATGGAAATCTCGAGTAAGTCGCAATAAACATCTAAGGTTAAATAAATCGGTGCTTTGTTAAATAAGCCACAACCCATTCGATTGAATGTTGGCAAATGTATGTACTTAGAGGCAACCAGCCAAGTAGGATCACGTGTACGTAAACGAGCCAATCGGGATGCTGAATGCTTAATGTTACCCAGCTGTTATATTCCTTTGTTACAATTGGCTTTAATGTTTATTTCAAAGAAAAGAACTATTTTTAAAATACATCACGGAAATACGCTCTCTGCTTAGTTTTCTGCACTGCGACGGTACAATTTCTTTGATGTGGAATTCAAAGCGAGAAATGATAAATTTAGCGGTGAATTTAGATATAAATACTGTATCTAAATATTATTAGCCACTTCATGCTTTATTGATATATACAATATAAATATTCATTCCTGTGTAAAGATTTATTTGTCAGATGATGCTGGCATCTCTCTGCGCAGTTGGACTGATAGCAGGAAAGATACAAGCACAGTTGATTTTATTATCAGTTATCCTTGTTCATCGCTTTTAAGATCTGGCTTACGGCCATATCACGTTGAAACACCGGTTCTTGTATGATCATCGACGTTAAGAAACGTTGAGCCTAGTCAGTACGTAGATGGCTGACCGATTGGTAATATCAGGTGATGTAACTCTTGATGTGCGGATGGTGTAATGGATAACGAATTGGGAGTCAAAGAGCCGAGTTCCAATTCCAGTCGGGTGGGTAAAATACACTTGGTAAAGTAATGAATACACATCTTCTATCTCCCTCAGCTATGGGTGAATAAGTAGGAGATGTATCCGTGATATTATTATTATATTATTATTTTCTTTGATTTCTGGCGTTTACACATTTCTTTCTGGGTCCCGCCCAGAGACCTAAGTTTAGAAATGGCAGCATGACACTTTCCACTGAAGAAAAAAAAAAGAAATTACATAGATAAAGCCCTTCGTAAAGTGTGGGCTGTACTTGTCAGAACAATTTTTTGTATCTCCATGAGAAATGGACTTCCAGGAATCCCTTCAATTAGTCTACTGCAATCTTTTCCAACAAGTCCTAGGGCTCCAACTACAGCAGGGATTGTTGATGTTCCCATATGCCACATTTTCGAGATTTCTATTTCAAGGTCCTTGTATTTTGACAGCTTTTTGAATATCTTCAAAGATACACTGCAGTCAGCATGGTATGCGTCAAGGAACATGAAAGTAGTAAGCGTCTTTACTCCGTAATGAAAGAAGCCAACAAATTCAAAATGGAGTTTCAAATGGGCGTAGAGATGCAAGTACAGCACAATACACCGGCTGAAACTGCAAAATACTTAAAAAAGACAGCAAAGACGAATGCAACCGACAGATACAGAAGCGATTGCAAGATAAACCGCTTCATGGCCAATACTCTGCCCGTACCAAACAAGCTGACGTAGACAAAACCCGTACCCATCAGTGGCTACGTAGTGCAGAATTGAAAGCTGAAACTGATGGTTTTATCATTGCTGCGCAGGACCAATGCTTGCTAACTAGGAATTATCAAGCACATATACTAAAATATTGTGTCAGCCCAAAATGCAGATTCATTAGTTTTTCATTTTGATTTTTTGTACGTCGTTTATTTGATATTTTCAGATATTTTTTTAACTTTTTCAGTTTTATTTTAAGCAATTTATTATCCTTATTTCGGAAAAAGACTATGGAAAATAAATCCAATCAGTGGAGCCCCAATGGCGGTTGACTGCCACTAGTGACAACTTTCCGGCAGCTCTTGCAGACAAGCCGCCTCCAAATGTAATACCCTGTATTCCTTTGAATCTTGTCGGTATGGCTGAGAAGGGGGCGACATGTAGTTTGGTCAGCCCACGGCCTTCATATGTAATCTGCCAGGCCTTCGCCCAGGGGAGGTCACTCTTGTATCACCGCCAAAGGATTGAATTAAACGAATGCTTACTATTATTTACTTGTTTTTATTCAGAGTCTGTCTATATTTCTGAGATGAGGTATGTACATTATTTACATTATACGGACTATTGTCCTCATCTTTGTCGCCATATTTATCACAACGTGTCGGCCGTTGTACACTTCTTCAGGTGGGCAATATGAGCACTGGTAAAAATGGTTGCTGAAGACATTAGGTTTATAATACCCAGAAATTCATAGCCAGTTGTCTTCAAGGACACATGGCACAGTGGATAAAGGCGTTGGTTAGATCCAGTGACAGACCCAAAGAGTGTGAGTTCAATACCCGGTTAAGGCAGTGAAGAACTTTCAGAGGGAAATTAGCCGGAGATAACTGATAACTGGCATTCATCAATCATGGCACGTGGAACTAGAACAGTCCCAGTGAGCGAAATAAAGGTTTCAGTTCAAAATTCCAACCACCTAAAGAAGGCCGAACCGTTGTGATAAATATTGCGACAAAGATGAGGACAATAGTATAAGAATAATATAAGTAATTTCTTTTATTCATTCGTTTTTTTTTCTTTTTTATCCCTTTGTTTATTTTTTTTTGATTTTTCTCTATTTTTATTTAAACCGTTTTTTTTTAACAATTCACCCCAACCCACGCAAGGCGATAACGTCACTAAGTCAAAGAGAATAAGAAGACACTTTTATTGTTCTCGATTCTTAATAATACTTATTCTTTCACACTTAGTTATCCATTGTGTCTCAGTGGCTTTATTCCCTTGCCTGGGTTTAAATGATAGCAAAAATCCTAAACAGGAAACAATGAATAAACCTCTACTCGTGTTCAAAAGATATGGGAAGAGTGTGAACCGGACGATCATTTCATTTTATTCATTCATATTTCTTTACTATTTGTCCAAATTTATTCAATTTACTTTCATTTCTGTTTACTTATTAGGACAGTTTCTGTATAAGCAACGCTACTTTTTGGAGCATACTCCCGACAGGTTTCTACCACGATCCCTACAATCTTAACCTCTACACATCAAGGGTTAAGCGTTATCTTTTCCCAAATATCGACATAAACTCTCCTTCTTACCCCATCCTCTTACGCTTATACCACGATGCTCCACGCTTTCGGCCTTGTGACACAAACTTAGAAAATCATTTTAGTGACTTCGACGTAGTGTAATGGTTAACAAGCGTGTCTCGCTAGATCATATAGAACTGAGTAGTAGAATATCATCCGATGTTTGACCACGTGTATTTAGATATTTCATTAAGAAAGAAAGAAAGAAAGAAAGAGGAAAATGAGTGAGAGAAACAAAGAGAGAGAAAATAGGAGAAAGAAAGAAAGAAAGAAAGAAAAGAAAGAGAAAATGAGAGAAAATAAGAAACAAAGAAAGACGAGAGCCGAATTCAATAGTAATAATCTAAGAAATTCATACAACATAAGACATGTTTTATTACGACTACTAGATAGAAACAAGCAGTAGCAATAAGATAGATAGATAGATAGATAGATAGATAGATAGATAGATAGATGAGGATGAGATGCTGAAAGAAGAAAAGGGAAAATGAGTTAGGAGGAGAGAAAAGAAAGAAAGAAAAAAAGAAAGAAAGAAAGAAAAAAAGAAAGAAATTAACCGCCACAGAAAAAAATTAAACAAAGGCGAAAAAAAGAAAGAAAAATTAATTTGCTTAAAAATATTTTTCCAAATATCTGAGCTAATAAGAATGTTTTCTTAGATTTAATTACATTCTAAAAGCGACAATACATGACAGCAGTTTGAAGATGACAATAGCAAATTTCAGAGATATTAATCGTATAAAAGTTATAATTACATTCAAAATAATCACAACATAAAAGACACCATTGAAAAAGTTTCAGCACAACCACCTACTTGCTTGTATAGCTTCAAGAATAGACATCAAATTGTGAGTGACAGAAAAGTTACATTTCTAGTGACGTGTTCATAAGACAATTACAATTCTTCAAAATATGAAATTTGTTTACTCCAATAAAATTTCAAATCAACTAAGTCTTCCGTTGGGATGCCCTTTAGCAAGGGTGGGTCGAACTTCCTTAACATAAAAGCCACATACGATAAAGTTTAGATTTTTGAGACCCGCAAGAAATTAGAATTTAAATTCTTAAATAATTTTACTAACGATGAACATTAAACTTACGTCTTAATCGAACCTGTATCCTATACGGAACCGTCATATAGCTTACCGATTTAGCCACAGAGGAATGTTTCGGTTAGCAATGTCGATATTAGTGTTTTTATACTACAATTCTCCATGATTTTCACTCGATTTTCTGCTCAATGCGTATTCAAACGGAAACAAATGACGTCACACATTATGAACTGGACAAAGTCCGACAATTATTTTAAGACATTTTTTTATGTTTATACGTTCTTTTTATAGTTAAAAATATTTAAGTAAATGCTCTGTTTATAATAAACAGTATTAACAACATTTACCGGCCTGAATGTCCAAGAAATTTTCATAGAAAATATGTGTCCTTCAACAGGAATTGAACCTGTATCCTATACGGAACCATCATATAGCCTGATGTGCCCTTAACCAATTGGGCCACGCAGGAGTGTTCAGTTAGCAAGGTTGATTTTACTGTTTTTAAACACAATTCCCCATGATTTTCTCTCATTCATTCATATCTGCTCAATGCGTATCCAGATGTAAACAAATGACGTCACATATTATGAACTGGACAAAGTCCGACAATTATTTTAAGACATTTGTTTATGTTTAAACGTTCTTTTTATAGATATAAATATTTAAGTAAATGCTCTGTTTATAATAAACAGTATTAAACAACATTTACCGACCTGAATGAATTATTGAAAGGTTATAAAGCAAGTATTCGACTAAAAGAAATTATCACCCAAAATAGAGTCAAGAAAAGTTCCAGTTCATATCCTACTTTTGGTGGTAGCCAAATTAAACAAAATGATACAACAAGGCATAGTAAAAAGAGTGACTGAAGGATGGTAGCAATTGGGCGTCACCAATAGTAGCAATAAAGAAACCTGATGGAGATTTAAGGATATGTGGTGATTACAAGATAGAAGTAAATCATCAGATATGTTCAGACTCTTTTTCTTTGCCAAATATTGAAACTACGAGCCACAAGTTAGCAAAAATGGAACACTTTGCAAAAATTGATCTCAAGGCAGCATACAACCAAATAGAAATTGATGAGAAATTCAAGGAAATATACCGAGATGATATATCTGTAGGGTCAAGAACTAAAGATATATTCAAATATAAAACAGAGCAAATTTTAATGAGATTAAAAAAGGCAGGCATCACTGTAAAGAAAGACAAATGTATTTTTTTACTGGAAGGAGATATCATATTTAGGATATTTTTACTAGCTTGTAACAAGGCTAAAACCTAAGGTTTCAAAATCTAGGGGCCCTCCCACCAAGGTATATAATATTTTTGACACTGTCATTGGCCTTTCTTACACATGCTGTCATAAGTCATTGTAGATTCTAAATAACCCTTTGGTAAAAACACCCCTATAAGCTTACTAAGATGACCTTGTCTAGCGTTTGGAGTAAAGACTTTTGGCCACATTTTTCAAAAAACATTTGAAAAAGTCTTATTAGGAAAAGTGAAAAAATATAATAATATACCGAGATGATATATCTGTAGGGGCAAGAGCTAAAGATAAATTCAAATATAAAACAGAGCAAATTTTAATGAGATTAAAAAAAGGCAGGCATCACTGTAAAGAAAGACAAATGTATTTTTTTTACTGAAAGAAGATATCATATTTAGGATATCAAATATCAAAAGAAGGCATGTCACCGGATGATAGATTATCAAAAAAAAAAAAAAAAAAAAAAAAAAAAACAGCTGGTCAATCTTTGGTCAATCTAAAACCTGTATTGCAAGGAAGCCGCTTTTTTGTTTTGTTTTTTGTTTTTTTCTTACGCTTCTTTTTATTCTTTATTTAGTCAGTTGACATTGACATTCGAATTTGAAACCAATGCTTGTTTCCTCATAGATGAATATATAACTCGTGGCAAACTGAGACATTCTTATACAGACGCATGCTGGGAATGTCATAGACTGAACATGTGTGCAGTCAGAAGGTTTTTAGGAAATTACTTGAAATTTCTGGTACACATGATGAGGGAAAAAAGGCATGGAGAATTTAACACTCACAGGTAAGTGGAACAGAGGGAAACCTACTTAATAAGCTAGTGAAAATGGATAATGAAACAAGGACTGGAAGGATAAGCAAGACGATGAAGCCACTAAGACGCAAGGGGTCACTGAGAGCGAAAGAAACTTTAAAAACTTTATTGAGTCGAAACAACAAATAAAAAAAGGATTAAAGATAAATAGATGATTGGCATTGAATTTAAAAGTTAAAAGACAAATATTGCTAAGAGCGATTAATAATAAGAATTTGTGGACAGCCACGTTTTCCCACGTCATGTATGGATGCGTTACACACAACAGTAAATTAACCTGAACAGTGTACAAAATGTTAGAATATAAAAGATATATCGTGATTCTGTACTCCAATGATATTTCATTAGCTTTACTTAAGGAAAGAGAATAGATACATAACAACAAATCGGGGAATGAGTAGCCATCATTTAAAAAATAATAGGTTAGTTTGTCTTCTGGAAAGATACATATTAGAAATTGCATTTGACAAGCTCCAACAGTCAAGAGAACATACCAAAAATAACTTATTTCACATTGATACTACATTCCGTGTTTTTAAAATTATCCTTTATACAAGGGATGTCTGTAAAGGTCGACACAAATGAACGGAAATTAAAACATGGATAAAATTGTAACTAGAAAATGACAGCAATTATATGAAGCCATAGTTTCTAAAATTTCGATATAATTTCAATCGTTATTGTATGTCTTCTTATTTCCAGTTCGTTTATTGTTCTGGCTCTTTAGAAATGTTTTCCTTTTTCTTGTATTCTTTCACACTCAGTAACTCCTTGCATCTTACTAGCTTTATTGCCTAGCTTTGGAAGAACAAGAAAAAAGAGAAACCTTAGAGAGCGAGAACTGGAGAGTAATCAGGAAAACTGTAGATATGGATTGACACTGTATTGAAATTTTTGAAAATTAAACTTGACTGGAAAACATGTCGCTGGAAGAGACTTCTTCCAAAAGCGAGTTCGAAAAAGAAACTGTTAGCATAGAACTTTCACTTGGATCTAGCCAATTGTGAATAGATGAGACCTTGCCGACAATCTAGTACTACGCTTAAATTCAGAAAGTCTATCTGCCAATCAGGAAAGCTCATTAGAACAATTACCATGAAAATATTTATAGAAATGGCCCAGGGAAGCTATATTACGGCGGTCAGAAAAGGACCGAAGCCAAGAAGCCATGTCAGTACAAATAACATTACAAATTCTTCCTGGGTCGTATCAAGGATCTTTAAATATACAGCGAAAGTATCAGACCAGATGCGGCAGAACTATTCTAAACGTGGTCGAATTGAAGACATAAATATGCAAGATAGATTCTGGAGAGAAAAATTCTCTCGCACGACACAATGACCGGACTTAATAGTATGCTTACTAGACAGCTTTAACATGTCAAAGTGAGGGTCATATGAGGAAGAACGATACGTATTTGCTATATACTGAGAAATGTCTACATTATATAGAGTCAGCTGCTGAAACCTCCTGACGAGTGAAAGGCACCATGGCAAATGCTTACGTCTACGAAACTCTGGAATCAGGGTGCTGAGTATAACATCAATCAGATAAGTGACACACTTTATATTTATATAAATATGTATAAGATGTATAGATTTTAAAACGCAGAGAATTATTCTTCTTTAAGGGTCATTTTTAATCAATACTTTGTTAGAAGAATATGTTATTAAATATTAAATTGAAAGGATTATAACTGACACTTCCAGAAAATATAAGGAGGAGAAAAAGGAAACACGACTAAAATACTAATTTATCAATAAAAACAAGGGAAAAATATATCCTGACAAAAAAAAAAGAATGTAAAGTGTTCCTAGTGAATAAAAAATTGAAAAAATATATTCATATACCTCCTAAAAAACCGATAGAGCGAACAAAATGATCTTTCTGTCTTCACAGATGGAATTTAAAAACCGCTTCTAATATGCGTAAATGCTGAGCGGGTCGATCTCAGCACAGAAAAGTAAACGAATCGTCACTATATCTAGGCGCCCACTCCAGATGATTTGGGCCAATGAATAGACTGAATACAACGCGTCCTGCTATTAAAAATACCGTCTTATCTTTACATAAACATTTTGTCCTATCCGGATTTCAAGTCGATGATTGGTTCGTCCTGCATACGATAATATATACACCCTTGTGGTAATTAATTGAAACAACCGCTTCAAGTTCCTTTCTTTCATCATACGGTCAGTTTTAGAGCCACTGGAGTGACAGGGTGTAATTGATTTCTATTTTTTCCTCAGATTAGGTCATTTGAAGCGGTGTGCACTAATATCAGTCTATTTTCGGGGTGTATGATGAAATTTGTTTGGCATTAAAAAATATCGTGTCATCCGTGATTGCATCAGATTTTCATCACGCCCAAACATTATTGTCTCCTCTGTTGATTAGTTGTCATACGACAATTGTGTGCCATGGACGTTACTCAAAGGAAGTATACGAAAATTGTAACGCTGCACAAACACACTGACAAGCCTTCCCAGTGAGCAAAACAAAATACTGGCGACTGGCTCGGAAACTCACCTGATTTAAATCCAATCGAGAATCTGTGGTCAATCTGCAAGGAACGACTTCGTGGAATGGACATACGAAGAACTAACAAGTCCACTGGGTCATGTTTCATTGGAAAAATACGAAAAAAAGAAAATAATAATGGAATTATTCGTTTTGTTTCAATAAATTTGCACAAGGGTATATATAGATAGATAGATAGATAGATAGATAGACCTAGTGAGCCAGACAAACCTACCTAGGTTTCACCTAAACGGATCGTCAGGAAAAGTACGGCATTATTATTGTAAAAGAAATTACAACAAATGTGGCACAAGGCCAAAAAGGGGGGTTGGGGTAAAGGACGGTCAACACTTGTCTTAATATAAAACTTAGCTAGCCACAGCCACTGACCCTAACATACAAAACAATATTCCTTTCACCAAAACAACACATTTATCCATACCTTTCTTACTACATTCACCAAAATACCTCTTTGACTCAATGCAATTCCTAAATACTCCCCTTATGTACAAATATTGTCTGTGGGGGGAGGGGCATAAAAACAACAATTTTTTAAAAAGTTCCCCAATGAGTATATACAAAATGACAAAAATATTTACAAGAAACAAAAAGAAAATTAGTGTTAGTAATAAAAAAAAAAACCCACAAACTTTAAATGTGGCAGTAATATCAGTTAACCGGACGAAATCGATACGGGACTATGAAAAAAAAGAAGACATTCATTCCTCCCAAACATTCACACAGGCACACACTCATTCATACACAACAACAAATACGAAAAACACACTAGCGAAACGAAAGGCGCCCCGCATCTACCGGAGAACTGACATCACTGACCACCTAAACGAGGGAGAGGATGGGAAGTTAAACTAAAGGGAAAAAAATGGGGACAGAAATAAAAAAGGACCAATGAGCAAGCACACTCTAGCTAAGTTTACTGAAAAGAGGAAAAACTAAAAATCAAAAAACAAGACCTACACTAAACTAATGTCGGGAAGGGTTGCCTATGTTCAACCCAGGAATACAATATCCTAATGCCTAACTGGCATCAAAATGCCACTCAAGGTCAGCCCCTTTTACTCGACACATACGCGCAAGATTCACCCATCTTTTGCCAAATTCTGATGAGGTGAGCCGCCGCCTTTCCGTCCTGATCTTGACTTTAAGCTGATGCCTAAAGAACAAGATCAGTTGGGAAGAAGTGAACTTCTCGCCCTCATAGAATTCCTTCTGACGCGTCGTCCAAATCACGACTCTCATGACCCCTAGTAAGCAACAGAACACAGTGTTCGGCCTTCGTCATCTGCGGCACCACATTGCTACAAACAGAACTGGCTTCAAGGACAAAAACTTTCCCGGCAGCATGCGAACCATGAGGCCTTCAACAAACCTGCACAACGGCACTACCGCCTTGCACTGAAAGAAGGCGTGACCAATGGTCTCGACTTCCCCCGTACAGCGACGACAGTTTGGATATTTCTCCAAGCCTGCTGAACAAAGTCTCTTGCCGACCCAGAGGGCTTCACGAATCACCAGCCAGGTGAGTGATGCCTCATCGTTATTGAGGCATTTCAACCCAGGCGTCCAAGGCCATATCGAGCGAGCCTCCTGCTTCGTAAGACCGTGCTCGCCAATTAGACCACCTTGAACGGCCCCCCTAACTAATACTTGATACAATGCCTTGCGAGACAACGCCTGGGCGTTGGAGAGGCCATCCAAAGCCCGAAAGAGGAGCTTCAGAGTATGACGACATTCGCTGTAGAAGGAGCAATCGGCTCGGGGTCTACAGCCGGCCTCCTCCTCGCACGAGCGCACACTTCTCAGGGATGGGAAATGTTTACGGACGTCTTCTTTCCAGAAGGCGCCCACCTCATCCGATCCGCGACACATTCGGTCTAGAAAGGTGATGCGCAGCATATGTTGACGAATCTCAATGCTAGGCATACCCAGACCGCCCTCAGTGGGATGAAGGCAACAGATCTCGCGAGATACCATAGGGGCCCTGTCTCTCCACAAAAAAAGAGAACAAGACCCGTACTAATAACATTAGTCTGGCATACGGGAGTGGGAGTACAGAGAGTCGGTACAGGAGAATCGGATAGATGTGTGTAACACATACTTCCGCCCTTTCCTTCAGGGAAAGTCTCCTCCGAGACCACAGATTAAGCGCGATCTCGGCCTTCCCTTGCACCTCCGACCAATTCATTTCCAACTGGAGATCAGGACCGAACCAGACGCCGAGTATCTTGATCGGACCATCCGTCCAGAGGAAAGGTCCGGGAAGAGAAACTCCCTTCCACGCACCCAACAGACTTATCGCGGTTGATCTTGGCCCGTCACCATCTCATACCCACTTATCTCCTTGCTGACTTCGTCAATCTCGGCTCTGCTCGACACAAGAACCGAAACGTCGTCAGCATAGGCAGAATAACTGGCTGAGGTGGAAGCACCAGGCAGGGAAATTCTGCGCAGGACCGGATTCGCCTTTCACTTGCGAAGGAATGGTTCCAACGCAAGAACGTACAGCAAAGGCGAGAGCGGACAACCTTGACGAATGGAGCGAGACAATACGAAAGGCTTCGATCTTACCCCATTCACTTCCACCAGCGCACCGGGGGTCGCATACAAAAGTCGGATCCAGGAGCGAAAGTCGGCTCCGAAACCGGCCGCCGAAAGGACAGCCTCCAGAAAGCGATGGTCAACCCTATCGAAGGCCTTGGACTGATCTAAATTAATCAGCGCGGCTTCACTGTTGACTTGTTCTAAGATCAAGCGTACCATATGAAGGTTATCCTGAATAGTCCTGCCCTTCACAGCACAAGTCTGTTCAGGGCCAATCAGACTAGACGGGACAAGCTGCAAACGGTTGGCTAAGATCTTCGCCAAAACCTTTAACTCAGTGTTTAACATGGTTAAAGGGCGAAAGTTCCCTAACCCATCCCCACCGTTCTTGTCCTTACGCAGCAATTTGATCACACCCCTGGTGAAGCGCTAACCTGCTTCAGCGTTTCCCAGATTTCTGACTCTGTAATGGGACCCTCGAACCTAGCCGCTTCAGCTGCCTCGAGGCAGGGAAAGTCAGCTAAATAGGCGTCGAACTGAGCAGATCTCAGACCGGGCTCCCTGGTGAAAAGATCCTGGAAGTAATCTCGAAAGGCCTCGCATATGACCGCGTTTGTAGTCACGGTCCGTTTATCCGGCAATGTGACGCACGCTATATGTCGCCTAGCCGCGTTCCGATTCTCCTCTGCACGCAGTTCAGCGGCCATATTTGTCGCCTCAGAAGACATTCTTTTTAACCTAGCCCGAACTACCAGAGCTTGATCCTTCTTGATAAGCAAGGAGGCCAACTCTGCCTTAGCTAAAGCTATTTCCCCACTAACACGAGATTTCACGGCCCGATCAACTTTTTCCTCTAAAGCCGTTTGCGCCGCTAATCTATCTAGATTGAGCCGACGACTAAAATCGGCAGAAACGTTCCAATTTTGAATTTTAATTTATCCCACCAGGCGTTTCCCACAACCGCCCCCGTCAATTCCCTCTGAATCATTAGTAGCAGCTGGTCCCGGAAACCCTGCTCACCAAATAATGAACAGTTCAATTTCCAGTAACCAGCCATTCTAACCTTAGGCTTATCTAAGTTTACACGGACCCGGACAAGCCTATGATCCGTTTTAACTATATAGTGGAAGCTTGGACAACCTAAGAGCCCTACGTCGACTCTCCTAACTAGGACTCGGTCGAGGTAGCTCGCAAGCGTCCCAGGAGCCGAGTTGCCACTATTAGTCCAAGTCCATGCTACCACCCGAGCGTGTTCATTCCGAAACTTATCGACAAGATCAAACTCATCGATAAAGTCCCGAAATGGTTTCACGTCCGGGTTGTTAGTAGCCTGTTTTTGCTCTATACGATCTATATCGGGGTCAAGGACGGCATTCCAATCCCCCGCTAAAACTACCCGACGAGATGTCGTCAAGTACGGCGCGATCTGCCGAAACAAAGCAGGCCGCTCGGCATGGATATTGGGCGCATAAACCCCAATGAGACGTAGAACCTTATCCTTTATGGTAACATCCAGCACGCAAAGTCTGCCCGCCGGATCCGCGAAGACAAGGGTACATGCAGCCTTGAAAGTCCTGCTCACTAGCCAAGAGACACGCCTCGAATGACCATCAAAACATGCTGAATAAACGGCGAACCCCTTAGACAGAATGTCCTCACGGTCATGAGAAGAAAACCGGGTCTCTTGCACACAACACACATTCACCCCGAGGCGCTGAAGGTCACAAAAGAGCCTCGCCCTCCGAGACTCGGACCTCAGGCCCCGGACATTTACACTAGCTAACCAGAGCCCCATCATGAAAACAGATTAGGGTTGTATTACTGGTTTAAACATAGTCGGTGATAGGATACCAACAGCCTCTCCCATAGACCCATGGCCCATCTAGGTCTTGATGGTGCCGTCTTGGGAGATACCACCGATATCCCAGGGAAATGTCAGTTTTAGGGTCCTATACAGGGATGGGTGAACTAAAACGGGGACCCTCCCTGCACAAAATTGTTTTAAATTTTTTAGATGATCATTTTCGATGATCGCGATGGGTAAATCCATTTTATATGCATTGATGGCCTCGTCCATCATAGCCCAAATCTGCTTTGTACCGGATCCTGACCTTATCACTGTCAAGACCCTCTGTGCATTCGGAAAGTTTTGCGGTACCTCTATGTCCAAATCCGCAAACTGTTTTATAGAAAGCAAATATTTCAGGTCTTTAATCCTGTTCCGATAATCCCGGGCTAAATCGACCTGGGGTGGGGAGATATGACAAACCTCCTCCCCCGTGTTAAAAATCAGCCTTTTCTTTTTTTTCTTTTTGCTCCTGCGTGGGACTTCTTAGACGCTTGGAAGCGGGAGGTGGCATATCTGATTTTTTAACGGGTGATTGACTGGGGGTATGCAGAGGAGCAGATTTTTGTTTAACGGGGGAGGGAGTGGGTGTATGCCGAGGGCTATAAAAAGACCTATATCTATAGGGCCTGGGATCTCTACTGAGGGGAGAGGATTTGGATGGTGATATCAAGGGGGAAGGTCGTTTTGTCGGTGAAGGGGTGGGCCGAGCAGAGGACGTTGAAGGGATAGGGTCTGGATTTTTTGTTTTTGCATCCAATTGCTTTTTCAGCTCTTTAATTTTTTCTGTCTTTTCGAAGCCAGGATCGAATTTCCTTTGTTTTTCCTGAAAAGTCAGTTGAGAGGCCGGGGCATCGTCCTTAACGTTGCCAGAGGGAGTGGGGCTGTTTCTTCCTTGGGGCTTCAGGGGACTGAGGACCCGCTGTCCAGCGCTTCCCTCTGGCCTTACCAGCAACCAGCCATTCCCCCTCCCCCACAACTGCACTAGCAGCGGGCGAAGGCTCTTTGGGGAATGTGGCCTTTGATGTCACACCAACCGGAAGATTAACCGACCCGGTCCCGGAAGCTGGTAGGCCCAATACAGGCAAGGCGGAAGGTACAGACGCAGTCAGACGGGGATCTTGGTCTACTGGAGCTTGATTACCAGAGGCCTTCTTCTCTGGGCAGGAGGAGGATAGATGACCAGTCACTCCACACCTCCAGCATACCGGTCTTCGGCCCGTTACAATGACCGGTAACTTCAAGCTTCCAACATCCAGACAGTTGGGGATGGAGCGGAAGGTTTTTTCGTCCAGCATAATATCAAAGCTCCACCCCCCGCTCAAGCTATCACAGGAAGCTCCCAAAATTTCGCCATACTGGGATAAAAACGCAGCGAGATGTTCCCCGATAAGTTACTACAGGATCCTTCTGCGACCTTCGTACTACTTCCGTAGTAATAATTCTTTTGTTATTAGCTCGCGGCTAGCCGCGGCGACGCAGTCTTCCGGCGTGGCCAACAGTACGTCCCACATGAAAAATTTAGCTCCCTTAACTATTCTGAGGGGCTTAAACCCCAAGGACTCTAGTGTTTTCAACACTGTGTTTTTCGTCGAGCGACAAATTTTGCGCGTACGCTTGTCGACGACGAAATCTGATACTATTCTTTTCTCAATTTTCTTCAATTCTTGGTGGTCTTCTTAGAGTCCACCTTCTACAACAAGGGGAGCGTAACTCTTAGCACGCTCCAAGAACTCCGCTAAATTGATTATGCATTTTGGTGGGGACGACCAACAACAGGGCGATTCCCCGGCCTCAGGCTTATCTTGAGGGTCATTTCTGGCTTCCTTGTCATTTTGAGAATTTTGGCCATTATTGGTCTCCGTAGAATTTTCTTTTTTGTTATTGCCATTATTGGCCTCCATACCAGTATTTCCCGAATTATCTTTTTTCCCAGCGATGTCATCCTCGCTAGGGGAAGTAGGCTCAAGTGCCGGATAATCGTTCATATTGTCTTTATCTGGTGGGGGGTTCTTTTTTGGTGGGGTTAAATAAATGCTTTCGTATTGCTTTTCTATAGTCGGACAAATTTGACTTTTTTTTATGGCTAAAAAAGAAGGTGCTTTTTTTCCTTCCTTTCCATTTTTTAAATATTAAGAAGGAACAGGAGGGGAGGAGTAAAAACGGGTGGGGAACCGCCTTATAGGCGAGAAAAAAAAAGCGAAACAAACAAGCAAATAAAAGCACAGAAAGAACCAAAAAATAAAACGTACAATAGAAAGATTTAAATGTTCGCCTTAAAGGCGATAAACTATAAATTTAAAAAAGGAGAGCTTGAAAAGAAAAAACAAAAACGATAGACAAAAAAGAAAAAAAGAAAATACGAAAATATGAAAAACAGACAAAGCTAGTCACAAATACAAGATGGCTGTCGCCAAAACAAATAAATATTAGAAAATAAACAATACAAACGTTAGAACCAAATAAATGGACAAATAGACAGAAAAAAAAAGTTTAGAAAAATTACATACACAAATATACAATACAAATATGAAAACAAAAAACACGAAAACTTAAGATATTAAAAGGGCAAGAATTAAAGAATTAACGGTAAAAGGTCGAAAAACAGGTAAGGGTTATAAACAAAAGAAAATGAAGATTAAATTAAAAAAGAAATTAAAGAAAATGGAAATGAAAAGGGGAAAAACTAGAGAAAAAAAGAAAATTTTACGGCAGTAAATATTTAAAAAAAAGAGGGGCGTAAAAAGGAAAAGAAAAAATGAAAAATCTTTTTTTTGTTCTTTTTTTTTTTTTTTTTTTCAAAACTGTCTTAGCAAGAAAAATTAAGAAAAAAGGTAATAAAATATAAAAACTTAACAATAACTGAAAAAAAATCCAAGTAGTCGGACGGCAAACACCTGTCAAAAGAAAAGCACAGCACAAATTAACGACGTAAGAGTCAGGCAGGGAAAGTTCGGCTAACGAGACAAAGAGAAACGCATATTTATAGGCGATAGCTAAAATTATACCACGTGACCAAAGAGAAGAAATTAGCCATAGCTTTATATGATCAACCTAGCCAGCTATTAAACTCCAAAACTGAAATCCTTAACGTATGTAGACATAAAAAATATTGGCTACTAAATTAGACGTTTTCCCGCTTATTTGTCATTCCACCTTAATGTTTATGGGTTTTTTGGGTTTTTTTCCCTCCCTCCCTATTTTTGTTGAATAAATACTTACCCACCCCCACCCACTTAGATGTTTGTGTTTGTGGTTCTTTGGTCACGTGGTATAATTTTACGTATCGCTTATAAATATGCGTTTCTCTTTGCCTCGTTAGCCGAACTTTCCCTGACGATCCGTTTAGGTGAAACCTAGGTAGGTTTGTCTGGCTCACTAGGTGTATCTAGGTCTGCTCTACGGTTGTATTGTGCTCTTTTGTTAGTTAGTTGTTTACACGTATCGGGGTTTTTTCTTTGGGCTTCAGACCTGCATCTGTGCGATTTTTTTCGGCAGTAGTTCATGTTTGTAGCTCTTTTTTTTTTAAACCTTTTTTTCCCTCGAGATTGATTTTGATTATTGGCAAATCAAAAAATTGAGGGTTTTTCGAAACGAGTCTAGTTATCTATATTTGTATATATATATATATATATATATATATATATATATATATATATATATATATATATATGTATATATATATATATATATATATATATATTAATGCGTGTGTGTGTCTCTGTGTGTGTTTGCAGTTATGAAACGCGATAGGAATTTCATTTAATAATCGAAACTGAAATTTTATAAATTGGCTCTCCATTTGCATTTATTAAAAAAAAATAATCCAAACGTGTGATAATTTTTCAAAAAGGTACATCCTGTCAACTTGGACGTTTTAACCGATGTTAATTTATTGTGGCATTTATTACAGCCTCGTAAAATGAATCTGACGCTAACACTTGCCGGTGACGTTAACATTAGCAAATTTTTGTCTGCCTTTCTGAAAACGCGTCTTCTTTCAATCATAGATGGATATATTTAGTTGTGCTTGTCTTTGCCACAATATTCCAGCATTATCTGTCGTAATTGTAAAACATTCAAAGAAATTCTTAAATAGGAAATTCTTTCAATCTTAGACGGAATAAAAAATATTTATTTCTCCTTGTTGCCTTCATTTTACAAACCGTTATACACTATATTCATCCGCAGGTCTTTTCCAGTGAGTATTCTTATCGGTAATGGATAACGGCTCGGATTGAGGAATCGGAGCCTCGAGTTCGATTTCCAGTCGAAGCTATTGCATTTACGTACGTGCTAATACCCTTGGGAAAGGTATAAATCCTCTTCTTCTCCCTCTAGCCAAATGTAAATAGCATTACAGACCGGATTCTATAGCCTAAGAGGGTAACTGGTCTACCGTAGAAAGGAATGGAAAACTACTGCGGGAAAAAATCTGCCTCGAAAGATACATGATCGCCAAAGCATGTATCACGCATGGCACATTACTGACTGTTTCTTGCCAGATAATCTTGAATAAAATCCTATATTCATCCAAAGATCTTTTCGATTCAAATCCTAATTTGGAAAGTGAGGATTGGAAGCTCCAGTCAAGGTATGGCCGCAATAACACTGTGTAACATTTTTTTTTCCTTGGGGAGCAACTGTTATCTTCTATTTTTATCCTTAGGTAACAACTGTTATTTTCTATTTTTATACTGGGGGAGCAACTGTTATTTTCTATTTATATCCTTAGGTAACAATTGTTATTTTCTATTTTTGTTCTTGGGGAGCAACTGTTATTTTCCATTTTTATCCTTAGGTAACAACTGTTATTTTCTATTTTTGTTCTTGGGGAGCAACTGTTATTTTCTATTTTTATCCTTAGGTAACAACTGTTGTTTTCTATTTTTGTCCTTGGGGAGCAACTGATATTTTCTATTTTTGTCCTTGGGTAACAACTCTTATTTTTTTTTATTTTTGTCCTTGTGGAGCAACTGTTATTTTCTATTTTTATCCTTAGGTAACAACTGTTATTTTTTATTTTTGTTCTTGGGGAGCAACTGTTATTTACTATTTTTATCCTTAGGTAACAACTGTTATTTTCTATTTTTGTCCCTGGGGAGCGACTGTTATTTTCTATTTTATTCTTTGGGTAACAACTCTTATTTTTTTGTTTTTGTCCTTGTGGAGCAACTGTTATTTTCTATTTTTATCCTTGTGGAGCAACTGTTATTTTCTATTTTTATCCTTAGGTAACAACTGTTATTTTCTTTTTTTGTTCTTGGGGAGCAACTGATATTTTCTATTTTTATCCTTAGGTAACAACTGTTATTTTCTATTTTTGTCCTTGTGAAGCAACTGTTATTTTCTATTTTTGTCCTTGGGTAACAACTGTTATTTTTTATTTTTGTCCTTGTGAAGCAACTGTTTGTTTTTAATTCTATTTTTGTCCTTGGGGAGCAACTGTTATTTTCTATTTTTGTCCTTGGGGAGCAACTGATATTTTCTATTTTTATCCTTAGGTAACAACTGTTATTTTCTATTTATGTCCTTGGGTAACAACTCTTATTTTTTATTTTTGTCCTTGTGAAGCAACTGTTTGTTTTTAATTCTATTTTTGTCCTTGGGGAGCAACTGTTATTTTCTATTTTTGTCCTCGGGGAGCAACTGTTATTTTCTATTTTTATCCTTAGATAACAATTGTTATTTTCTATTTTTGTCCTTGTGGAGCAACTGTTATTTTCTATTTTTATCCTTAGATAACAATTGTTATTTTCTATTTTTGTCCTTGTGGAGCAACTGTTTCTTTTTCTATTTTTATCCTTGGGGAGCAACTGTTATTTTCTATTTTTATCCTTATGTAACAACTGTTATTTTCTATTTTTATCCCTGCGGAGCAACTGTTATTTTCTATTTTTATCCTTAGGTAACAACTGTTTTTTTCTATTTTTGTCCTTGGGGAGCAACTGTTATTTTCTATTTTTGTCCTTGGGTAACAACTATTATTTTTTTATTTTTGTCCTTGTTGAGCAACTGATTTTTTTTCTATTTTTATCCTTGGGGAGCAACTGTTATATTCTCTTTTTATACTTAGGTAACAACTGTTATTTTCTATTTTTGTTCTTGGGGAGCAACTGTTATTTTCTATTTTTATCCGTAGGTAAGAACTGTTATTTTCTATTTTTATTCTTGGGGAGCAACTATTATTTTCTATTTTTATCCTTAGGTAACAACTGTTATTTTCTATTTTTATCCTTGGGGAGCAACTGTTATTTTCTATTTTTATCCTTAGGTAACAACCTTTTATTTTCTATTTTTGTCCTTGAGTAACAACTCTTATTTTTGTATTTTTGTGCTTGTGGAGCAACTGTTTTTTTTTTCTATTTTTTATCTTTGGGGAGCAACTGTTTTTTTTTTTTGTTTTTTTTTTTTTTCTATTTTTATCCTTGAGGAGCAACTGTTATTTTCTATTTATCTACGCGTAGAAAATGTGAAAAATGGCTAATATTTCCTTCAAACATTAATTTTGTGCCTAAGATAATAATATTTTCGAAATATATATATTTCCCATTGTGAAAACTGGCTAGTGTAAACCTTCTTGTTCACGCAAAGTAAGAATAAAAGAACTTACGAGTGAAAAGTAGCATTTATAGGCAGAGTAAAATGTATATATCGGATGCTTACATCCTTATGTGACTTTCTGTGTCCAACGCTTCTCTCTTCAGCAATTCGGCTGCACTTGGACAATGAGAAGAAACCTGAACTGTTGACATTAACGTTACCTACATTTATACTGCTATTTTGTCAGAACGTTCTAGAAATTCTTGAAACTTTTAGAAACTTCTAAGAAGTTCTTGAAAATTCTGGAATGTTTTCTTTCAGCAGCACAGTGCTGAATCTGTCTGGATTGTAATGGGGAAAGAGTTTAGTTTCAAAATATCGATGTTCAGCTCCAAAACGCAAAGTTTGAAGGAAATAAAAGTCATTTCTTTTGCTTTCTAGACAGAAGCAATTAGGAAATAATACTTAGTAACCAAAGACAAAAATAAAGTCTCAATTTTCATACACAGTGATAGATATAGCTATATTTTACGGAAATTGGTATTAGGGTAGATTATGCCGAACAAATATTTAAAATGCTTTGAAAATCAGCATTTGAAAACTTGGGTTCGAACACCATGTAGCGACTTCCTTATAAATTATTTATCATCTTTAGGCAAGGTTATTTGAGATTAAAGTTGACAGATGCCCAAGAAATGGTTATGATTAATGAGGTGTGTGAGATTATTGAAATACGAGGTAGTTGGAAGTGAAAAGTATGGGGATAAGGAGGATAGATAAAGATGGGCGTTGACTTGAAATCTGTTCTAAGAAAAGAAATAAAAAAATATCATGTATTTTGAAAAAGTAAGCGTTATCAAGCAACACTACTTTGAATCTTCCTGGTTGAACTGTCAATAAAGAGAGACCACTCGTTGGGTTTATAGGTGATTCCAATGGCCTCCAACAGATCGGTCATATTGTGACAGAAGAAACGCCCATCTTGACGGCTGAAAAAGCTTGAAAAACACCTGTGGCGCTTTTTCTGATCTGCGATATGCATATTTTCATCTAACAAATTCCACTGTTTGATGTCTAGGCCACAAAAGCAAAGTTTGAAGGGAATGACAGCCATTTCCTTTGCTTTCAAGAGAGAAGCAATTAGGGAACAACACTTACTGACCAAATTCAAAATTTTGTTACACAATGGAATCTATTTTTGGTTGCATGGGACTTTCGTTAAAATTAAAAGCTGACGGAAATACTTTCTGGAGCACTACAGCGAACCAACAGCTTTGTTCCAGCATATTTGGCTATGGATCCGTACGTATGAGTTCTCCTTATGGTTTGAAGGGGACGTAAGTCTCAAAAGACGTTCGAAAGCAAAGGGTCGCATTGAGTAGCAGCCAACCAGCGAAACTGGGAAAAAGCCCGTGTGTGATTGTTAATGATAATACGATAACTAGCTTGTCTTTTGACTTGTTAAAAATTACAAGACAGCTTGTAGCCCACTAAGCTCTTCAAGATACGTCAGAGAAGAAAGCAGATCCTATCTTAGCGTTATGCCGTTGCTCGGAATCGCTCGGTGGGATGATGTTAAGGATCTGTGAATTTTATTAGGCAGTTCGTTGATAAATAGCAGAAAATGGTACAGGATCACGGAGAATGTCTTCGAGAATGCCTCGTTAGAATTCACCCCATACAAGACAATAAAGCCATTAAGACACAAGGGTTCACTGGGTGTGGAAGAATTAGAAAACAGACTTTCTTGTCTATCATTCAGATGTAAATTTTATTTCTTCCTTTCCTGCCTCGACCGTCTGATTTATTTAACCTATACAGCGAGACAATCCTACGAGAACTAAAAAAATACGTCAGAAACTATCGTAACTCCTTGATATACGAGCGAAATAGAAGAGCTGAAATCAATGAGTGACAAACATGCATTATTCTCAAAAGGAACCATATATATATATATATATATATATATATATATGTGTGTGTGTGTGTGTGTTTGTGTGTGTGTGTGTGTGTTATGGTCCGGTTCCTTGTACCACGGTGATAGTCCAAGGTAGAACCAATAAAGAAGAACTCGAAGGCGGATATGGAATAACACAGATATATTACAAACAGGAATATATGCAAAGGAGTAGAAAGGGTTAGTACGAATAATCAGGTTTAGTAGAAATTGTCTGAACGCGACACTGTTTCGGACTGCCTCTGACTCGACTGACTGACTGACTCGCTCTGACTGACTGACGGACTTCACTTCAGACTCCAGACGGAACTCCCTGCTTCCTCTTGAGGCGCAGTATTTATTACGTTAGAATAGTCCATTATATTATTATGGGTAAGGTCCCATAACAATATATATATATATATATATATATATATATATCACTAATTTGTCACACACAGAGAAATTAAAACATGTGAATACAAGAAGCAGCGTGAAAGGCGAGAAAAGCGAATGTATTTTACATATTTATAAGTCCACCATTTGTATTTGATTTGAATGTTGCTGCCACAATAGGTCTGGTGCTCCTGTTATATATTTAGAGATTCTTGATAAAATCTAAAGAAAATCTGCAATATTATTGGTCCTGAACTGCCACCTCGTCTTTCCCACCGCTGTAACGGAGATTTCCTGTGCTTTTTCTCTAAATACTATCCTGGTAATTCTTCTGATGACCTTTCGTCTATGTTAACTAGGCTTTACAAATTTAACTGCAGTATTAGATTGGCAGCTAAGTCTCATCATTTTACAGTAAAATGTAACCGTAAGTTCTATGCTAACAGTTTCTTCTTTTATCGTTATTCGCGCTTGTAGAACTCTCTTCCGACTTCTTGCATTCTTGCTTCAAAAATTTAAATGCAATGTCAATTGTTATCTACTGTCTTTTTAATTATTGTCCTTTTAATCTTCTCACTCCATAATAATTTTTTCTCATATTCTCTAACATTCAGTAACTTCTTGTGTCTTCGAGGTGAAATGATTGTTTGAAGTGAAAATATATATATATATATATATATATATATATATATATATATATATATATATATATATACATATATATATATATATATATGGTATAAATAAAATGACAATTGGAAAAAAGATCTTAGATTTTGCCGACGCGTTTCGTCTTCCGACTTTTTCAATGCAAAAATGAAATCGAAATGTTCTTGTTGTTATAGTTACATCAAAAAATCCAAATTTAAAAAGATAGACGCTTCTGTCTAAGCCTTTTTTTTTCATGTTCCCGGATATATATACATATATCCGGGAATATGAAAGGATCACAACGAAAACTTATAGATATGGTATGTCTAATTTATATAACCAAATCTGTTTGAATATGAATATATATATATTCGTAAACAAATATGGGTAGATAAAACGATGAATCGTATCCTTAATACGGCTCTAAAAATTTAAATAAATATTGATTATAGAGTATTAAATAAATGATTGAAAAATATAATTTCAAAAAAACTTCACACAAAATATTTTTGTTTATGGTCTTTATGATACAACCGAATCAATTGCCTTAATATAGAATAAACAAAATGCGTTTACATGTGAGAATCTATGTCAAGTATTTACGTTGTTTTATACATGCGTGTAATTTTCTGACTATCGGCAGCTAATATGAGGTAGCCAAGATAGCAAGCGAAATTGCGTTATTGATAATACAGCTAATATGTCTGCTGTTGACAAATCACTCGGTTCGTATGCTTTTTATGCGTCAATATCGCTAAAACATTTTTTGTTATATGTATAATTATGCGAGTAATTAACTGAGTAATTAATTAAGGGTTGAGAATTTCCGTTTGTACAAAAATGAACAACTGACCCTGGTCAAAGTTTAACTGAAAAACTAATTTTGCGAAATAAAAGTGAACGCTTTATAACGAAATATCGTCTTCAGTAAAAAAAAAAAAAAAAAGAAAATTACTTTTCATTAAACTCATAAGTTTATTGGTTAATAAAAATTTTCCAATATTTAAATATCCATTTTAGGGAGGGAAATTATTGTTGTTCATTTCCTGAAGCGATCCTCTAACATTTCGTATAGAATAAAGGATTTTCTGTTTTAATGTTAATATAATGTCAACGTCGGACGTTTCGGTCTAATAAACCATCTTCAGGACATATTCATAAAATATAATTAACATTATCAATTCAACATCACATGTTAATTATATTTTATGAATATTTCCTGAAGATGGTTTATTAGACCGAAACGTCCGACGTTGACATTATATTAACATTAAAACAGCATAATTGCATATAAGGATTTTTGTTTGTTTTTTCCGTATATTTTTCTTCATACTGCGGGATCTATCTCGATGTATTCGCTTACATATATATATATATATATATATATATATAATTATTAGGTTGGGGTAAAAATAATGTCGGTTTTTGACGTTAAAATTACGTCATTATTTTTGCACCAACCTTATAATAATCAAACAAATCCTTTCACCCCATATAGGATTTTATACATTCTTTTTTATAGATGAAAATATTTAAGTAAATACTCTGTTTATAATAAACAGTATTAAACAAAATTTACCGGCCTGAATGTTCGAGAAATTTTTATAGAAAACATTCATCCTCCGACAGGAACCGAACCTGTATCCTATACGGAACCGTCATTTAGCCTGACGTGCCTTAACCGATTAACCTACATGAGCATGCACTCTAATTTTAAGTTTGTACATGTATTTTCTTTAATAAAAAATAAACTTGGCAATATATCGTTTCCTCAAGTTTTCTTTTTGTTTGTTGTTGTCTTCCGCCATATCTGTTTGTGAGCCTATATATCACTGGCAATACCTTTTTTTTAGGAAAAGAGTTTAAGGAATTATGTTTAGGTTCAAAATTGGAGCGTTGGAATGTCATTCCGGTGTTCAGTGTAAGATTTAACACTGTCAAAAGAATCCCGTTCTTTGGTGGAAAACAAATGTGTAAATATCATTTAAAAATGTTTTACAATCACACATTTATATCGTTCTCAATAAATCAAAGAAAAATAAATCAGAATTACGAATAATTTAAAAATATTCACTTTATAAAGGCAAAAATGGAGATTAAATTCAATGTCTAAATATTATATGTATTTTTGTTATGGCGGACGACTAAAACTGATTCCTTTTTTTCTCATTTAGAATTTAGTCTTTGTTATTTTTAAATGGAAATAATTAAACTAATTCTAAAAAAATCATAAAACTCCATAAAAAAAGAAATGCCTTCATTTTAATTTTAATCAACAGTGTAGTTGTATATTTCATTTATTAATCTCATGCTGGAACTTTCTTCAGTGGATATTATTTAAGTTCGCGCCGTTAGAAACATCTATCCTCGAACACTCACTGTATCTCGGCGAATTTCGCCTTGGCGAATTTTGACGAATTTGGATCGCTTCTCGGCCAATTTCGCCTTGGCGAATTTTGACGAATTTGGATCGCTTCTCGGCCTTTGGCTGAGATTCGATCACGGCTACGACTAGCTTGGACTGGCTCCGGCCTGGACCCGCTAGGACAAGTCATGACCAGCTTTGACTAAGCTCTGACCAGCTTGGACAAGCTTTGACCAGTTTTTGGACCAGTGGCCCTTAGAGTGGAAACACTCGAGTCTCCCACGTTAAACCGACCTTGTGTCACATCTTGACCATGTGGGAGTCAAGTAAATAGCCTCGAACACTCACTATAAAAATAATTAGATCTTTTATTTTTATACAACAGGCTTAATTATTTGAAACAAAGAGTAAACATTTAGTATGTATATATGTATTATATGTTTAGTCTACACAATGTTGTATTTTCGAAGTGACTGACATTTAATTAAAGCGTTCTATTTTTTTATTTCCGTGAAAGAAACTATTTCCATTTAAGTAAGTAATATATTCTTTCAAATTTACTTTGGAAATTTTATTAAAATAGGTTAATGTTTGCATTTGGCATCCGTACAAGAACTTAATGTTAATTCTATGCTTGTTTATCTTGAACTACTTCCTGTCTTTATTTTCAACATTTTAATTAATTAAATAATAGAAATTTACTTATAATCTTCCTTTCTATGGTAAATAATATTATGATATTTTTTTTCACATTTATCATGTATGCTGGATCTATATATATACTCATTTTGAAATTCCAGGTTCCAGCTGAAAAAAGAAGGGAATATTTAAAATCTCAGAGAGAAAAACAGGACTAAAAGTCAGATTGACAAAGATACTGTGAAAAATATCAAAAACGAACAACTGAACCAGAAATATTAGACAGGGAGATTGAAAGATAAGCGAGAATAAAGATTTTACACATGCTGTCTCTACTTCAGATATTTTCCACCAATGTCTTCAAATGAAGAAACATCTGATAAGTTTTGAGCCAAGAAGACGGTCTAACGAAAATTAAAGTGTCTAAATATTCTATGGAACTTATTAAGGGTGATGTATCTTCCAATCTTGGAGCATTTGTTGCTAATGCCTTTTTTATTATACCTACAATATATGGGCTTGCTTTATCTAAGACTTAACTTAAAAGAACATTATCATTGATAAGTCAAAAATAGACAGGAATAACGCATTCGTAAAAGTAACCAGACATCAGAAGGATATACGGACCTATGAAAATATCATCTGAACTGCTTAGTTGATAAGGACAGTTTGCAATACAAAGAGATTACATAGGTAAACAGCGAAAAATATTTAAGATAACCAAAGGACCATAGCACCACTTGACTTTCACCAGAATGAAGATACTTCAACCACAGAATTGTCCCTAATATTGATGCAACTTGTATTGTTCTTGCAGAAGATGTAGTTGTTGTTTTAAAAGAATTCAACAGCATAAATTCCATAGAGGCAATTCTTGCGGACAATACCAGTACAAACACTTGTATTTAGGCAGGGCTTCTTTCAATTTTATGGAGAAAGAAATATAAAAGAAAGTTGCATACTATTGTCTGTTCACTTCATGAACTTCCATTTGGAGATTTTTTTAAGTACATTGATGGAACTACAAGAACCTTTACTACATTTACTTATTGTGTCAGGAATTTTTAAAAATGATAACCAGGATTTGCCTTAGGTAGAATTTACAACTAAGAGTGGCCCTTTGAATAACTTATATCTTACTGCAGCGTCAATGGAAGATTTTAAGTTGTGACCAGAGACTGCTATCAACTTTATTTGGATTTATTCTTGAAATACTAAAATTTTGAAATCAATCTGTAAGCGAAAAAAATTGCTGAAATTACGTATTTCTATACATAGTTTACAGACGATTATTTCAAACCAAATGCTCAAGAATTGGTAAAAGAAATTAAAGTAATTTCTGGTCTCAATACTTAGCACATTGAACCCCAGATTTTGTAATCAATTGCCCACACCTTAAAGGTCAGATGTTAAAGGAGAGTAACCTTCCTAACAGGCTTGTGTAAGTGGATGGCAAAATACAGACAAGGAAGGATAGCTAGGAATGAAATATCGTTTAGAGATACTGTTATTTTGGGTATATCTCTCTGTAGTAGCAGTCTTAGCACAGTTCTCCGCGTTACGTTAAACAAAAGGGTTCACTGAGTAATGCTGTCCTGTTCACCAGTTGCTTTCCTTTTAAACTTAATTCATTTGCATATGATACTACACCTCCCTGAATCGAAGAGGTCGTATACCCTTGTTTTTCCTTCTACTATTTCTGATAATTCTTGTACTGTGCTCTTGTCTTTCTTGTCTTCTTTTTAATGGTGATCTTGGTCTTTCTTCACCTTCACTCACGTCATTTTTTTCATTCTCACTTTCTTCCATTTCCTGCTCTGTTCCATTTTTGTGACTTTCTGTCTCTTCTTGTTCTTCCATTTCCACGGCATGTCGCTTTTCTTCCAGTATAGCCGTGTTGTGTCCTTTTTGTATCAGGAAATTTGCCTCTTTTGGCTCAGCCTCATTGTTCTTTCTTTTTCGTTGCAAAGGACATAGTTATGGAGGCTCTGATTTGTCTACCCATTAACGCTGAAGGACTCAGTTTTCTTCCCGCATCTGGAATGGATCTGTAATATAAGAGCATTTTAGGTAGATACACTTCTATGCTTTCATTAAGTGGTCGGAATGCTTTTAACCCCATTTTCATCGTTTGTACCATTTTTTTCCCCAGTGCCATTAGATTGTGGGTGATACGGTTGTGTCTTGGGTGGGATGCATCCAGTTTGTTTTAACCACAAACATAAGTTCTCATCACAAAATTCAGGTGCATTGTCGATGACTATTGTCTGGGGTACTCCATTCCTTGAGAATATAGTTCTTTGTACTTGCTTCATTGTGGTATCTTTTCTGTCTTTTACTCTGACATATGGCCATCCTGAATATGTGTCCACTAATACTAAGAACAATCCCCTTAGCTTTGATATGTGTGTGATCCATGTGGACCCTAACCCATGGCTCTGCTTCCTTGGGACATGAGTGAAATTTTGCTTGCTTGATGTTTGTTTTTTTTTATTTCCACACATTTTGAGCATCTCTTAATGTATTCCTCTACATCTTTTGAATACCCTGGCCGCCAAACATGTAACGTTAATCTTTTTTGCGTTGACATTATGCCACAAGGCACATCATCATGTATTCCTTTTAATATGTCCCTTCTCAGTATTTGTGGAGCTACAATTATATCCCCATTGCATATTATGCCATTTTCTATGGTCAGTTTGTGCTTCGTTTCTTTATAGGGACGCTCTGCCATCAAACAATTGCTCCATACATTATTTTTTATTCTCTCTACTATTCTGCTTAATATTGGGTCTTGCTTTGTTTCTATTTTGTGTCTATTTAGAAGAAGAACGTCCGTTTCTACTTAGTGTATTATTTTGTCATCACTTTCCTGTTTTTCTTCTGTTTCATTCTTGAACTGTAATCTTGATAAAACATCTACATGAGGAATAGTGTTCCTTTTACTTACACTATTTCAAAATCGAATGCCATGATTTTTATGGCCCATCTGAAAATCCTTGACGAGGTTACTTTTAGTAATTCTTTTCTCAGATTAGGTATAAACTCCAATGGTTTGTGGTCCGATTTTAATAAGAATTTTTTTCCTATCACAGATTTTCGTGACCTTTCCATACAAATCTCTAGTGCATCTTTTTTCAATATTCAAATAGTTAATTTCAGTTGACCTTAACCTTCTTGAGATGTAAATGATTGGGTGTCCTTCTTGTGATAGAATAGCAGCAATCGCCTTTTCACTCGTGGTTGTGGTTAACACTTTTACTCTTGGTTTGTTCTTCCGTATCTTCTTAAGTGTTTCAAAAGCGCTAGTTTGCTTATGTGTCCACCTAAATTTATTATGTCTTTTTTGTTTTTTTTTGTAAGTCTGTAAATGGCTCTGTTACATCGCTATATCTTGATATGTACTTACTATAAAACTTTATTAGCCCGAAAAACGATTCCTATTCCTTTTTATGTGTCTGAGGAGCTATTTCTGTTATTTTCTTTGTTAGTCTATCGTCGGGTGATGCCTTCTTTCGATATTTGATATCCTAAATATGATATTAGGTTGGTGGAAAAATAATGTCGTTTTCTCACATAGTAACATATGTGAGAAAACGACATTATTTTTCCACCAACCTAATATCTTCTTGCAGTCAAAATTACATTCGTATTTGTTTACAATCATATCTACCTTCTTCAATCTCACTAAAATTTGCTCTTATATATTTCAATTGTTATTTAGTTTTTGTCCCTACGCATATATCGTCCTGCTATATTATCCTATTTCTTATTTTTCTTAATAAGACTCTCTCAATTGCTTTCTGAAAAATATGACTCGAAGTCGGAAACCTAAACAGTAGGCGAGTTCTGCTTAGTAAGCCTATAGGGGGGGTGGGGGGTTATCGTGGTAACTTCTTTGAATAACTCGTCAATTTCTATTTGGTGGTATGTTGCTTTGAGATCCGTTTTTTCAAAGTATTCCATTTTTCTAACTCGTGGCTCGCAGTTTCGATATTTGGCAAAGGAAAAGAGTTTGAACATCTCTAGTGAGTTACCCCTATCTTGTAATCACCATATATCCTTAAATCTCCATCAGGTTTCTTTATTGCTATTATAGGTGACAACCAAATGCTACCACCTTCAATTACTCTTTCTAATATGCCTTGTTGTATCATTTTGGTTAATTTGGCAACTATCAAAATTAGGATATGAATTGGAACTTTTCTTAACTCTATATATTTTGGGTGATAATTTTCGTTTAATCGAATGCTTGCTTTATAGCCTTTCAATAATCCTATTTTTTTTTCTTCTGCTTCCATGGAATTGATTAGACTTGCTCATCAATTCCTAGTAATTTGTGATCTTTTACGCATTCGACAACTGTAATGGAAATTACTTCAAAATGCTTATCAGCTTCGAAACTGCCTTGAAATGTACCCATTATTTCTATAGTCGTTCCAACAAATTGCTTTAATTGGATGTTGCTTTTTTTTTAATTTAGGTCGTCCTAATTTGATCCAGAAAATTCATTCATATCAACGTGACTTCACTGCCTGTATCAACTTGCATGTTAAATATTTGGCTATTTATCCTTATTTTTCTCTCATTTTTTTGCCTATTCTCTGTAAATATTTCAGCGTCTTCTTCGGAGGGGGTTTGTACCTTTTGCACTCTTTCTATTTTCTTTTCTTATTTGCATATGTTTTGAAAAGGAACTCTTTTTATGCAATTTAAGCATACTTTTCCTAAAGCAGGACATTTATACTTGTCTCTCTTGTGATTTTTCCACAATATCTACATTTAATTATGGATTTGGTCATGCTCGTACTGTACGTCTCAAATTCTTTTTTAGGTTGATTACATTATCTAATCAACTCTAATTGTTGTAAAAACTCGACGCCAGCTTCCAAACCCATGCTACATTCCAGTATTTTTCTTTTGTTGTTTTGCTCTTGCAAGCCTTCAATTATTCTGAGAAGGATTAATTCGTCTTCTATAGTCATTTTCAAATTCACAATACTTTAACGTTCTTTTAATCTATGTAAGTATAGCTTAATGGGCTCATTTGGTGCTTGTCTTGTTTCTGAAAACTTGGTTCTTTCAACAACAACCAATTTTTTCTTTGGTCTTATGTTCTTTTTTATAACTTTGACAATTTCTTCAAATGTCATTTCTTCTAATTCGCTCGGGTAACACATTGTAGAAAATGTCTTTACTGCTTCGCACCCAGCAGTAGCAAGAAATAAATCTGTCATCTTTTTATTCTGGCAAATTCAGCAAAAGTTCTTATCCGCGTAACTACGTGTTCTTCCAGCGCATTTAAGGATCCTATCGGCGACGCCATAATTATGTTGGGTATATCTCTCTGTAATAGAAGTTTTAGCAAAGTTCTCCGCGTTATGTTAAGCAAACGGGCTCAATGGGGATATTTATTTCTGCAAATACAGAAATTGTGGCACATGGCCCGGGGTGGGGGGATAAATATGGAGAAGAGCTGGTCTTCCTTAGCTATCCGAGTCTATCAGATTCGCGACCCATTCATTCATTACAATTTACTCATTCACCAAATGAACTTATCCATCATCTCTCGATCCTACATACACCAAAATACCTCACATTCACAGGGCGCCTACAAAACACCCCATGAGATAAAAATCTGATGAGAGTCGAAAATGTCGTCCTTTTTTCACTTTTTAACCAAAAATCAACTAAAATATAACACAAAGATAAATCAAAACAAATATTAGTAGGAGCCGTCCACCCTTCAAAATAATAAGGCCGCTGTCTTCTTCCAATAGACAGAATCAAGCAGCACACTCACTAATGTAATGGGGAGGGTAAAAATAAATGACGGAATGGGGAAAAAACAAAGGCTGACCCAGCCGAAATAAAAGCAGGGAACAAAAATAAACTGGGGAGATTGGGAATCTCGACATGGATCATAACAAAAGAGAGACACGGGAACAGACAGGAACAACATTTATTCACATTAACTAGGAAAACAAAATAGTGCTAACTTAACCAGGGGAGGGTTCACAGGAAACCGCCCGGTTGCATCAAGTGGACTTAAAAGAGAAAATCAAGGCTAGCCCGGTTCACACGAACTAGGCTCGCCTCAGACACCCACCTTTCGCAGAAATCTGTCGAACTTAAACACTTTCGATCAAATCTGATTTCTACTTTAAGTTGATGCTTAAAGAAAACAACCAGATCCTGATACGAATAACGTTCATCTCGCAAGATTCCCTACTTATGCGACGCCCACACCATCATTCTAGCAACGGCTAGCAACGTAAAAACACCATCTGTTTCACCCCGGACAATAGGGTCGACACATTGTCACATGTGTACGCGAGATCAATGGACACGAGCTGATCGGGAGAAATACAAACCGTAAAATTGCCGACATAATCCCAGAAAGGGTGCACCTGAGGACAATGGTAGAAGGCGTGCGAAGCCATTTCCTCTAAGCCAAGGTTACACTGATGAGAGTCTGGCAAATCTGTCTCACCCCATCTGAAGAGTACGTCATTGAGAGATAGCACGTTCCGAATCAATCGCTACCTAAACGAAAACTCAGAGTTGCTGAGATACTCCACCGCTGGCGCCCAAGACCAAAAAACATAACTCGTCGACAAGTCGAGCCGATCACACAGGGGATCCTTCGCGACCCTCTCCACTAATTTATGATACAATAGTGTCCAAGGTCGAAAAAGGTCACTCTACCGAGAAACGACCTTGAAGGCCGACACACACTCGCTGAGGAAACTCGACAACATTCCACAACCGCGACGGCGCTTACCCCAAGAAATGGGAGAAGTGATGGTAAAATTAGGGAAGGCGTCCCTAACACTCCGCGCCAAAATCGAGCCCTCCGTCAAAACGCGGCGTAGGAAAGCTAACCTTGAGGCATGGCGATGACTCACCAGGTGTGGCAATCCCAGCTCCCCATGACACGTGCGCTGATAAAAGGCTTCTTTATGGCTCCAATGTTTGCAACCACTCAACAAGAGGGTGATCAACAAACGCTCGATCGCGTCCATACGGGTCCTGCAAAGAGGAAGTACAGCCAAGCGGTAAAGTATGAGGTGCAAGACGTAAGTGGCACACGCCTTAACCCTACCCTTCAAGAACAACCTCCTTCGGGGCCAAGTCCGGACCGATGCTCCGACCTTTGCCTGTACCTCTGACCAATTCTTCTTCAACTGGATTCCGGGCCCAAATCACACTCCAAGAATGCAGACAGGTCCATCAGTCCAACTAAAGAGTCCCGGAGGCGCGACCCCTTTCCAGTCACCTAACCGCAAACCGGAAAAATTGTTACGGTTAATCTTGGCCCCTGCCACCTTCTCGTACCGTTCAAGTGCCTTCTGTACCACCTTAATCTCGCGGCGGCATGACGGGAAAATGGATAAGTCATCGGCGTACGCAAAAACTCTAGCTCGAGCTCTACCAGGGAAAACAGCGACTCCTCTTAGCTCCGGACTGAACGCCCTGTCCTTCAGCCGGCGAAGGAGGGGCTCCAACGCCAAAGCATCAATGAAAGGTAACAGAGTACAACCCTGTCGGATCGACCGAGACAGCGCAAAAGCGCTCCATCGCTTCCCGTTCACTTGTACCACGGCAATGGAGGAGCGATACAGGAGGCTGGTCCACTTGAAGTCGGGTTCAAATCCCGCGACCTGCAGGACAGCAGCCAGGTACTGATAGTCAACCCTGTCAAATGCCTTGGCTTGATCCAAATTCACCAGAGCGGCTCGCTCGTCGTCTTCTACACCTTCTATGATCGTGCAGATCAGAAGCAGGTTGTTCTGAATTGTTCGGCCCTTCACAACTCAGTTCCCACAAACTCGCGACAACTGACAGCAACCTTTCCATCAGGATGTTGGCCAAAACCTTTAACTCTGTGTTTAACAGAGTTATGGGTCTGTAATCATATTAGGTTGGTGCAAAAATAATGACGTAATAATGTCGTTTTTTGACGTTAAAAATACGTCAAAAAAAGACATTATTACGTCATTATTTTTGCACCAACCTAATATGAATCCCGCCCAACATCCTTGCCCTTTTTCAACAGCGTGATCACATCCCTGGAAATCCTGTCGGGAATGAACCCCTGCAGGAACCAGTTGTTGAACAACACTGTCGAAATCGGGAAAAAGATGTGACAGCCTCAAGTAAATTTCATAGGGCAGTCTATTAAGTCTCGGAAACTTGCTTCTGCCAATCTTCTTCAATGCTAAGTAAACTTCGTCCTATGTGATCTCACCCTCGCAGCTAGCCGCTTCAGTCGGCGAAAGCCGAGGAAAGGCAGCCAAATAGCTGTGAAACTCTTCGCCAATGAGACCAGGCTCCTTGGTAAAACGGTTCTCCAAATGCCGCCTCGCACATGTCTTTAGTCGCCCTCAGAGTACGCCTCTCGGTGTTGATGACCTCACGAATGTATCGATCGGAACTTTGACGGATCTCTTTTCTTTCGCACATGCTCACAGCTTCGTTAGACTTCTTGTTTAACCTTTTATGGTTAACTACCTTACTCTGGTAGCGCCTATTCGAATTCCACGTCGATGGACCTGCAGATGGCATCTCCGTTTAGGGAACAATTGGCTGGGGAGACTCGGCCATTTTGGCCGACGCCTCAACAAAAACAGAAAAAAAGTAAAAAAAAAAAAAAAAAAAAGAAAAAACGATACAACAAAATATAACAATACAGAACAAAATACGATCACAAAGCAAACAAATATTCAATTTACGGCGACAAGTTTTCAAGTAAAAAGCAATAAAGAAATATTAGGTTGGTGCAAAAATAATGACGTAATAATGTCGTTTTTTGACGTTAAAAAATACGTCAAGAAACGACATTATTACGTCATTATTTTTTGCACCAACCTAATAACTTGTTACACAACGCACTCTCGATAGTAAAAAGAAAAAAAAAACGGAATCACTGAGTAATGCTGTATTTTTCAACAGTTGCTTTCCTTTTATGCTTTTCATATCTCATTTGCATATAATACTACATATACAAAAGATAGGAAGTTACGGAAGGCTATGATTGTCCGTATTCTGGAGGGACTGCACATAAACGAATAATTCCTTAAATTCCAAGTTTCTTTTACTGACGTACGTATTCAACGGAATTATCTCTATCAAATTTTTTTAGAGAAAATTAAAAAAAAATGAATATTCTTTAACTACAGCCGACATTTTAGCATTGAAATGGTAAATAGAACGCTATTCCGCGGAAAGTCATTAAATATTTCCTTTCGTCACTCTCTTTGGCTAATAAATATTTTATTTATTGTATAAAGTTATGGTTCTTTACCTTTTTTACCCATGAACCATTTTTACTCTTAATTTTTTTTCGTGGACCCCTAGAACCATTTGATGAAAAAAAAAGTTTATTTTATTTTTAACTAATAGTTAAGTTTAGGAATTGTATTTTAGAAATAGTAAATGTATCTGCTTTATTTTGAAGTAAAACTAATTTAATGAAAATAAACTTGTATTTAACGACTAAATTCTCTGTACACAAGCAAAAATAACTCATCAAAAACTCTTTTAAAATATGTGGGTAATTAATAGATTTAAAAAAAAAATTTATGTCTATATTATCTGAGATGAGGTATTATGTACACTATTCATATTATTCGGCCTATTGTCTTCATCTTTGTCGCCATATTTATTACAATGCTTCGGCCGCTGTACGCCTTCATCAGGCGGTTGGAATGTCGAACTGAACCCCTTATTTCGCTCACTGTAGCAGACAGTCCTAGTTCCACGTGCCATGTTTAATGGATGTCAGTTATCAGTTATCTCCAGTTAATTCTCCTCTCCAAGGTCTTCACTGCCTTAACCAGGTATTGAACTCACATTCTTTGGGTCCTGTCACTGGATCTAACTAACGCCTTTATCCACTGTGCCGTGTGTCCTCAAGGACACACGGCACAGTGGATTAAGACATTAGTTACTAACCCCTTTATCTCAGTTAGTTACTAACGCGTTTATATCTGTTATCTCCTGTTAATTCCCCTCTCCAAGTTCTCCACTGTCTTAACCAGGTATTGAACTCACACTCTTTGGATAAAGGGGTTGGTTAGATCCAGTGACAGGATCCAAAGAGTGTGAGTTCAATACCCGGCTAAGGCAGTAGAGAACTTTCAGAGGGAAATTTAACAGGAGATAACTAATAACTGACATCTATCAAACATGGCACGTGGAACTAGAACAGTCTACCCCAATGAGCGAAATAAAGGGTTCAGTTCGACATTCCAACCACCTGAAGAAGGCTCGAGTGTACAGCGGCCGAAGAGTTGTAATAAATATGGCGACTTTTTTTTAATACTCGGCCTCATCAGATCTATTTATATTCAAAGATCACCCTTTTTTTATAATGATATATTAAATTAATTCTTATGATAAATTATGATTTTTATATAATTTTCCATTACATATATAATTCCTCCTTCTCAGATTTTATTAGTTATAAACTTTTATTTAGTTATAAAGATTCATCTTTTACAATCAAAACATCCGCCAGAGTAAAAGGAACGCTAACTTACATCGCTTGATCTCGTTTCCTGCTAGTTTTAGAGTTGTTTTTTTTTTTTTTTTTGGTATTTTAATATGGCGTTGATTACTGTAGAAATACCAATTCACAGTTGTAACAACTATTCCGAAGTTAAATTGCTCTGTGGACCACTAAAATATTATCGTTATTAATTTTTGCGTGGACCCCATTACTGTTACATGAACCCTACCCCTAGGTGTCCATATGAACCTCGGTTGATAAATTCTGGTTTAAAGAAAGACAAAATAATATGACAAATTCATCTGCTGTCGTGCAAATGTTAACATGTTGGTCTTTCGAGATATTAACTACAAGATGTTTTTATTTTTATTTTTTTCAAATCACTTGATACTTCACGTCAATATAATTTTATGTCCAAATTCCCTGGGTCTAACAGATATCAACTGCGTTTCAATAAAAGACGCAATTTTCTGCTGTTTTTAACCCCTTCATTTCCCGTACATCGACCACCATTTTCATTCTTCTCAATTTCGCGTTCCTATTCGCAAAGATATCTCAGTGGCTCAATAGCAGTTAACCGATTTCTTTTCGCCCTTTTTGATATATTTTCATTATTAATTTGTAAATACAATGTGCCGTGAGTTAACGATTGCTTTTATTTCCTTTCCATTTTGCCTCTATTTATCTCCCTTGCTTGAAAACGTCTGTCTGCGTCTCGTTCCCATTACAAATTAGATTCGGCCGAGTTTTGCGTTGACTTAGCAACAAAATAAATGTCTGCTTTCGTTTTCACTTGGATTCTTCCGTTCTCTTTTCGTCCATCTTTCCTTTCATTTCTCTTCCTTCCGTTCTTTGCCGTTTTTTTTTTTTTTTAATCTTTCTTTATTTTCAAGGATTTTTTTTTCTCTTCTGGATTCTATTTCTTTAGCGTTTCACCTAACTTTCAATCCTTCTATCTTTCTATATTTCCCTATTTCCAATATTACTGTCTTTTATTTTCTTTGCAATGATTATGTTATTTTTTTTCTTTACAAATTATTGTCTTTTTTTTCCTTTCTGTTTCTCACATAATCTTGTTCCTTCCATTATCGTCTGCTTTCTTTCATTTCTCCTATCCGTTCCTCTGTGTTTCATTTTACTATTCTTCCTTACACTCCCTTTCTTAATTTTCCTTCAAAAATTTTCTTTCACTTTTTTTTCATTCTTTTATTCGCATTTCTTCCTTTCATTCTTTGCTGTTATTCTTTCATTCTCTTTTTTCTATTCTTATTCTCAAATGAATAACTTCCTCTTAGTTACGTTAAATTCAAATATTTCTTCCTGTCATCTGGTCATTGGTGCAATATGGCGTCCACGAAAGTTTTATAATGACTTCAGCAAGCGACCTTTTTTTTTTATTTCAGCTGAACACTAACACAGTTAACCAAGAGAATTCAATTATATTAATAACTGAAATGCAGATAATCTTTGCTAGCACATCAATAATCAATAACCAATATGGTGTGACATTTTACTAAACGAAACAAAAAATAGGCAGACACGAACATGATTATCAGGACCGAAAGTAAATACTGCATTCGATTTCATAAGGTTTAACAGGTTACGGAAAATAAGACATGAAAATCTAAAAGTTCATTGAAGTAGCAAAATATGGCTTCCAAAACCTTAGCAATCTATTAAGAAACAAGAAAAATTTGATAGAAACAAAAAAAAGAATGATGAAACATTATGTACACTATTTACATTATTCGGACTATTGTCCTCAACTTTGTTGCCATATTTATTACAACGTTTCGACCGTTGTACGCTCCGGCCTTCTTCAGCTGGTTGGAATATTGAATTGAACCCTTTATTTCGCTCACTGGGGTAGATTGTTCTAGTTCCACGCGCCATGTTTAATGGGTGTCAGTTATCAGTTATCTCCTGTTAATTTCCCTCTCCAAGTTCTCCACCGACATAACCAGGTATTGAACATGTATCGACGTTACAGGGGATAAAGGCGTTGGTTAGATCCAGTGACGGGATCCAAAGAGTGTGAGTTCAATACCCGATTAAGGCAGTGGAAAACTTTCAGAGGGGATTTAACGGAAGATAACTGATAACTGAAATCCATTAGACATGGCAAGTGGAACTAGAACAGTCTACACCAGTGAGCGAAATAAAGGGTTTAGTTCGACATTCCAACCAGCTGAAGAAGGCCGGAGCGTACATCGGCCGAAACGTTGTAATAAATATGGCGACAAAGATGAGTACAATAGTCTGAATAATGTAAAAAGTGTACATAATACTTTATCTCAGAAATATAGACAGAAACATTATGCATTCTCAATATTCTTATGTAGCTATGAATGAAGGACAATTATGTCACTGGTGAACAGAAATGTTGAGACAACAGAAATGCGGTTCTAAAGAATGATGTTGAGAATACAATAGACGGAATGTTAATGAAAATCCAAACAAAAGTAGAGTTGTACTTGAATTATTAAGTGTCAGTTGAAATTCTTAGGGCAAATGAATGCATATACTGAAAACAAGCAGGAGAGATGAAAGCTACGAATAATATATCTAATGAGCTTATGTTGGCTGAACAGGGATGGCAAAAGGACCAACATTACTAAGAGCTACAGTGGAGAGGAAGTTCGGTTGAGCCATTATTACCGGTGTCCTGAAAGGATATGGCAATGGGAAGAAGAAAAAGATAAAGATGAACAAGAAGAAGAAGAAGATGAAGATGAAGAAGAAGAGTGCGTAGAAGAGTGCGGAGAAGAAGAAGATGAAGAAGCAGATGAAGAAGAAGATGAAGATGAAGATGAAAATGAAGAAGAAGAAGAAGAAGAAGAAGAAGAAGAAGAAGAAAAGATGAAGAAGAAGAAGAAGAAAATGATGAAGAAGAAGAAGATGAAGAAGATGAAGAAGATGAAGAAGAAGAGTGCGTAGAAGAGTGCGGAGAAGAAGAAGATGAAGAAGAAGAAGAAGATGAAGAAAAAGAAGAAGAAGAAGATGAAGATGAAAATGAAGAAGAAGACGATGAAGAAGACGAAGAAGAAGATGAAGAAAAAGAAGAAGATGAAGAAGAAGATGAAGATGATGAAGAAGATGAAGAAGATGAAGATGAAGAAGAAGAAGATGAAGATGAAGAATAATAAGAAGAAGAAGATGAAGATGAAGAAAAAGAAGAAGAAGATGAAGAAAAAGAAGATGATAAAGAAGAAGATGAAGAAGAAGAAGAAGAAGAAGAAGAAGCTTGTGTAAATGGTGTGCAGAATAGGAATTCGAAGAGGTAACAAAAAGACAAGCCTGCACAGGACATGAAGTTGTGGAAAACCATGAATGGTACATAAAAGAATTACCGAATATTTACAGTTCATATTACAAAACTAAGCAAGTTACATTTACTGGTCATGTAAAGCGATTTGGCAAACAGACCTTGCGAGTCGGCGACTATTGGGCTTCAAACGCAAGCCTTGACCTCATACATACGATCGATCGCTAAAGAGGCAGAAAAAAATGGTTGGTTCCCTGTACCACCTCAGTAAGTACCGGACTCCCCGTGCTATCCTCTACAGTTACAAGAGCTAGATCAAACCTAAAATGGAGTACTGCTGTCATATTGTGGCAGGAGCGATAGTGTCCAAAAGCGTCTCCGCGTCCTTGCGGGTGATAAATTGGAAAGTGATCGGACGGACTACTTCATGTAGATCTTTAATATTATCCACTGATGTTTCCAGGTGTCTTTCTGCCTCGAAAAACTCTTTAAGGATTCTTGATATCTTTCGGCGGCAGGTGAAGTGTTAGCGCTACTGCCAACCGCTCATGATCTAAACAGAGTATTAAGCCTCTCAGCTGTGGACAGGAGCTTATATTAGGTTGGTGCAAAAATAATGTCGTTTTCTCACATAGTAACATATGTGAGAAAACGATATTATTTTTGCACCAACCAAATAACTATAATCCAACGACAGAAGCATCTAAGAATCGGATAGGTTATGAAACTTATAATAATATTAATATTAATACTACTAAGACTACTACTACTACTATTATTAATACTACTACTACTAATAATAATAATAATACACTAGGGATATCCTAAACCAAACCACATTCTTTTATGAAATATTGATTGATTGATTCATTCATTCATTTTTTTTTTAACCCTTTGCCGGTTATTTAAAGCCAGAAAATATTAATGATTTAGCAATACAGGTCTTACTAATTAACCCATAGCTGAGGACGAAGGGTATTTTCCTTTCTCAAGGGTATTTTCACTTAAGTGAACATAACGAATCCAAACGGAATTAGAACACGTCTCTCCGATTAACAATCACGAGCCATTATCCATTATCCCAACGGAACATCCAAGCTTACGGCATCTGCTGTTCCATTGTGGTTACCCATCTAGGTATCGACCAGGCTTGATATTACTTAAATTCGGTGATCATACTGGAACCGTTATTTCAATGTGATATGGCCGTAAACCTTGAAATATTCAGGAAATTTATTCTCACTCTTGCGATCATCCTAGGACAAAGACTTTTATTTGAATATTTCATAAAATTAAAATGTACAGATGGAAAAAAGATATACCGGGTTGATTTTTCTGCAAAAAATTATAATTGTCCATGCACGTCTCTTTGAAACTCAAAGGTAATATTTCAACATCCAATGCTACCTGTTTAGGAAGAATATAAAAAAATATAAATCTTGTTAGATATTTCTGTTTTTCTTTTCTCCCTTGGGAATTCTCCTGTTATCAAAATGACAGGTTTGTTTTACTAAGCAATTTTTTTTTCCTCATGGGAGTTTTAATATTTCTTCATACGCAAGAATTTGAAATTGAAAGCTCAAATTTCTAGTGTGAAATTCAAGTCCAAAGCTGAAACCACTAAAATGTGCAAGCGTTGTAACTTTTATTTTAGTTTAAATCATAGAAAGAAAAATCTTTTTTTTTCTTTTTCTTGAATCTGCATACTACCCATAAAGCTGAGGATCACGACGGCAATATGGTAAGTAATACTAGTCGGACTTCAGTAGCAAGTGCGTTATTTCTGGATGGAATTGTTAGCCTCAACACCCAACTAATTTAACAGATCGGGAATTCTATCAGAGAGATGAAATTTAAATTTTTATTATTGCATTATTCTAAAATTTTACCACATCACCAGATAGCTATTAATGTCAACAACTAAGCGTTATTGATTAGTTATTAATTAAAACAATTAGTAATTAATGGATAATAGTATCCATATCTATATGTACAAGAATATCGTTTTTGATAAAAGTTAAAAAATAACCATAAAGAAGTAAAAAAAAAAAATGCGTATATTGTACGAAAATTCTTTTTTCTACAGTATATCTATTTGTGCTGTTATAATGCTTATTATCTAAAAATGAATAATATTGAATATATCTTTTAAACATTAGAGTATCGTATTTTTAGCACTATAGTCCGTACCTCTATATAACCCGCACTCCTATAAATTCAACTATCTGGACATAACTGGCTCGACGCTGGGATCGGTCTTTGTGAAGCTATGTTCCCCTAATCCTAACCCCGGCTCCTCAAGGTTCGAAAAAAGTCATATATAACCCGCACCGTTATATAACCCGCACCCTACATATTTCGAGAAAAAGTCGCGGCTTATAGTCCGGATAATACGGTATATTTAATCACATCTACCTAATAGCAGTCGCGATCTTTAAATTCAGGAATTTTCCTTCTACTAGGCTGGTTGCCAACCAAGGCTAAAGAGGCCAGTACAGGCTGGTATTTTACCAATACCTGAGCCATGCCTTTCGCAAAGGTATTAATGCGTAGTGGACCGAACAGAGTCGACCGAAATTATTTTAACACGTTTCACCTGCTGTCAATTTGCACACCAAGAAGCACTACTCAACAGGGGGAAAAAGGATAATTAATTAATAATAATAATAATAATAATAATAATAAGAAGAAGAAGAAGAAGAAGAAGAAGAAGAAGAAGAAGAAGGACCCACGGAATATAAAACCAGACATGATAACTTTTACGGAAAGGAAACTGCAAGACATTGATATGAACACCACCCAAACCCAGCTACTGATAAGACGTGTAACAATTTTGTTAGATTTTACAGTACACACAGACAGAACAATTGAAGCTCATCGCCCAGACATCGTGTTCACAGACACCCAAGATAAAATGTGCCTTCTTATTGACATGGCAGTCCCTACAGTCTGTAATGCATATCTGAAGATCCTCAAAAAACTATCAAAATACAAAAACCTTGAAATGGAAATCCTAAAAATGTGGCACATGAGGGCATGAACAATTCCAGAGCCGTCGATTTGATATGAAAAAATTCTGATAGACTCATTCTAGGAATCCCTGGTAAGCCATGCCATAAAAAAATACAAAATATTGTACTCACAAGCGCAGATCACACATTAAAAAGAGATTTATCTATGTAAAATGTGTGTAATCTTTGTTTTTTTTTTTGGGGGGGGGTTGATGGGGGGGATTTACAAAAATCATCTATGGAAAATGTTATGAAGCCATTTCTGACCTTAGGTCTCTGGTTGGCATCCGGAAGGAAATATGAATACAACAGAAATCAAAGGAATTAATAATAATAATAATAATAATAATAATAATAATAATAATAATACAAAGATCTTGAAATTCAAATCTCAAAACTGTAGCACATGCGGACATCAATAATTTCAGTTATACTCGGAGCCATCGGATCGATTGGAAAAGTGTCCAATAGACTCATTGAAAGGGATTCCTTTTAGCCCATGTCTTAAAGACATACAAAATATTGTACTCGCAAGTACAGCTCACACATTACGAAGGATTTTATCTATGTAGACTGTTCGATCTTAGGTTTTTTCTAAAGAATGCTCAGTGGAATGATAACATTTCTGATCTTATATCTCCGGTTGGGACCCGAAAAGAAATGAGTATATACCAGAAACCAAATAAAATAAAATAATGACAATAATAAAAGAGTAAACATGTTTTATTTCTTCTAGATATGCCAGTGGCTATCAGATTAAAACATTCCTGTTAAAGATTATAAAAATAAAGAAATATATCTTGAAATCGAGAAGCAAAACGTCGGGCTTGAGAACAACTTTGATATTTGTTATGTTTTGGAGGCCTGGGTACTATCAAAAGAGTTACAGACGAGGGAATTAACAGAATCTCTGTCAGCCGCTGTTTATAAATAAAATGCACTAAATGAAAGGATCGTCTAGTAAAACAAACTGCACTAAAATTATTTTCTAAGCGTAGTTTAGATGCAGCACAAGGCCGAAAGTGCGGGGCAAGCCAGTGAGAATCGAACTCACTATTCAGTAATAATTGATCTAGCGAGACAAGCTTGCTAACTGTTATACCACATCGAAGTAATGAAATGATTTTCTAAGCGTAGTTTAGATGTGGCACAAGGTCAAAAATGTGGAGCACCCAGTAAAGATCGCATTTACTACTTAGTTGTAATTAATCTGGCGAGACAAGCTTATTTTCCATAACACCATGTCGAAGTGTCGATGATTTTCTAAACGTAGCTTAGATGCAGCACACGGCCAAAAGTATGGGACACCCAGCGAGGACTGAATTCAATATTTTGTCGTAATTGATCAAGTGAGACAAGCTTTGCTAACCATTACGCCACGTTGAAGTGCCCAACTGCATAAGTTAAATATCTCTTAACATCAGAATTTGGCTAAATAGAAGAATTGGTGTGGCATTTAAGAACAACCTTTTGTTCATGATGACGGTCGTCTTCGAGTATAGAATCCAGAGGTTAGCAGTGAATATTTTGAAGACAGTAGGAAAGCGTTGTTCAGGTTAGCAGTGGATATTTTGGTAAAAGTAGCAGAGCATAGTTCATCCTTCTGTTTCTCTTCGCCTGACAAGCTGGAACTGGACATTCGGGTAGAGTAGACAAAATGGCCGCCTTTATACACGACGGATTGAATGTTCTACGTCTTCTGGTTGGTTACCCTTCTATTGGTGGACTATAAAGTAAGTTAAGTCATTTGGGCTAACTCACTAGTATAGATATGCACAAAAAACTGCAACACAACCGTTATTCCAGTGATAACAGAAGCACTCGGAATGATTAAAACGAATACAGAAACACAAACAAAGAAATTCTCAGGAAACCGATCTGAACTGTAAAAGAATGTGCTCATCGGCACCGCTTGCATACTCGGATAAACTCTCTCGGTGTATTATTCTCAATAACTTTCTAAGAAAAAAACTTCCTCTACTTCAGACCTGAGTTAAGTTTTGTTTAAAGAATGAATCCACTGACAAATCAATAAAACTAATATTGGAGGACAACTAAAACATCAACAGCATTATTATGTTGCTGTCTCGTATTGGCGTAATCAATGGGAATTCTGTTTATGACGAATGTTGTCTACAAGACTTCTTAGAACATTTCCATTTCGGAGAATCTCCGCAGAGTAATAATGGCAGTTTTATGTAAGTCTATAATCTTGATCTCAATTCCAGTTGATAGGATTTCTTTTGATCTATCCATACCACGGATAGATTCTTCTTCCGTATTCTTCACCTTTATCCAATATCAGCTTATATAAATAAAATATTGTTAGTACTTTTAGAGTTTTTCTTACATGCTTTTTGCTCATCAGGAAGTAATTAGTAAGCTTTCAAATGAACATAAATTTCTTCTGCTATGATACGATACGTGTCATCAACTGCAAACTAATTGTAGGCATGTTATTGATCTATAGTTACTTTCTAGCCTTCCTGCGTTCTTGTCTTGTACCATCAGACTGTCTTATCAAAATCCATCGACTGTACTTCGAACTCTCCTCTATCGATTTCTCATTCTGACTCCAGTATCTGTTACACCACCCTCACACCCACCGATTACGGGTAAGTGGCATTAAGAGAAAATGTTAAGATGGATAAACATTAACATTGGATTTTTTTTTCTAAGAAAAACTTTTAACCAATAAAAACGAAATGGGCTTCGTTTTTATTATTCAAGAAAACTTCAACACCGGAGAGTTATAACGTTTCATCGGGTCTTACAACTTATTTGAAAATAGATGATAAAAATAAAATTACATTACTTAGAACTTTATATTTCTGAAAATATCACAGCCACGTATCTGTCTATATTTCTGAGATGAGGTATTATGTACATCATTTACATTATTCGGACTATTGTCCTCATCTTTGTCGCCATATTTATTACAACATTTCTGCCTTTCAGTATCTGTCTATATTTCTGAGATGAGATATTATGTACATTATTTACATTATTCGGACTATTGTTCTCATTTTTGTCGCCATATTTATAAGAACGTTTCTGCCTTTCAGTATCTGTCTATATATCTGAGATGAGGTATTATGTACACTATTTACACTATTGGAACTATTGTCCTCATCTTTGTCGCCATATTTATCACAACGTTTCAGCCCTTTAGCATCTGTGTATATTTCTGAGATGAGGTATTATGTACACTATTTACATTATTCGGCCTATTGTCCTCATCTTTGTCGCCATATTTATTACAGCGTTTCGGCCTTTCAGTATCTGTCTATATTTCTGAGATGAGGTATTATGTACACTATTTACATTATCGGGCTATTGTCCTCATCTTTGTTGCCATATTTATTACGTTTACCCCTTTCAATGTCTGTCTGTGTTTCTGAGATGAGGTATTATGCACATTATTTACATTATTCGGACTCATCTTTGTCGACATATTTATTACACCGTTTCGGCCGTTTTACGCTCCGGCCTTCTTCAGGTGGTTGAACAGAACAGTCTACCCCAGTGAGCGAAATAAAGGGTTCAGTTCGACATTCCAACCACCTGAAGAAGGCCAGAGCTTACAACGGCCGAAACGTTGTAATAAATATGGCGACAAAGATGAGGACAATAGTCCGAATAAGGTAAATAATGTATCACAGCACACTTAGCAACATTTTAAATGGTATACATTTAAATGATATGAAATAAAACTATAGATTTTAAAAAATACATTCTCAACTATGAAATATTGAATCCTTCATATCGGAAACTTCGAAAATATTAATTCATAATTCAACATAATTTTGGGAAAAATTTTCCATTAAACAAAGAATGTTGAAGAGAGTTATGTGAAAAAAGGTTAATATTCATTTATTCAAATAAAAGAAAAATTTTAATGGTTAAATTAAAAAGAAAAATACTTTTAAAATATTAATATTAAAACAAAATAATCAAAGAATAGTAAAGGGAATTTTTTTTTAATGGTGTAATATTTACTCAGTTTTTCAAATACTAACGCTGCACTGTTATTACATCCACACAGATATATACATGGTACGATGGATAAATTGTCGTCTAAATTTCGCAAAAAATGAAAATAATATTGATATCTCATTTTAACCGATATACTTACCAAAATTACGCAAAATTATCTCGAGATATTAAAAGATATTAAAGAGTAAATTTACTCAATAAAATCGCCATTGGCTTCAACCACGGTCTCCCGATGACTTCGCAATCACCTGCATCTCTCCTAGGCGGTCTCCTTGTTTAAGTTGGCGAATGCTACCATAATCCTTGCGTTCAGTTTATCTATGGTGTTACAAGGAATTTTGTTGGTCTCTCACTCGCTCGCTCGCACACATAATAGTCAATGGGTGCAGTCTGGGGAGTTAGGTGGCCAGATATAAGGGATGATGTAGCTGGCGAAATCGTCTGAGAGCCATGACTGGGTTCTCCTTCTTGTGAGGCATGATGCAGAGTCCTGTTGCCAGACATACGGTCTTCCAGCAGCCAACCTCTTGACCAAGGGCAACACTACCTCCTCAAAGTACTTGGTGTGGACTTCCGTGTTGTGTCTGAGTCCATGTAGGAAAATTAATAGAGACATAGCGATGCTATCACTAGTGATCCCTGCAAACAACTTCATAGTCACCATTAGATTCATCCAACTCTTTCCGAATCCTCTGCACTGTCTTCAGATTGACACCGAAACACTGAAATGTTTGTATTGCAGCTTCCAACGCGAATGCCAAGGAGTACAGCATGCCATTTTCAAATATCTGGCGGAATGAATTACGTCATGGTGCTCCTTTTTCTAACAGACGATGCTCAACTGAGCCTATTATACTTTGTAGTCGACAAAATCAAAAACAAACAACGCGCATGCGCGAAATTAAAAATATAAAATGGCGACAGTTTACACATTGCACCCTTTATATGTATGCTGTGACAATATTTCGCGACACACTTAAGAAAATCGCGCCACACACTAGTGGACACTGCAGTTAAGAACACAATTCTTCTAGTGGACACACTTGTTTATGCATGAAAGTAATAGAAAATAATGTCGGATTGGAAATAAAATTCATTAATTCCTTAGAAATAACGGTTTGCGTTTCGAATCCAAAAATATTGGCTTTCTAGTTGATGAGAGCTTTCGAGAGTAATTAAATGGGAGAATGAGCCTTCTTCAGAAAGAAGAGTTCAGAAAGAATTCAGAAAGAAATAATACTTGGTGTACGGAAGCTCTCAACGACCGAGCGCTTTTAATCAAGCTGGATATGACAGTGGTTTCCTCTACAAAAGCGGGCGCAAGTTAGGTGGATTCTTTTGTTTAACGGCACATTAACTCTTTATAGATCATTTAATTATCGAAATTTAATTTTAGTGAGAGCTTTGAATTAATAAAAATATAACATGTTATTCTGCTTTCACAATTGAGTATATGGTAGATGATACTCAGCTTTTGTACATATATATCTTTGTGCGGACATAATTACTAGAGACGGTGGTATGTAGATTTTATGTTGTAGTTTTTTTTAAGTTATATTTTATAGTTTGATTTATTTAAGAAATTATAGGATATTATATGCATTAATGGATTAGGATATTATATGGATTAATGGATTAGGATATTATATGGATTAATGTCCTTAAAGAGTTCTTTATTGTTAGTTGTTAGATTTTCTTAGCGTTGCAAATCAACCACTATGGGTTATTTAAAATCCGAAATTTAAATAATTTGAGCACAAATATGTCTTCAACTAAATATTTTTTTAATACATTTTCTTGCCTTCAACTACAAATCAAATGTATTGTTAGTAATTCTACTATAAAATGTAGGGTTGGTCATTTTGCTTTAAAATTGTGTTGTTGGTAATTTTACTGAAAATATGTATTTATATATGTTTTGTTTTTGTATGTATGTTCATTATTTACCCATAGTTTGGACCCTAACAGGCGCTACTACCCCAAGTTACGTTGAACCTTGGAACAATAGCAATTAATAAATGCTCCTCAAAACCTCCAATCTTCCGATCAGGGGCCTTGCTGCTGGATGTAGTTTATCGTCATACTCAGAAAAGATCCTGCGCATAAAATATGAAGATGTCACAAAAGAATCGAACACAGTCAATTGCTACTAATTACTAGAGGTGGTGATACGTGTTTTTTATGTTGTAGTTTTCTTGAAGATATAATTTGGAACAGTTTTCATTTCTTTAATTGTAGGATATTATATGGATTAATGTCATGAAATAATTATTTCATGTTGGTATGTTGATTTTTGCTGGTATGTCAAGCTCTGTGGGCTATTTAAAGCTGAAATCTAAATACTTTTGAACACAATTTTATGGCTTCAGCTAAATATATTTTTAACGCAGTTGTCTTCAAGTACTGATAAAATTTATTTACTTAGTCATTTTGCTATAAAATGTATCGTTGGTAATTTTACTATAAATATTTATTGTTGGTAATTTTTTTGTATAAAAATTGCTTGCTGGTATAATTATACTTTCATTGCGTTTTGTTTAGAGATTCACTGTTTGCCCATAACTTGGACCCTGACATTTGCTACCACCCTGGGACAGGGTGGAGTTACAAACAACTGCGATTAACAGGTGGTTTCCCGCTCCTCAAAACCTTCATCCTCCCGATAACAGAAAACGAGAAAAGATCAATAGAAACAAATAAAAAATGTTGAACTGCTATATAACAACAATCTTCGTATATGTTAGTGAATAGTGAACAATTTCTTCATAGATGGCCTTGCTACCGGATGTAGTTGATCGTCATAGCCAGGTCGCAATTTCGAATCATATCGGTTATTAAGACTCCCGACAGCACAGGTAGGTAGATATAATTTATATTGCTTAAAACAAAAAAAGTTTCAATTCAAACACGCGTATTAGTAAGAAATGATGTCAGACTGAAAATAAAATCCGTTAATTCCATATAAAATTTAAAATATATATATATATATATATATATATATATATATATATATATATGCACGTGCATGTGTATGTGTGTGTGAAGAAGAGCTGACCCTACTGATCAATGTCCGCAGGGAGAGAATAAGAGAAAGGAAGGGTTATTTAATGTCTATTTTTATCAATCAAGCATGTTTCACTTTTTATTAAAACTTCATCATCTTCATCTTAACTATCGACATGATTTCATCCTTAACGTTAGAAAACGGGTCTACGGAAAGTAACGTGACACCACCGATAGTACTTCTAAAATCAACAACACACAATTCGTAATCATATCCCCTAAATCTCTACGTACAGAATTTGAAAATTAATTAGTTATCCCCCAATATTAGCGTCTTTAACACCACCTCCAAGAAAATCAGTGATATATTTCGGAAGAAAAATAAATCCAACACCAATTCAGATGCCAGTATTGGAGGTGTGTGTGTGTGTGTGTGTGTGTGTGTGTGTGTGTGTGTGTGTGTGTGTGTGTGTCAATTTGGATCAAATATGGACTGGGATCGAATAGAATGATGAGATATAGAACAAACAGGAAAAATTTATCAATCTGACATGTTTCACTTTTATTAAAACTTCATCGGAGAATGGGATATGAGCTTCGAAAGTGTTATGGTCCGGTTCCTTGTACTACGGTGATAGTCCAAGGTAGAACCAATAAAGAAGAACTCGAATACGGATATGGAATAACATAGATATATTACAAACAGGAATATATACAGAGAAGTAGAAAAGTTTTAGTACGAACAATCAGGTTTAGCAGTAATTGTCTGAACGCGACTCTGTTTCAGACTGCCTCTGACTCGACTGATTGACTTGCTCTCACTGACAGTCTCCTGACGGACTTCGCTCCAGACTTTAGACTGAACTTTCTGCTTCCTCTTGAGGCGCAGTATTTATTACGTATGGAATAGTACATTATGTTATTATGGGTAAGGTCCCATAACAGAAAGGATCCGCCCTTCTTCGTTTAGTTTGGAATGTCATGAATATAGTAAAGAAACCTTTGACCAGATTCCAGACATTATTTAGCACGAGAAATTGCAGTAAACAAATAGTTATATAATAAGTTCAAAATATCAATTACATCTTTGTTGGTCCTTTCTATAATGTTTCAGTTTTACATGCATTTGAAAGTATGTCTTTATTAACTAATTAATAAAATGTCTTCTAAATGGATACGAGTTTGCATATCTCCAAGATTCTTGGCATATATATATATATATATATATATATATATATATATATATATATATGTGTGTGTGTGTGTGTGTGTGTGTGTGTGTGTGTGTGTGTGTGTGTGTGCGTGTGCAAATATGTAGAAAAATAGGAAAGAACACGTTAGGTAAATAATCCGAAGTTCTTTAGTATTTTTGTTTTTAGTTTTAAAAAACAGTGCTCCATACAGAAGTAGAGCTTAAATCATAATTATTTTTTAAAAAAATGTGATTTTTTTCGCTGCATAAGAGTTCTCAGGTGTCAAATACGATACAGGCCTTGATACTTTAATTCCATTTAATTTTAATAATTATATTGAGGTTTTCGGCTCTCGTTTTTGAAACATGAGAACTCTTATGTAGCGAAGGAATCATATTTTTTTTAAATAATTATAATATATATATACATATATATATATATATATATATATATATATATATATATATATATATATAAGATTTTCATTAATGAGTTGGGATCAAATATGGATCGGAATCCAGCAGAATGATACGATAAAAAACAAACAAGAAACGTTTATCAATAAATTGGAAATTGACAAATCGCAACTTTTCCTCGGTATCTTTATTAATGCATAAAAATAAAATATTAGATTTTAGATTTTATCGTAAGCCTACTAATAAGAACGCTGTAATTCATTTCTATTCTTACGACAGACAAAAAATAAAATCAGGATTACTCATAGATTTCTATTTCAGAGTTCTTAGAATGTGTAGCCTAGAATATCTAAGTGAAGAAGAGAAATACATTGAAAAACATTTAAACTTCTTAACTATTGACATCATTTCATCCTCAACGCTAGAAAACAAGCTTACAAAAAGAACGAGACACTGCCGATAGCCTTTCTAACATCAACAACACACAATTCATAATCCTATCATCTAAAGCTCTATGTACAGAATTTGAAAATTAATTAGTTATCCCCAATACTAGGGAATTTTTCACCACCTCTATGACAATCAGGTATACGATTCGGAAGAAAAATAAATCCAACACCATTTCAGATATCAAATAAACACCTTGCAATGTAAAAATACTTACATCGGCGAAACATATCGGAATCTCAACGCTCGTATCTACAGATATAAAGGGGATCTACGCTGGGACGACCCTTTAAACTCGCTGTTAATACACAGGAACAAGGCTGGCCATAAAAGGATTTTACAAATGCCACTCTAAGTAAACAAAATAATATAATTCTTTACGTCGAAAATACTCCGAGGGAATTGAACACACGTCTAAGACACTATATTACATCACCAACCTTTGTTGAATCCACTGTCCCCAAATTAACTTGCAGTCAACTAGCAAACATAAATAATGTCTACTGCACACACACACACACACGGACACGCACACACACGCGCGCGTACGCATACACGGACACACACTTAGTAATATACATTGTAAATCCCATATAGACAAATTATAACTATGATACACTTACATATATAAAGCAATATTTACTGTTTTCAGTTACACTTGGAGCTTTGAAAAGGACGCGTTGTCTTTCCTTGATTTCGTAATGCTATACATTATGCCACTGTTGCTTAACAAGTCAACTGCGCGTGAAGCCTTATTAACTAATGAAAATCAAACACAAAAGTAAAAATACCAGAATTCCTTTCTTCATTTTTCTCCATGTCTCATTCTATGATGAAAGCTTCATAAAAATGAAGCATTTTAAATTGATGAACGTTTCCTATTTATTCTTTATCCTATCAGATATATATGTGTGTAAAAAAATTCAGATAAAGTATATATGTAAAAGGTCAATATGAATAAAGACAAAAGGAAAGTTAGACAACGCGTTTCGTCCTCTGATGGACTTTATCAAGGCAAATGTAAGAATTTTATTTTTGACAAATATATATATATATATATATATATATATATAAAGGCATAAATGTTATTGATTTTCAAAATTTTTAGTCATGCATAGAAATAAATTCAACCACGACTTTAATCTAACAAATGCAAAACTTATTAAAAATGGAAGTGACTTACTTAGAAAGAACATTCTCAAAAGTGCCACAATCGAATCTTACGAAAATATAAATCTACGCCTCGAATTCTTTCAATTTACTACTTTAGTGAGTCAAGATACATAACCACAAAACACTAAAAATATTAAAAGAAAACAGTTATATATATATATATATATATATATATATATATATATATATATATATATATATATATATATATATACAATTTCCGTGTAACAAGCTAATATAAATGTATGGAGAAAGAATATGTATAAACATACTAGCAACAAAAAACACGCACACAATACGCAAAAATGGAGATAGGTTTAAATAGATAGAGATGTCATAAAAAGAGACACACGACTTCCTTCCTTCCCTCTTTCTCAGACTAATACTAATTGTTTTATTACATCTTAAGTAGAACATTTTCTCTAAAAGTCCAAGAAAAATTTGGATTACTACTACACTCAAAACACAATGTTTAAACATGAGAAAATATAAAGAAATAAAATAATTCCTTTAAATAATATATGAAAATAACCATTCTTCGCCTGATGACAGTCACAAGACCCGAAACACGTGTAAAAAATATGGGAAAATAACTATAATACATATTTTAAAAAATTCATATCATAATCAAAAATGTTTGCTGCTTCCTTGTATATATATATATATATATATATATATATATATATATATATATATATATATATATATTAATTGTCCGTTTCGAGAATCCTTCTTCTCATAGCACATACGTCGGACACACAACCACAACCACAACCCCCTCACGTAGGCTCACATATCACGTCAACAACACATCGCCATAAAATTATCTTGTAACAATACACAGCACTGCCAGTAATCCATTCAAATCATCTGATATAAGAAACATCTTAATTAACAACACCAAAATCCTCTATAAAAACAATTGCTAAAAAACGACTAAAAATTCTGAAAGCGATAGTCATCAAAACCCCAAAACCCAACATAAATAAAACAGCATTTAATACTGGCAGAAACATCTTAAACATATTTAATAACTAATCATTCAAGAATAAATATCAACCCCCTCCTTTCCAATAATCAACTAACCCAACAATATTGTCTAATATTATCTATAAAACTAAAACCACCAATAGCATATTTTCAAAACAAAAAACAAACGCCACGTGACAATTGAGGACAAACGAACGCGCTCGACAGAAAACCGTCGACTGGTGTCCTATTTTAACAACCTAGATCCAAACATTAAAAAAACTTACGAGAAAGCAAGAAAATTTTTTAAAAATCAGCGAAAAAGTTCAGAAGTTTTCAGCAATACATGCCTGAATATATATATATATATATATATATATATATATATATATATATATATATATATATATATAATTATCGTGATCGAATGAAGTCGGCTCCCCACGAAAGATTATTACCTATAGAACAACACCTCTGCCTGGAACAACATGATTTTAAAATCCATGCAAAATTCACTATAATTGAAAAAATAGAAAAAGACAGAAAAGATAATATTAGAAAAATTCTAGAAGACCATGAAGACAAATGGATTTTGAACCTCAAAACACTCCATCCCGACGGGTTTAATCACAAATATAACAACATAGATAGAATTAATATATAACCCCATAAATCAAGCCCTACCCATATTTCTAAGCCAAACAAGACAGACATGCTTTCGGAGGTGTTGATGTTTCACACTTATACACACACCCATACTAATATATACACTTACACACGTTATACCCACTTCCAAAGAACTAAATGATAACAGGCACTTTACACAAACATATCCCCTTCCCAAGAACCAATAACACTGTCAAAATGACCAAGGAAATTCAGAGTCGCATCTATCTATCTTTAACACAACTTAAAATGGGCCATTTAATCGACACAAGCACTGACCAAAATTAACGATAAAAAAAAAACAAATGAAAACTGCAAATAAAGTTCATTTTCTACAGAAGAAAGTCATTCATTCCTGTAGTTCCTAACGAGCAAAAAACAAGTCGTGGAAACTAATTGAAATAATAAAACGAAAAATATTAATATAAAACCCATTGTGTCTGAAAATTACATTTTTTTTAATTTTTCAAAGTTTTTTATTGTTCAAAACACACACATATACACACACACACTCACTCTCTCTCTCACTCTCTCTCTCTCTCTCTCTCTGTCTCTCTCTCACACACACAGACATATATATATATATATACGTTATGCTTGGAATATTGCTGCCACATATGGGCCGGTGATTCTGCTAATTACCTTGAGCTCCTTGATAAAATCCAAAGAATAAGTAATATTATCAGTCCTGATTTGGCCGTTCGGCTTAGGTCAGTTTCCTATCGCCGTAAGTTTGTGTCTCTTCGCTATAGTAACTACACTTTTTTTAATATCTGTCTATATTTCTCAGATGAGGTATTATGGACACTGTTTACATTATTCGGACTATTGTCCTCATCTTTGTCGCCATATTTATTACGTTTCGGGTCTGCAGTATCTGTCTATATTTCTGAGATGAGGTATTATGTACACTATTTACATTATTCGGACTATTGTCTTCATCTTTGTCGCCATATTTATTACAACGTTTCGGCCTTTCAGTATTTGTCTATATTTCTGAGATGAGGTATTATGTACACTATTTACATTACTCGAACTATTGTCCTCATCTTTGTCGCCACATTTATTACAACATTTCGGCCTTTCAGTATCTGTCTATATTTCTGAGATGAGGTATTATGTACACTATTTATATTATTCGGACTATTGTCTTCATCTTTGCCACCATATTTATTACAAAGTTTCGGCCTTTCAGTATCTGTTGATATTTCTGAGATGAGGTATTATGTACATTATTTACATTATTCGGACTATTGTCCTCATCTTTTTCGCCATATTTATTACAACGTTTCAGCCGTTGTACGCTCCGGCCTTCTGCAGGTGGTTGGAATGTCGAACTGAACCCTTTATTTCGCTCACTGGTGTAGACTGTTCTAGTGCCATGTGCCATATTTAATGGATGTCAGTTACCAGTTATCTCCAGTTAATTTTCCCTCTGAAAGTTCTCCACTGCCGGGTATTGAACTCACACTCTTTGGGTTCTGTCACTGGATCTAACCAACGCCTTTATCCACTGTGTCATGTGTTAAGGAATCAGCACATATGCTAGGCCACAAAAATCTCTTGAGCAGACCAAGGATAGAAATGAATACAATATGGGAACCAGTAATAAGGAGTGCCAGAGAAAAGCGATAATAACAACAAAGTTGCAATATGAGCTCTGGCAAAAACATGTTATGATAACAGCAAAAATTGCAATATGAGCACTGGTAAAAATGGTTTCTGAGGACATTAGGTCTATAATACCCAGAAATTCATACACAGATGTCCTTAAGGACACATGGCAGTGACAGAACCCAAAGAGTGAACATTTAAGTCAAAACTCAGAGGCGAAATACTGTTTCATGTTAGAGGCAATCATCAGGCCACACATGAAACAGTATGTATATGCACGAAACAGTCTTTATATATAATTGAACAAAATAATATATGTGGTTATATTCCCAGACCAAAGCAAACTATTAAATAAACGATCAAAAATAATCGTAAGAAAATTTTACTACGTTAGTAAAACATCGAAAATCGAAAAAAAAAAACAAGCAAAATAAATTAATCCAAATAAATAAATAAACAAAGCACTCCCGTCAAAATAATCGTTAGAAAGGACCACACACAATACACCGCTAACCCATATATATATATAAATATTCGAAAAGAAATCTACACGTGGCCTGATGATTGCCTCTAGCATGAGACAGTCTGTCGCCTCTGTTGACTTAAATGTTCACTTTTATATTTACATACGCTCTATCTCTGATCACTTTATTCCATAAACATAGCGCACATTAAAACTATATTTCTTCATAGATATATATACAGAAAGAGATAGATAGATTTAAATAAAAAGACAATATGAAACCTATTCTTAGCCGATGTTTTTCGTCTTCTGGCAAATGGTAAAGTCCCTCAGAGGACGAAATGCATCGGCTAAGAATATTTTTCCCACTTGTCTTTGCATTCAGTTTGTTCCTACGCAGATATACTCTATCTAAAAATATTTGATATATATATATATATATATATATATATATAGATAGATAGATAGATATAGATATAGATATATAAAGTAGACACTGAGGTCAACTCATGGCCTGAGGATTGCATTCAAGCATGAAACAGACTTACTCGGTGTTGACATAAGCTTCATATTTACATATGTACTATCGGTGACACTGAACACTTTTAGACATAAATATAGCATAACTTTAAACCATATTTTATCATATTTTATAACAGTTTCACTGAAGTCGACCAAAAAGACAGTACAAGATTAAGATTATGCATTAAATTTTAATTATTTTGTTTTATGAACATAAAAACTGTTCAAATGTTTTATAGATCCGAGCGCTTTCGGCAAATCTATTCTTTGTTATCAAGGGTGTGCTTTAACTGAATATGTAGTTATATATATATATATATATATATATATATATATATATATATATATATATATATATATGTGTGTGTGTGTGTGTGTGTGTGTGTGTGTGTGTGTGTGAAAAGTGTGTGTATATAAATATAAATAAATATATTTGTCTGACGATCGCAAGAGCATGAAACCCAGGGTCACAAACTCACATCTATCCAAACAAATATATATATATATATATATATATATATATATATATATATATGTGTGTGTGTGTGTGTGTGTGTGTGTGTGGATGGGAGTTTTTATCCTTTTTCTAATGATTTTTGAACAAAGTGCGTTGTTGCCATGTTCTAAGTTAATGCTATTAAGGTAACATAAAAGAAAATCCTGTCAGTTAATAATTTTCAGAAAGTGTGTAAAAGCAGTTCAAATGTTATTTTTTATTTACTTCTGAACACGGTCAGCTCGTTGTGGCCATGTTCTATTTGATATTATTGATATAACATAACAGCATATGATCTCAATTTATAATTTGCATAAAGTTTGTAAAAATAGTTCAAATGCTCTAGGGGTACGAACACTTTCCCCGAATCTATTAGTCATTCTAAAGAGTGTTTTTTTCTGAATATGTTTATATATATATATATATATATATATATATATATATATATATATATATATATATATATATATATATATATGTATGTATGTATCTATATGTATGAGAATGATTTTGGAGGATTTTATTAATTGTCAAACACTGTCAACACGTTGTGAACATGTTCTAAGTTGATATTATTGAGATTAAATAACACCACATTATGTCAGTAAATGATTTGCAATACATACACGCATACATACATACATATATATATATATATATATATATATATATATATATATATATATATATATATATATATATATATGTGTGTGTGTGTACGTATGAACTAACATTATGGGCTGTTATGTTCTTGTTCTTCTGTCCTTAGTAAGCCCATTCTTTAAAAACTATTTCTGCTATGACAAATGGAAAGAACTGTTAAAAGCATCACTGCTGCTAGGATGTAGTAAAATGCGCGGGAATAAGGTTGAACATGACAGTCCACTTTCACTTTCACTTTCACTTTAGCTCTTGTCTCCATGGTGACGTAACCAAAACTGCTCACCGCCATTTCCCTGGAATTCGCGAATAAATAACCATGGCGAATTTATCTATTCCCTGGCCGCCGGGATCTGTTTTTTTTTTTTTTTCTTTTTTCACAATTACAACGGCCACAGCACTAGCAGCAGCGACAGCACGTGGCTTCTGGTGGTGGTAGTAGAAGTAGAGAGAAGGGTAGAAGCAACAGCTACAATTAGTCACATGTTTCCTATATCAATAATGGTTGGGGTTAGGTGAATTAGAAAAAAGTAACATCACTCTCTCTACCTCTCCCTTTCGCGCACTCTATCTATCTTTGCCTCTGTTTCTCTCACTCGCTCTATCTCTCTCTCTCTCTCTCCCTCCCTCTCTCTATCATTTTTTCTTTTTGTCGCCTTTCAGTCACTCCATCTGTCTTTCTTTCTTTCTGTCTCACTGTCTGTCTCTGACCGTCTCTCTATCTCTATCTCTAACTGTCTTTAAATAGATGTGTGTGCATATTTATAGGTATTTATGCGTTTGTGTGCCTTTATGTGTATTTATATGTATTTGTGCCAATACACTTCGGAAAGGTATGAATCCATCTCATCTCCTCCAAGCTATGGATTAAATAACAGTGTATACTGGGCTATATAGCCGTGGTTAGAAACCACTCTAAGAAAATGAAAAGATTGAATTCAAACACCGTAATCATAAATTTAACCTCATCTATCTTGTGTTTTAAAACATCACAACAATTTATAAACGTCAATTCTGACCTTTATTCCTTTATTTCAAGGGATAATCTAAGTTTAACCAAACTTGGATATTACAGTCAGATTAGTATTTTCCAGATTAAAATAATTTCTGAAAATTTCCAGAATACGTGTATTGTTCACCCAGTACAAGTCTTAAGAGCCGCCCATTGTAGAAGGTTACCGAATAAGGTATGATATGAATGTAATAAGAGGAACTGAAGATTATGAGAATAAGAAGGAATGGTGGCGAATGACACTGAACAGGAAGTGATTAACATTGTATTAGGTTGGTGCAAAATTAATTTCGTTTTCTCACATAGTAACATATGTTAGAAAACGAAATTATTTTTGCACCAACCTAATAGTATTCAGGAGAATAATCACGCGGGAGTTTTTTCTCCATTATGATTAGACCGCTGATTCTCTGATTGTATGTAATCCCTCTCCTTAATCATAGAATGACTCCTTTTTACTTGTTGTGCACATATTTATACCTTTTTCTTCGATTGAATTCTGAAGAGCGAGGAGCTGTAATCGGTTGGTAAATTTATTTTCCTTTCCTTACCCTTGCTACTCCTACCTTTTGTCTTACTATATAGCCTCCTATATGTTATATATATTTTTAAAATGGCCGTTTTTAATCCAGTTTCCATTTTTCACTGGCATACCATAGATAACGGGCAAAAAAAGGGGGCTCAAGCATAACCTGTAAAATTGGTCAAAGATAAATTCTATAGTGGGGGAGGAGAAAGAAGTGAATTCTTTGATTTCGTTTGGTTTGGTTTGTTTTACGTTATATCAACCTGAAAGGGTTATATTTTTATTGCTGGTAATGTAATATGTAATGATTTTTTCCTCAAAATTTTTTGCAAAAACGTATTTCTGTTATTAAAACCTATTTTTACACTTTCATGGTGTTTTGATCCCAGTTTGTGGTTTTCTATTTGCCCATAACTGGAACCATAACAGGTGCTACCAAGCCGGGTCAGGGTGGACCTGGGAACATCAGCAATTAAGAGGTGATTTCATGCTCCTCAAAACCTCCTGATCAGAGGCCTTGCTGTTGGACGTAGTTTATCGTCTTACCCAGGACGAGATGTGAATTGTGCTTGACAGAAAAATGATTAATTTTGAAAAGAATAAGAAGTAAGAACTTGAATAAAACAAATGAATTGATGGCCATATATAAGCTTAAGATCAAATAACTGATGAGGAACGTGCAGCCAGGGTAAAACCTAAGCGATCCTCCTCTAGCTATTTAAGTTAGAATATGTGAATAATTTTGAAAGTCCACACCGCCGAGAAAATTTCAGTTCATATGAAATTCAGTAATGTAATTAGATAAACTGAACGATATTTTATTCATATATATATATATATATATATATATATATGTATGTACAAGGTGCGATTGGTAAATTGTCGCCATTTTATATTTTTGTTTAACTTTGCGCATGCGCGTTGTTTCTTTTTGATTTTATCGACTGAAGAGTTTTATAGGCTCAGTTGTGCACTGTCTGTGAAAAAAGAAGCGCCATGCCGCAATTCAAACCGACCAAAAATTGGAAACTGCATGTTGTACTGTTTGGCATTTGCGCTGAAAGGTTCAATACAAACATTTCAGAGTGTTTCAATCTGGGGACAGTGTAGAAGATTCGATAAAAATTGGAGGAGTCTAATGGGGATTAAGAATGTTTTTGGAGGGATCGCTAGTGATGGCGACGTTATGTCTCCATTTATCGTGATTACAAGGGTACAACAGCTCGGAAACCTCACACTGATAAGAAAAGAACTCCCGAATTTGTTGGTGAAGTCCTCAGACTCAACACGAAGTTCTATATCAAGTTAATTAATGAGATAATGCTGCCCTGAGCCAAGTAGGTGGTCAAGACCCTATGTCTGGCAACAAGACTCTGTTCAATGCCACACAAGCAGGAGAACTTGGTCATGGTTGTCAGACAATTTCTTCGACCATACCACCCCCTACATCTAAATTCTCGGATTACAAACCCCGTTGATTATTATGTGTAGGGCATAGTTAAGCGAGAGACCAACAAAACTCTTTGTAACACCAAAAATAAACTAAAGGCAAGGATTATGGCAGCATTCACTAACTTAAACATGGAGACCGTCCCAGAAGAATTGCAGGAGATTCAGAAGTTGTCTGGGGGCTGTGGTTTACAAATATTTTGCGTAATTATGGGAAATATATTTGTTAAATCGAGATGTGAATTATTTTCATTTTTGCGTGATTTAGATGACAATTTTCCATCACATCCTGCATATATTTGATAAGAATATAGTTTGAAGATATTCTATATTCATATGTAAAGTATTCAATATTACAGATTAAGAGTATGTAAATATACGAAGACAAAACAGACTGTCACTGCTTTGTGTTAACCTCAGTGTCCATTTATATATCGATATGATTTCGAGCTGACAGGGGTTAACTGCGTAAAGTGTTTTTTGCTCTATCTAGGCCAGTGATTCTCAGTTCTCTTAAGTGTCCTAACATATTGTCACGGCATGTAATATATATATATATATATATATATATATATATATATATATATATATATATATATATATATATATATATATATATCTGCGCGTGTGTGAGGAGTAATGGTACGGTGTTAGTAATTGAATAAACACATAATTCTTTTCACTCTTCTTTGAATATGTTATTTTTAAATACTTTGTTTTTAATATTCATTTTCTAAAGTATTTATTAAAGCTATAGCCTTTAAAATTTTGCTAAGAGTGCCGTGATATTTTCAGTTCCTTCTAACCGTGCTGTTGCTTTTCTTATTAGAGATCTTTGCTTGAATAGGGTATAAGGTAATTGGTTTAAATTGTAACTCCCCAGACTACTACCTCCTTGATTATTATGTGAACGTAATTATTTTTTCTATAACACACACACACGCATGTATATATATATATATATATATATATATATATATATATATATATATATATATATATATATATATTAAGTCAGTTTTATGTTTATACATTCTTTTTATAGATTCAAATATTTAAGTAAATTCTCTGTTTATAATAAACAGTATTAAACAACATTTACCGGCCTGAATGTCCGAGAAATTTTCACGGAGGACGAATATTTTCTGTGACATTCAGGCCGGTAAATGTTGTTTAATACTGTTTATTATAAACGGAGCATTTACTTAAATATTTTTACCTATAAAAAGAATGTATAAACATAAAAATGTCTTAATATATATATATATATATATATATATATATATATATATATATATATATAAGTTGTATGAATATGAGTTTGTGACCCTGAGTTTCACGCTTTTGAGGTAATCAGACAAACGATTATTTTCTGATGATCGCAAAAGGGTGAAACCCCGGGTCACAAACTTATATCCATACAACTTTTTTATGTTAGCTCTATCACAGATATTGAGCGCTTTCCACTAAATACCGCGCATATAAAATAATATATATATATATATATGTATATGTATACATATATATAATATATATAATATATATATATATATATATATATATATATATATATATATATACATATATATATGTATACATATATAAAATAGATAAATAATATATATATATATATATATATATATAGTGTGTGTGTGTGTGTGTGTGTGTGTATCAAAAATACTTTCCTCACAGCAAATCAAGATAAAATTCTATATAAACATATGTCCACAGATCCTTCGTTTTTGATTTATTAAGTTTTAAATTTACGGTAGTCACTGTTTGTCCCCTTCCTAGGAAGTTCAAACAGGCACCCTCTGTTGGCAAGGTTATGGCTACTATTTTGGGGGATTCGTAATCCTGGTAGACTACCTGGAAAAGGTAAAAACTATTAATAGACAGTACTATTCATCTGAATTACAACAACCAAAGGAAGCAATCGAAAGTTGACGGCAGGTGTGCTCTTGCTCCAGGATAACGCGTCCATTCACACTGCTCATCTACGGCTTTGAATTGCTACTTTATACCCCTTAGCCACCAGTCTCAGCTCCATCTGACTTCTTGCTGTTTCCTAAACTCAAATCCCACCTGTTTGGTTGCCATTCTGAAAACAGTAATGAGATCATATGTTCTGTGGATAAGCTTTTGAATAGCCAGGACGCCATCTTTTCCCATAGTTGGATTGTTATGCTTGAGCATCGTTGAACCAAGTGCATTGATGTCAATGGAGACTATATTTAAAAATAATGAAAACTGCCTTGTTTCTCCTTCTCCTTCTGGGTGAGGTTTATTACTTTTTGAACGAGACTCGTCTTTTTTAAAAGAAATCTGATTCTTCCATTATGTCGACAGTCCTTTACATCAGTTGTAAAATTTGTTCTAGAGAGACCCTGTTTTTTCAAACAACACTTCCATTTCAATGACAGTTACATTATTCTATCTGATCTGAAACCTCTTTGATAAGCTTGGAAAACTTATGCATCAATCGATCCTCGTACATAGACTAAAGATGCTGCTAAAGATGCAGGAAATCGGCTGCTCGTTTGGAAATGACTGCCTGCGATTTCTATTTCCATTTTGTTTGATACTTTGTAAAAATGAAGAAAACTATTTTCAATATAGCGGACTACATTTATCGCATGCTTTCTAATTTCAAATAAACACTTTTATATTATATATCAATACACAAATACGCATGCACACAAATTAACTTATACGCATGCGCAGAAATTATATTAGTTATAAATTATTACCGTTCGAAATTCGGATTAACATTTCTTTGCTTCATTTTTACATAGCGAGTAAATATAGAAAAAATAAGCTGCCATAATTCATTAAATCTTTTTAGCGCGGCCATTTATCCATGTTCTCATTTAACGATAAAGTTTGGAACAATATCGGAAGATGTTGCTTGGTAACGTCGCGGAGATATATTTAAATTTAAATTAACAGATGCTAATGCATCAATTCGTGATTATCTTATCCAGATGTTTCCCGCTTTTTTTTTTTTTTTTTTCATTTTTTTTATGCACTGTACAAGTGAGCAACGACGAGGTTTTAGAGGAAAATGAAAACAAAATAGTCACTTATACTTAACGTCAAGAAGAGACAGATAAATTTTCTAGTCCACATAATGAGGAAAAAGGGCTGGGGAAATTTGGTACTCACAGGACAGATTGAAGGCAAGAGGGGCAGATGAAAACAATGCATAATCTCTCTAGAGAGGCTGAGTAAATGGATTGCGGAACAAGGTTTAAGGAGAGATAAGAGAAAGAAAAATAAATCAATCGGATTTCTGTGCCACACTTTCTGTCGTTTGATACGAAACAAACCAGATGAGCGATTCATCTCCAGCTAATGTTTTCTGCTGAGATTTTTAACAATAATGTGAACTCTGTACAAGGCTCAAGAACCACTCGAGGATTACAAAGTAAGAACACACAATTTATGAGATAAATGTGGGGAAGATAAAGACTAGACTTGAACAAGTTAAGATTGTAGTGACCGGGAAAGCATCCTCTTGGGAGTCAGTTTCACGAAGCAGCGGTTCGTGAGAAGGAGCTGCTCAAGTGGAACTTAACAATGGAACACGAAGGAAATGAGAGTAGTTCGCTGCAATGTGCGTGAGATGCTGGGTCGTAAACCTGATGGTTAGAACGGGTGGAAATAATGAATGTAGCCCGTCTGAATACTTTATGTGGAAATAACCGATAAAGCAGCAACAACCGATTTCATTAGACAACATGATTTTTGGTGCCAAGCAAAAAAGCACATTTTTTTTTTTTAGCTAACTTGAAGGTGCTGATCCCGAAAATCACATTAGTTTTCTATGGTTAGCTACAGTTTTCGCGGTATTAAAATTCTCATTTTTGGAAAAAAGATCAATTTACAACCTTGGCTGATCGCAAAATTTACTTAATAAAGATTGTATTAGGTTGGTGCAAAAATAATGACGTAATAATGTCGTTTTTTGACGTTAAAAATAGGTCAAAAAACGACATTGTTACGTCATTATTTTTGCACCAACCTAATAGAAACCAATCAATTTTTTGTTTTTGAGTCAAAGATTTTAAAATAGAAGTACCGAATTTTGTCCAATTTATTGCCAAAATTCAAATTAACTAATAGATTTTATCAGTAATACACTTTAGTAAACCTGATAATTAAGATGACATAAAAAAAAAATGAAACCTTAAAATCTTCTGATTGATATTCCTAAATTTATCCCATCACTATGGAAGAAAACCAAGCATATTGAAAGCATTTTGCTTTCCCATTTGGAAAGAAACTCCAATTAAAGACATCCCAATTGAATGCACCTATTCCATTGTACATGATACTGCTGGAGTATCAAAAGGGACTTAAATAACATTGAACATGACAGACAATAAAGAAAGAGAAAAATTTTACTATAGTTCTTATGTTCACGAAGGTTTTATTTCTGCTGTTAGTTTATTAAATGATTTGATGAAAATACTTGTTAGTCTTGGTATATTCAATCGTGTTATTTTTAAAGACTTTGGATCTGATTGTTATTGCAAAAATAGTATTTCTCAATAAGCAAACCAATATTTGTTCGTTTAAATATGAATTGAGAGGTTTCTACGATTTTATTTTGAGAAATGCTGCCAGCGGTCAATATCATATATACAGAATACAAATGAAAAAATGCTTTTTCCAAAAATGAGGTTTTCCTTTACAGCAAAACGGTAGCTAACCAAGAAAAGGTAAGGTCATTTTCAGATTCAGCGCCCTCAAATTAGTTAAAATAGTTGTTTAGGGTCTCGACACACTTTCAAAGCTTCTTTTTTTCCTTTTTTTTTTTTCTTTTTTTTTTTTTTGACTAGTGTTATCAAGTGGATAATTCCCCGATTACTACAATCTTAACCTGTTCAAATCTAGGCTGAATCTTTATCTTATAAGCATTAATTGTGCCTCCTACACCGAAATCTTATATACAGAGTGGCTCTGGGTCTTTGCACAGGGTTAAAATCATTCTCAAAAAATGAATTGCTGAGGCTCTCGATATTTGTACAACTACTTTCATGGTAACTGCTCCGACGGGCTACTTTCTCTAGTTCCCAGACTGCATGAATTTAAGTGTGCTACTAGGTCGGCATCTCAGTCCCACCATTTCACTGTCGAAACGGTTAAATGTAGCAGTCTCTTCTACTCCAATAGCTTCATGTCTCACACCTGCCGTCTGTGTAATTCCCTTCTCATTACTTGTTTTCCTGATAGCTATAATCTCCAACTATTCAAATGTAATGTCTCCAGATGCCCTGTCCTTCTCTTCATCCTTTCCTCCATCACGCCTCTTTACTCTCGCTCCCACTCTGTAACCCCTTGCGTACTAATGACATTCCAACCTTGCTTGGAATGAAATGCTTTAAAAAATATGCAGGAAATGTGCTAGATTTATCATTCACGATCATCCACGATCATTTGGACGTGCAGAAGATGGCGACAAAGTCAATGACAAAAGACGGTGACTAGTAGTGATATCGAATAGACAGTTTATTTTTCCAAACTATTAAGGAACAGGAACAAAGAGTGCTGAACTGCTGTTTGATATCAATCCTACAACATGGCATTGAATGATGGGCAACTTCTTCACAAACAAAGATGGGACTGGAGATTTCAAAGATGCGCTTCTAGAGAAGAAGCAGAAAAATGCTAAGAATCTTATGGAAGGAGCATGTGACCAATGGGGAAATTTGAAGGAAAATAAGAACAAAAAGTACACCTTTTTATCATTCCATCCCAAGCAAGGCAATAAATCTACTAAGATGCAAGTGGTTACTGAGTCTTAGAAAACATAAGATAAAAAAAAACTATTAAGGAAAAAGAACAATAAAAGAACAAGAATTAATACAGAGGACATCGAGAAACAATACATTTCCATTTTTGAAGATTAAAGTTGACTGAGGAAGTAAGAAACCGGAAGAGTTTTCCACAACCGTGAAGTGCGATAGAAGAAACAGTTACCATAGGACTTACGGTTGCATCTACTCATTTCAACTGTAAAATGATGAGACCTTTCCGCCAGTCTAGTACTGCGGTTAAATTCATAAAGTCTATGTACCATAGTGAAAAGAAGAATTAGCATGAAATTAATTAAAGGAAAGGCAAAGGAAAGCTACATTATGGTGGTAGGAAAGTGACTGAATCAGAGATGCCAATAAGTGAATCTTATGCGAGGGAAGAATTTGTTAGCATAGAACTTACGGTTACATCTAGCCATTTCAATTGTAAAATGATGTGACCTTTCCGCCAGTCTAGTACTGCGGTTAAATTCATAAACTCTAGGTACCATAGAGGAAAGTTTATGAGAACAATTACCATGAAAGTATTTATAGAAATGGCACAGGGAAGCTACGTTACGGCGGAGGGCACGTCCCTGACGCAGGGATGCCAGATCAAGGCTAATAGCATTGCAGATTCTTCTTCGAATTTTACCAAAGAAACTCAAAATATATAGCAGTTGCATCAGACCAGATGCTGCAGAAATATTCAAAAGAAGGTTGAATGGTAGACTTATAAATATGTAAGTTAGATTCTAGCGAGAAAAAATTGTTTAGCACGACGCAATGAACCAACTTTCCTAGCAACAGACCTAGCAATTGTTTCGATATAATATTTCCACTTCATTTACACGGCAGTCCAACAGAGACAAGGGAAATTTCTATGAAACATATGAAGAAAGAAGGCTTGGAGAATTAGACACTCAATATATTGAAGGAAAGCGGCCAATAACATCTCCACCGAGCTTCCATAAATTGATTAGAACAGGAACCGGGAGAAATAATAAGGAGACAAAAATATCACTTACAGTTAGGAAGTTGTGGAGAGTTATGATCAACCTACTTAAATGGATAGCAGAACAGGTACTTGGAAAGACAGTAAAGAGATAAATATTGCTTACGGCTACAAAAGATAGGAAGTTGTGGAGAGTCATGATCAACCTATTTAACGAGTTTGTATGCTTGGAAAAGATAGTAAGGAGGCACATATTGCTTCGAATAATAAGTGTGTCACGTATCTGAGTTATTTAGTCTTCACTCAATACGAGGCCTTTTCAGAACCCTTCCATACCACTTTTACTAGTAATAATGATACGGTATAAGGGAAAATTTAATCTCGTTTATATAGTAAAAGTTGCAAGAATTATTTTTTTCTATTTCCTTACAGGCTGACAGTTGATTTCCAGCATTTTCGCACATTAAATATTGAATATGCCCGCACACACCCCCAGGTAAGTAACTGCTGGCAGTGATCGTCTAGTGTTATGCCCCACATTGTGGCCATGCTAACCCAGGTTCGAATCCTGGTCACGGCACCAGAATTAATCTGTTACGTTCTGTGTCGACTCGGGATCTTCACACTACTCATAAAACAGTACCAACGAAAAGGGTCATTTATTTTTGGTATTCATTTTATTAAGAGTGGTAGCTTGGATTCTAAGAAATAGTAGGAGGACTGACGTCACAGGAACGCATGTCGTACGTTGGTCCGGCGTACTTCAGCAAGTGGTATTAGCTGGTCGCAAACCTGGGTGTGGGAAGCATATCGACGCTTCATAATTCTTGAAACCATCTGTCTAATTCGCGACCTTTGGGACTTATATTCAAAACCCAGTCAAAGATAACCCATCACTGTCAGAATGTGCCACCCCGAGACACTCCTGCAATCGCTGACTGTTCTGGCTCTGGCCTTCACATTCTGTAACATACTGATCTGAAAGCAGATGTCAATTTTAATTAAGGTTTACGATTTTCTCTCTTTAAGAATGACATCATTTTTTCATACCTTCTTGTTGGATAAGAGCATATTTGAAAAATAAATAAAAATTGTTTATTTATTATTTTAATATTTTTTTATTTCGTTGTCAATATATTCAATTTAATATCAATAGTAATATTTAATTATCGGTATATTCAATTTAAACACATTTGACGTATGTCCAATATTCCAAAGTATTAAGAAATACTAAAACTTCGTTCTTCTTCAACTATCTGCCGTGACTCTTGAGAAGGTTGTCGATCATTACTCTCCACAACTTCTTTTGTATTTATTATTAAATCTTGTCGTTTTTTTCTAATCTTTTTTCTGTGAATTATTTCGCCGATTTTATTCTACGTGCCGTGTCCTTTCAATATGTTGTTGAATGTGACTCAACAATTTTCTGTCATTTGAAGCTCTTATTAAACCTTGCCTTTTGTCTATCTCTCCTAATCCATGCTCTGCCAACCATTTCCATTCCCTTAATCGGTTATGTGCTGCTTTTCTTTGACTCTCTTGCCTTCAATACGTCTTGTGAGTGTCAAACTCTCCACGTCTTCCTTCCTACTGATCTAGAAATGTCAACGGTTTGTCATCGTTACTCACAGTCCATTGTATTCTCAGCATCCTTCTGTAGAACTACATTTCTGTAGTCTCAAGTGACGTCTCCATCTGTGATTAGCAGTACAATTTCGTTCTTCTTCGATGGGCCGTGTCCGTTACTGAAAAAATACTGAACCTCGCTTGAATATTGTTGTCCGTTGTTCCTGCTTTATGTGGAGAGATTCTTGATAAAATCCAAAGAAGAATCAGCGATATTATTGGTCCTGACCTGGCATCTCGATTTGAATCACTTTTCTCGCCACCATAACGTAGCTCTCATCTGCCTTTTCTATAAATACCTTCATAGTAATTGTTTGGATGACCTTTTCAATATGTTACATTGACTCTATGAATTTAAGCGGAGGATTAAATTGGCAACAACGTCGCATCAATTAATAGTTAAACTTCGTTAGATATCATTTTTATGCTAACAGCTTATTTTCTCACAATTCCCGCTTGAGGAACACTGTTCCGGCTTCATACTTTCCAGCCAAAGTTGATATCTGTGTATGTTTCTGAGATGAGGTGTTATGTACAGTATTTACATTATTCGGACTATTGTCCTTATCTTTGTCGCCATATTTATCACAACGTTTCGGCGGTTGTACGCTCCGGCTGGTTGGAATGTCGAACTGAATCCTTTATTTCGCTCACTGGGGAAGACTGTTCTAGTCCCACGTGCCATGTCTAATGGATGTCATTCATCAGTTATCTTCTGTTACCTCCCCTCTCCAAGTTCTCCACTGCCTTAACTGGGTATTGAACACACACTCTTACAATATGATCACTGGTAAAAATGGTTGCTGAAAACATTAGGTTTATAATACCCAGAAATTCAAACACGGATGTTTTCAAGGATATATGGCACAGTGGATAAAGGTGTTGGAGAGTGGAATTAACAGGCGATAACTGATAAATGGCATCCATTAAACATGGTACATGGAACTAGAACAGTATCCCAATGAACGAAATAAAATGTTCAGTTCGACATTCTAACCAGCTGAAGAAGGCCGGAGCGTACAACGGCCGAAACGTTGTAATAAATATGGCGACAAAGATGAGGACAGTAGTCCGAATAATGTAAATGGTGAATCTCTAGTTATTTACAAATAGAAGCTTTTGATTCCTTTACGGGTTTATCTTCTTTTATATGCCGCCGTAACTCTAAGAAGATCGAAATTTATTTTCACACTTTCGCAGTAAATATGGCAGCATACTCTTCCTGTCATCTTCATCTCCTCCTCCTCCTCCTCCTCTTCTTCTTCTTCTTCTTCTTCTTCATCATCATCATCGTTTATGTCCTCTTCAACGATTATCCATTTTGCAAAATTTACCACCATCCATTTACGCAAGCTTTTTAAATAGGTGACACTCTGCCTTCTTCTGTCCCTCAAGCCCTCGATAGGCCCTGTGAGTTTCAAATTCTCCACTAACTCCTTCCTCATTATGAAATATACGTGTTCTTTTTGTTTACGCTTTCTTTCACACTTCTTCCTTACTTACGAGCTCCGTCCATAGAATTCTGAGCAACATTCTGTAGAATGCATCTTTCCTTAATCCAATGCGAGTTCGAATTCTAGTGTCGTACTATCCGCCCGCTGTTAAACACTTCATTTTTATGCCTGTTTCATTATTCTATCACATCTAAAAATTATTATCAATCAACACTAGTAATATAAACTGTTTTATCGTTTCTCTAATAATGAATTGTAATCAATTATTACTTACACGTGATTAAATTACCAATAAACTGTAGGTTTTTTTTAGCAGTCTTTGTAATATATCTCGCCTAATGGATGTCTGTAAGTCCCAGTTGTAAAAATTTATAACAGAAATTGCATTATAGCATTTTCAGCAATGCCGGACACGTTCGTTTAATATTTCTATTGCTTATTGTCTTCTTGATACTAAAATTTTCAATAAGCATGGTTTGATAAGATTTCAAAAAAACAAAAGATGGACACACATTTAGAATTTGTTCAAAAGCACGTCCTAAAATATTTTGAAAGGCTAAGCTCATGCCGACATTTATTTAGTTGCCGCACGTTATCAGCCATTATCAACACAAATTGCTCTCTCTGGGTAAAAACATCTTAAAGAAAATGGTGTTAATTCGTCAATCATTTCAACAAGATGTATTATGTTGGCTTATTGGGTATGAGTTTTTTATTTCTTTTTAACATATTAAAAAGTAGAAAACAATAAATCCAATCATGTTTAGGTTTTAAAATCTATTCTAAACTTTCACTGAATTTTCGTTCGTAGCAAAGACATTGACTATAATTTCAATGCCTGTTAAATTCATTGTAAGGTGCTTGTGAACCAATACACCAGCAGTAAATTTATCGCTTTGTTGTTTTTCATTAAAAGCGTCTCATTAAATATTTTAATAATATTGAAAAGAAAAGCCCAGGATGTTTCCAATTACCATGCGGTAATAATTAGCCGTTTGCGTCAGGAGGTTATTCACATATTGCCAGGCGGTTGTTTTAATTGATGAAGTGCATATTAAACAATTGTTTGGTTGATATTTAACAAATGCCGTCCGGTTGATAGACAATTGTCAAGCGGTTATTGCACCATTCTCAGATTCTTTTTCAAAATTATGGGGCGTTTCTTTTTCACAACTGTCGTCAGGTTATCGTCACATTATCAGGCGGTTATAGCATAAATGTTAGGTTGTTGTTTCCAACAGACACCTGGTTACTGCACATCAAACGGCTACTGTACAATTATCAGGCGATTGCTTCACAATTCTCTGGTGGTTGTTGCCAATTGTCTCTTTAAATCTGAACAACTGACTCGCGGTTATTGTTAATTAGTCAATCATTTGTTGCCAACTTTTAAATGTTTGTTGGCAATAGTCAGTCGATTGTTGCCAGCTGCTATGTGATTCTTACCAATTGTCAGGCGGTTATTAAACAATTGCCATGCCCGTATTGTACAGCTGGCTGCAAGTTGTTGCCAATTGCTATACGGATATTGCATAAGCGTAGCCGGTTGTTGCCGTTTGTTAAAAGGTTGTTGCAAAATTGCCAATGGTCAAGCAGTTATTGCAGAATTGTTTGGTTGTTGTTTCATAATTGTCATTCGATTGTTGGATGCAGTTATTTCACATTTGGCGGTTAATTGCACAGTTGCCAAGTGATTATTGTCAGTTGTCAAACGAATGTTGCCAATCCCCAGTTGATTATTGCAAGACTGACATTAATGCACATAAATTATAAAATAACTAGAGTTATACAGTCAGTAACACTTTTATTAATTACATGATCTTTGAAAATGATTTTTTTTTCTTATCTACAATATATTTATATTAAAAAACGAATCTGCTATGAAAAAACTGGAAATTGTCAGTAGGTTCTTACACAATTTCCAAGAGTTTGTTATATAGTCTGTCACGATAGTCGGGTGGTTATTTCACATTTGTCAGGCAGCTTATGAACAATTTACAGTAGTTTGTTTTACAGTTGACAGGCAGTTCTTTCGGGCGGTTGATCCACAAATGTCGGTCATTTATTTGACAATTGTCAGGTACAATTTCTAGGCGCGGCAGGCCATTCTTTCACAATTTTCTTTTCTATTTCACAATTGTCAGGCCGTTTTTCGAGAATTTTCTGGCGGTTTATATACAATTTCCAGGATCTTTTTGCACAGTCGACTTATTGCTCAGTGGCTTGTTGCCAATTTCCAAGCGATTATTGTAAAATTGGTGTTATTGCATAATTGTTAATAGTTTGTTGCCAATTGTGCAAGTAGTTATTTCCAAATGTCAGTCCCTTGCAAATTTTCAGGCGTTTATATCAAAATTGTTTGACGATGATTGCCAACGTCAGTCGATTACTGTTCATAAGTTAATTTGCCAATTTTCTGTTGGTTATCGCAAAATTGTTAGGCGGTTGTTGCCTATTATATAAGAATAAAGTGTCACTGCTGACACTTGTGTTTGAACGTAGAACGCCAGGGAACAAACACATGCGATCTCACTAAACTAGGCAAATCACGTGACCATAGAGAAAGCGTATATACAGAGGAAGTCGCGTGACATCCAGTTGTGTTTTGCTATTCTTGTCTATCCTCCCTTACTATGTTCGCTATTTTTCCTCTATCCACTATACTATACGTATCTCTATTTCTTCTCTATACTATTTCACTATACGAAGTACTATTATGACGAGTATTATTCTAAGACGTCTGATACGAGTATTGTTCAACTGCGTTTTATAATTGGTCTCTGCGATTACAAAGTTTCTACTACGTTGGCATAGACGAAGTATCAAGCAAGCATACGTTATCATCACAACAGTGGCAATAAAGACTCATTTTGACGATATAACAGGCCGTTATTGTATATTTGCCAATTGTCAAGCAAGTTATTAAACAGATAGCTATTTCTTGTTTTTAATTGCACATTAATCAATCCATTGTCCCCAGTTTTTACGCGGTTATTGCTACTTGGTTATTCAACTGGTGCCTGGCAGATGCAAATTGTCAGCCAGTTGTTGCACAGTCGTCAATCTTTTTCAGCAAAATTTTCGAGTGGTTGCTGCAGTCTTCAGCTAGATTTCTCACAATTGTCCGACGGTTATTAAACAACTGTGAGAACAGGGTTTAAGGGAGATAATGCAAAGACATAATTTAAGAGCTCCAAAGGTGATACATGATTGCCAGCATCCCCGAAGTAGCTTGAAAGAGAAAAATATTGTGGAAAATATTAGTTAGTTATTGAATGAATTTAAAGAAAAAAGGAGATATTATTTCTCTTCTTCCGGGTCATATGTTATTTCCAAAGTAGATCATTCTTTCTCCTCGGAAACCAATTACCACAGCATCTTCTGATCCTGAGAAAATATTTTTTAAATATTCTAAACTAAAAACATATACGTTATTTGCTTTTCTCTTGTTTTATATTGGGGGGGGGGGGTTCTACAAAAAAAAGAAAAAAGACATTTCTCGTTGTTTACAGCCTCTTTCACTACTTAAATAGTTTTAATCCAATATTCGCATATTGTTGGAAGAAGTTAATCACTCAGGACGATATTTGCTTATAATATAGACTGAGGATAGTCGGAAAACATTCCGATCGAACAGATGTTAAAAATAAATACACAACGCTTGAAATCCGTAGATTATCATAACTAGTTCAGGATGCTTTACATCAGGCTTTCTATGTCGCCATATTTATCACTACGTTTCGGCTGTTGTACGCTCCGGCCTTCTTCAGGTGGTTGGAATGTCGAACTGAACCCTTTATTTCGCTCACTGGGGTAGACTGTTCTAGTTCCACGTGCCATGTTTGATAGATGTCAGTTATCAGTTATCTCCTGTTAATTCCCCTCTCTAAGTTCTCCACTGCCTTAACCGGATATTGAACTCACACTCTTTGGTTCCTGTCACTGGATCTAACCAACGCCTTTATCCACTGTGCCATGTGTCCTTGAGGTACATAATGCCTCATCTCAGAAATATAGACAGACTCATCAGGATTTCTCTGCAAAAAAAAAAACTGATGGCAGTCGATGGATGGGCATCTAGTTTAAGCGTTAGCGGCTTAGAACGTGAAATCGACAAGATGAGATTGGTCGTGTTCGTTATACTCAAGTCCACACAAAACCCTTAGGAAAAACACGAATGCATCTATTCTCCCCCAGGTATGGGTTAAATATTAGAGCAGATTAGGTTCTCTAGTCTTGGTTATCAACCAGTCTAAAAGAAGGCAAACACTGAATTTAAAAGCTCATCACCTGAAAATAAATGTATAAATTTAGACATGGATTTCAGATACTATTTCTGTAAAACAAAAAATATGATTTCACAAACTATGAATAACCCCACTGGGCTATAACCGTTTGAAAATTGGGCAATAAATACCTGACATTTAACAACAACAGCCTGAAAAGCGTTCTATACCCACTTGACATTGCCAATAATCTCTTAGCAATTATTGTAGAATAACAAGACAATAAACAGCACTTACCGGTGTAAGAGTCCCAGCTAGCGTCCAGCTGGCAGACAAAAATAAAGGAGGTTGTAACTTAATACAAACCCTGCAAACTAACTGAATCAAGCTGGTATTTATATAGAAATACCTCCACTCAGGTACCAGCAGCCAATCACAGCCCAAGCAATGGACTGTCCCACTTTAGCACAATGAGATGCTCCATTGCACCATAAATAGCTCTCTTCCTCAAGGTTGGATTACTCTTTACCTCAGCTTGCTCCACAACTGAGTGTTTATCTTGATCACGTGATTGTTCGACATGGCGCTGCGAACAGGATTATTGACACCCGAAAATTGGGAACTCTTCTTCATTGAAGCAGGCATATCCACTGACTCAGCCAAAACTCATGCAACAAGGTTTGCGGATGAGAAGCTGACAATCGAGAGCCTTCAAATGCTGGATCGATCTATGCTTAAGGAGCTGGGAGTCACTTTAATTGGAGAAGCCCTGTGTATCATCAAGCAGGCTAAGGAATCCACCACCCAGACAACCCGTATTCAGGCACTAGCAGCCAAGCCTCCTCATCTCAATCTCGAGATGACACCACAGCAATTCAGGAAGTTCCGAATTGACTGGGATGTCTTTACCAAGATGACGAATATGCCAAGCTCCCAAGCTAATATTCACTTATACAATTGTGCTGATGAAGCTGTGCAAAATGCCATAATCAACACACACCCTGACTTCTTTACCACTGATCCAGATAAGCTACTTGACATGGTAGAAGCATTGGTCACCCAAAGGTCAAGTCCTATTGTCCATCGCCTTGCTTTTGCCTCCATGTTTCAGGATGCGGATGAGCCAATACAAAGTTACCTTGTCCGCCTCAGAGCCATAGCCGTTGATTGTAACTTTACCTGCCCCTCGTGTGAGCATGACCTGTCTGATATATACATCAAGGACCAGATCATCCGTGGAATAGCAAATGACACACTCCAGGCTGACCTACTGGCCAAAGCTGGGGCACTTAAATCCCTTGAGCAAAATATCCGTCATGCTGAGGCATTCGAATCAGCATTGCGAGACCAAACCTCAATGGCCGGCGCTTCAGATACAGCTGCTGCTCGGCTATCAACATACCGCAGACAGAAGGGTACACCACAAGCCAACGAGGGGATCCGTACCAGCACCTATGGCAACTGCAATGTTAAACCAAACCAGCGGGCTTGCTTAGGTTGTGGCAGCCACCAGCATAGCACCTCAGGAACTGGATCCCGCCGGCTAAAATGCCCAGCATGGGGACAAACATGTAGTAACTGTGGGAAGCCCAATCACCTATCGAGGGTATGCCGGGCTAAGAAACTAGCTCAAGCGGTCAGGAAAAGCCCAGAGGCTAATGAAGCTGCCATGGACACACTTATTGCCCACATCACATTCAATCAAACGACAGGCACGTATACATCTAAAGACACATGCCAGGTAAGGGAAATTGATGCGTATGTTGTTCCGTTCTCACCAAAACCGGATCCCAGACAAGTTAAGAATATCCCCAGAAATCACAGCACTAGGATGACGATCTTTCCTGACAGTGGGGCCACCATATGTCTCGGGGGACTTAAGCACCTTCTGAATATGGGGCTCACTATCAACAACCTCATTCCATCAAAAAAAGTCGTTCGAGCTGTGGGAGGCTTTACACTTGTCTGTCAGGGTTGGCTCCCTGTGGAATTCATCGTCCAAGGAAGAACAACTAAACAAGCCCTATACATATGCAAAAAGATTCAGCGGCTATACTTCAGCAAAGCAGCCTGCATTGATGTAGGGATACTGTCCAAAGACTTTCCTAAGCCGACGACTACAATATTACCCCAAACAGCAATGCAACACCTGCCCTTGACAAGCACACATAAAAAATCGGACGCAAGCACTAAACAATGCAAAGTCGAGGGACAACTTCCAACGCGTCCCAAAAAACTCCCTTTTTCCCCAACAGAACAGAACATTGATAGACTCAAGAATTGGCTATTGAATCAATTCGCCGAAACGGCGTTCAAGAACAATGGTGAATTCCCACCAATGTCTGGCCCCAATGCACATATACACCTCAAAGAAGGAGCAGTCCCCAAAGCCAGACATAACCCAATTCCTGTGCCTTTTCACTTCAAAGAGCCTGTAAGACAGGCCCTTTGGGAAGATGTGAAAAGGGGCATCATAACCCCAGTACCCGTCGGCATGCCCACTGATTGGTGTAGCACTATGGTAATTACTGCCAAGAAAAATGGCAAACCACGAAGAACCATAGACTACCAACACCTGAATTCACAGTGCAAACGGGAAACACACCATACAGGGTCACCATTTCAGCTAGCACTGCAAGTGCCACCTAAACAAAAGAAAACGGTGTTGGATGCTGTTGATGGATATCACTCCATCCCCTTAGATAAAGAGTCCCAGCCACTCACCACCTTCATTACAGAATGGGGAAGGTTCATGTACCTGAGGATGCCACAAGGTTACCTAGCATCTGGAGATGCCTACACCCGAAGGTATGATGAAGTAATAAAAGACATCCCCCGCAAAGTAAAAATCGTAGATGACACCCTACTCTATGACTCTGACATTGAAGGAGCCTTTTTTCACACCTTCGATTTCCTCCTTCATTGTGCAAAAAACGGCATCATACTAAATACGGAAAAATTCCAATTTTGCCAAGACACAGTGCAGTTTGGTGGCCTCCAGATAACATCCTCTGGTGTAACCCCTTCTAAATCCATGCTGGAGGCAATATTAAGCTTCCCAATACCAAAAACGCTCACCGATGCCAGATCATGGTTTGGTCTGGTCAACCAAGTCGCTTGGGCATACTCACTGAGCCCAGTCATGCTTCCATTTCGTGATCTTGTAAAACGAGACTCTCACTTTACATGGAATAAAAGCCTCGAGGATGCATTTCAGCAGTCAAAGAAGGTAATAGTTGACTTAGTCCGAAAAGGCATTGCAACATTTCAAAAAGAACGAATAACCTGCCTTGCCCCAGATTGGAGCAAAGAAGGAATGGGCTTCCTACTTCTACAGAAGTATTGCTCATGCACCACTGACAAAGCTCCAGTTTGCTGCCCTGAAGGTTGGCGCCTGATATTTGCTGGTAGCAGATTCTGCATTGATGCTGAACGCAGATATGCACCTATTGAAGGCGAGGCAGCAGCAATTGCATGGGCATTGGAAAAGTGTCGCATTTTTGTAATGGGTTGCCCGAATCTCATAGTGGTTACAGATCATGAACCACTAAAAGGATTATTCGGAGATAGAGACCTTAGTAAAATCCAAAACCCCCGATTATTCAGGTTAAAGGAGAAAACACTCAGGTACAGATTCACCATTCAGTACTGCCCTGGGAAATGGCACAGAGCCTCTGATGCTGTCTCACGTAACCCAGCAGACATATCACAAGCACTCCTAAATGTATTCACTGCTGAACCCTCTCAATCAGACATCATAGAGTCTGACAACATGGATGACTGGGTCAAATCAACAACCCTATTAGCAACATTCGGTGCAAACGACAACCTGGAGCTCATCTCACCAAACGTTATCCGTGCGGCGGGACACAGCGACCCGCAGTACAAAAAATTAATTGAAGTAATACAAAATGGATTCCAAAGGACGCGCATCCTCACTGCACCTGAAATCCGTGAATACTGGGAAGTGAGGCACCGCCTAAGTGTTGACGACGGATTAGTGCTCTTAGATCAAAGAATTGTTATCCCCACCTCACAACGCGCAAAAGTATTACATAGCCTACATTCTGCACACCAAGGTGAAGTTGGCATGAAGGCACGTGCCAATGAATCTGTTTATTGGCCCGGGATGAATGCTTCAATTCGTAACATTAGAGCAGGTTGTACGTTTTGCTCAAAAAATGCCCCGAGTCAACCAAAAGAGCCAATCAATCTGACACCATCTCCTGATTGGCCATTTCAGCAAATCGTCATGGACATCTTCCATGTTGGGAACCATGGTTACTTAGCATGCGCTGACAGGTTAACAGGCTGGCTGAATCTATACCACTTGAGCCACGGAGAAGCAACTGCCTCAAGAATTATTTCGATTTGCCGGGACATATTTCAAACCTACGGCGCTCCTGAGGAACTCAGCAGTGATGGTGGGCCACCCTTCACATCTCTTCCATTCAAGCAATTTTTAAAAGACTGGGCTGTTAAACACAGGTTATCATCTGCTGGTTACCCACAATCCAATGGTCGTGCAGAGCTCGCTGTCAAAACGGCCAAGAGAATCGTAAATGGCAACACAGGAGCACAAGGATCATTGGACAATAACCGTGCAGCAAGAGCCATCCTCCAATACAGGAATACGCCCATTCAAAACATTGGGCTATCCCCTGCTCAACTACTACTCCACCGCCGACTACGTGACTACATACCATCCCACCCCACACTCTATAAGCCACACGCGAATTGGATAACCGCAGCCCAAAATCGCGAGTTAAGTCTGTCCCGGCGGAACGCTCGTCTCATAGAGCAATACAACAGAACAGCACACACCTTAAATCCCCTTCAAAAAGGACAAATAGTGGCACTACAACGACCAACAACCCGCCGATGGGACACAACAGGTCAGGTCATTGAAACCCTCCCCAACCACCAATACCGTATCAGAATTGACGGATCAGGTAGAATTACCTTACGAAATCGCCGATTTCTCAGGAAACTGGATACACCAACAATCCCAGTTCCAAGACCTAGTGCCTTACCCGATACCCCTACACCAGTGCCACAAACATTCGACGCTGGAATAACATCAAACACTGCACAGCCGTCTACAATAACACGGACAAAACCCCCTCGGGCATTGTCCAGACTACTTCCACACAACCAGCCAGGTTTAAAGGAACTCATCCCTCCCCAAAGGCCACTACCGACACGCGATGGGGGGGAAGGAGATGTAGAATAACAAGACAATAAACAGCACTTACCGGTGTAAGAGTCCCAGCTAGCGTCCAGCTGGCAGACAAAAATAAAGGAGGTTGTAACTTAATACAAACCCTGCAAACTAACTGAATCAAGCTGGTATTTATATAGAAATACCTCCACTCAGGTACCAGCAGCCAATCACAGCCCAAGCAATGGACTGTCCCACTTTAGCACAATGAGATGCTCCATTGCACCATAAATAGCTCTCTTCCTCAAGGTTGGATTACTCTTTACCTCAGCTTGCTCCACAACTGAGTGTTTATCTTGATCACGTGATTGTTCGACAATTATGAAACAACCGCTTGATAACTGGATATCACTCTATTGCTAGATGATTATAGCACATTTTCAGTAGGTTATTTCACTATCATCAGACTATTTTGTCTGATGTTTATTGCCCATTTCTCAGATTCCTTAGCCATTTTTGCCAATTGCTTGTTCATTAGACAAATAGTGAGTGAACAATTCTCAGGTAATTATTGCCAAATTCACAAGTACTTCTTGCCAATTGTTCAGCGGTTGTTTTCAATAGTCGGTCGGCTGTTGTACAATTGAGAGGTGGTTGCCAATTAACAAGCAGTTATCGCAGATTAGCCAGGCGTTTATTGCACAATTTTCAGGCGGTTAATGCGAAATATCCAGGCGGTTACTTTACAGTTGCTATGTGGCTGTTGCCAATTGTCTAGTGGTTATTGCACAATTGTTAAGTTGTTGTTTCTTTGGATTATGCGAACATTGAAAACAATTATTCCAAAAATATTTATTTGAATTGTAAATTGTTTGAATGAAAACTAATTAAAAGGACAATTATCCTAAATGATAATTATTCGAAATACCTGTTTGAAATATGTATGTGGTCTTGCTTTGAGAGAATCAATGCTGATTTAGCTAGAACTAATAACGCCCTCGAAGGATGGTATATGTTTTTTGTTTTTGTTTTTTGCAGCAAGTATTATCCCATCATCCCACAATATGGAAATTCATAGATGCTCTTAAAAGAGAACAGGACTTGCAAGAAATTCATATTGCAAAAGTTAGAGCGGGTTGCCAAAATATAAAGGGCGCCAAGAAATCTCTCTACGTAAATAGAAAACTTAGTGGCATCCATTAATGATTACTCTTCAGTAGTTGACTATTCGCGAGCAGTATCATATAACTTAAGTTTTTAAGGGTTTTTACTTACTAAATTGTTTTATTAACGATATTTGTATTTTGAATAATTATCATGTGTGTATTCCTTTTAATTTTTACGTTTTTATTGCAATAAAGAATTTTGCATTTTGCATAATTATCATTTATATAATTTTCTTTTCGATTAATTTTCATTCAGACAACTTACAAATCGAATAATTGTTTTCTAACAATTTTATGAATACCTTCCAATTGTCCGCCGGTTATTAACCAGTTGTTTGTTGTCAATTACCGGGCGGTTATTTCGAATTTTTTAGGCCTCTGCGCTAACAATTTTGCAGTAATCGACTTGCATTGTTGTAGGTTATTGTTGTCAGTTGCCAAGCAACTCATGCTAGTTGTCAGGTGGTCAATCGTAAAGTTTTTTACATCATTGTCAGAAGGTTCCTGCACAAGCAGCAGACGCTTGTTGTACAAATGTCAGAATTTCGTAGACAATCCATCGGCTTATTGATGCCCGATTGACAGCCGGCTTTTCACAGTCGTCAGACGATTGTTGCATAATTGTTTTTAGGCGGTTGTAGTTCCTGTTATATATCTCAAAATTCTTAAACAATCTCGAGACGAAATGTCTGTTATCGGACATAGCCTCAGTCACATTGTCACCTCCATGGAGTCGTTTCCCGCTCTCTTCTCTAGAAATAGTGCCATGTCAATTGTTCTCATTATAATAGGAAAAGTAAACAATGGTTGTGTTTATACTTGAGTCTATAGATAAATATAGGTAAATAACAAGAATTAACTACACCCTTATGTATATTAATTAAAACAACTGCTTTAGTTTTCTTTCTTTCGCCATACGGTCAGGTTTAGACATACGAGAGTGACAGAAATTAATCTATTTCTATTTTCCATCAGATTAGGTCATTGGCGGTGGTGTACAGTAATATGAATCTATTTTCGAGGTGTATGATGAAATTTGCTTGGCCTTGAAAAATATTCTGACATCCGTGATTGCATCAGATTTTTATCACGCCCCGACACTATTGTCTCGACTGTTGATTAGTTGTCCTATGGAGATGGCCTGCGATGGGTATTACTTCAAGGAAGCTATACGAAAATTACAACGCTGTACGAACACACTAGGAAGCATTACCAGTGACTAAATAAATGTACTACAAACTGACCCGCAAAACTCTCCTGATTTAAATCCAGTCGAGAATCTGTGGTCAGTCTGCGTGGAATTGACATACGATGTGCTAACATGTGCACTGGGTCATATTACAATGGGAAAATACGACAAAACGTGAATTATAATAGAATTATTCGGGTTTTTTTTTCAATTAATTTTCACAAGTATGTGCAGGTTAATGGTAATGGCAATAGTATCCATTTCCTTATAAAAAACATTTTACGGGCAGTGGCCGAGCACCTAATATTGCTTCCGGTAGAAATTTATAAAATCTTTCTTATTAAAACAATTTCCTAATGCAAGTAGTTTTCTGAATTCCAGTATCTCTTACCTTTTAGAATTGATGGCGGCTTCATTTATAAACATTTATTTGTCGTGGCGTGGATTGTTAGAGAATTTGTCAAATTAATCATCTCTATATTGTTTTTATAACGAAACAAACGTCATCAGTCCCATGACCGGTTGTGGTTTTAGGATCATTGCGTAGATGAGAACTTGACTAAATCACACCACGTGTCTCGGCTGTAGGCCAATAACTGAAGATATCTTCTGATAAAACATCATTTGTCTAAAAATTAATGTAAGCTCCAATCTTATTTTTAAATCAAAGATAAATGATTTTAGTGATTACATTTTATATTTAAATTCAAGGAATTTGACTATATCGTCATTTTTGACAGCACGCATTAACTAGCTTTTGTAAATTATATATCGATTCTTTCTGAAAGTTTCATATTGAGTAATTATCTCGCCAATGACAGATTCATTCATTCTGGTTTTCAATACACGTCCTGAAGATAATATATTGAGTCAGAAATCATTTCTCTTCTCATTTATCAACTTAATTCTTATGAAAATAAAATACAATTACATTTTATTCAGTGAGATATTGACCATTATTTGTAATAAATTATTACCACGTCTTAGACAGATTTCCGATAGCTTTAAATAGAATCACACAGATTTTGATGTGAAAAACATTTCGAAAAATTCTTGAATCGGTATTCCCCCACCAGCACCACCACCACCGAAAAAGATTTCTCCATCAAAGCGTTTTATTGCAACCAAAAATGTTCGTTTTTGCAAAGCCATGATTGACTGATTTGTTTATTTTACGGTTTATCAACCTTTTACGAATTATTTAAATAGATAAAGTATATTTATATTCTACGGGTTTTTGTAGATGATAATTATTTACTGATACGAGTCTTGCTAATTAACACAATTTAGCTTTTTGCTTCCCTGTCACCTGCGATCTTAAAAAAATTAAATGCAAATTCAATTGTCATCTTTTGCCTTCTAAGATCCTCCCTTTTATTGCCTATTTTCCTCGCAAAAGTTTTCGCATTTCATTTCCCTCACAGTAACGTCTTGCATTTTGGTGAAGTCGGATTTAAAAATCCATTTAAAATACTGTTTTTAGGTTTCCAGTAAGAAAATATTAGGTTGTTGCAAAAATAATGTCGTTTTCTCACATATGCTACTATGTGAGAAAACGACATTATTTTTTCAGCAACCTAATAAACGTGATTGAACTACTGGTACTATGACTGGGGTAGTGATAACAGGCTTTCACTGGGCAGAGGATTTCCAAGATTGAAAGCTGTTATATACCGTACACATGAACACTAATGTGTATGTCCCAATCCTCTTAAATATGTGGGACACTATTGTAAGTGAGGAGTAATATGTTGTCCTAGCAGTCCACCACTAGCAGTGGTTTACCTACTTCACGCCGCTGGCGAGTATTGTATTTTGTTGATGTTATAAAGATTACCATTTCATTTCCAACCTCCGTTTTGATTATTCTTCATTCAGTAAACCTTTTCTAGGTTACAACAAAATCAATTGCCAAATCGAAGGGTTCCCTCGATAGAATCAACGCACATCGATTCTAGTGTGACTTGGAGTTCATTGTGTTCTTCCAGGTTTACTTTATTTAAAGACACGCTACACGTAAATGCATATGTTACTTTCAGCATCGCCACTGGCTTCAGTCCTCCAGACCCCAGCGACACATCATAGACTGTATAAATGCAAGACGGTTTCTTTTTCGTATTCGTTTTATTATACGGGAGACCCAGACGTTAGCTTCGAGTCTTGGAGGCAGTGGGAGTGAGAAATACATGGAAACATTGCTCACTCGTTGGCTTAGCATTTCGCCAAGTGCGGACTAGCCGCTCTGATGAATCTGGATGCGGTAAGCGTTTTGTTCTTATATCCAAAACTTAGACAAAAGTAATCCATCCCTAGAGAATTCAACGCCTATGGTGCTTCTGGACAGTAATTTGCTATCTTAAGCCAGGCGGTACTTTCTGTAACATTTACCTACTGGGACATAATGTGTGAGTTATTAAGTACAATTTCCACCTCCATTGGCAGATTGAATAAATGTATTTTGCCATTTGCAACAGAAATCAGGTTCAAATTTATCGGTATTTTGGCAACACGGAAACTGCTAAAAGCTTAAAGAAATGGTCTAGATTATATCCTAAAAGAAGGGAAAACAGTAAAACAGTAAATCAAGACACTATTGAAAGAAAGACGAAACTAGTTCGTTCAAAGAATGTCTGTATGATTGGACTGGAAAAGTGATCTACGTTCAACTGTTCAAATGAATAGGGTATGACATCATAAGCCCATATATACACAAGTAACAGATATAAGAAAAATTTATGAAGAATTGTAGGGAACGCATAAATGAACGTCTTGGAAAACGAACTGGAGTCATGTGCGCCATTTTCCAAGGAAGGAGGGAAAAGCGTAAAAGCCAGCCAGAAAAAAGAAAGAATACGACAAGAAATGCTTACCTGAGTAAAAAACGTTCTACGGGTTGCCCTGTTAAAAAGTAAAATCACAAACATGTTCTCGTTATCAGCGTGAGTCTCGAAGGATGTGTAAATTCTGAACGAGATTCGCGTTGCGCTAGGCAAATTAGGTTCTATAAAATGGGTAACTTGATTGCAGTCGGCGAATTGGTCTACAAGTCATTAAGTTGCATGGACGACAAGTTCTTGAGATCTGCGCCTGCTAGATTGAATATTATAAGCTATATAAAATTCTGCTACAAGCTATTTCGGTAAATGTACCAACATTGTACAGAAAATCCGATTTGTGTCTTATTACAGAATTTGATGGATCCGCACCAATGATTGAATGGATTGGAAAAGTGAAACTAGTTTGCAAACTGTGCAGCTGAAAAAATTGGGGAGCGTCATACCCTTACGTTTAACTGAAAGAGACTTTGCTACAAAAATAAAATAAAAAAAGATAAATAAAATAAAGTTGGATTTTGAAATTGTTTAATGTTTACTCAAGCCAGATGAAAAGAATATTTGTTCGTAAAAATAAATGGATTTCTCTGTGCAGGTGGATGGCATCAAAGTTTATATCAAGCGAAAAGCTTAAGAAACATTTGCAGATAACTGAGGAACTCTAAGAATGCGCGTGAAACATGAAAGAAATGCTTGGCTAGAAACATCGGACGCCAGAGCTTTAAGCATCCCGGCAACTTCAACGTTTAACTTGATCTAATTATAACCAACATTTATTTTTTTTTATTTTCCCACCAATATATATATATATATATATATATATATATATATATATATATATATATATATAACGTCTGGTTAGCATGATCGAATTACTACTTTTAACAAAATGCTCCCTCTGTAGGTAAATGGTATAGCACGCCAGGATATATATATATATTCAATAAGAACATTATTTTATCTGGAGAAGTATCTCTGAAGTACACAACGCATTACCTTTTTTTTTTTTTTTTTCATTCAATTTTATACCCACAAATCCAGTGCTGCTTGGAAAAACGAAAAAGATTAGAAGAATTATATTCGAGTGTATACAGATTGATTTCCTAAAATATCAATTCTTCCTTGGTTATTTCATATCCAGTTTTATTTATTTTATACTTAAGTCTATAAGTAAAAATCCGTGGTGTTTATACGACCGTCAAAAATTGATAAAGATTATACTTGATTTTCTAAGTAAACAACGGCCATGTTTAGACTTGAGTCAAAAAACAAACTTTGTTTGGGTGTGTATTTGAGTCGCTAGATAATTGGTCGAGTGTATACTTAAAACAAAAACTGTAAATATTTGTCGATTTTATATCTCAGTCAATAGGCAAATATTGGTCTTCCATGTATGTTTCGCTACAGTTAAATATTCGTCGTTTTTAACTGCAGTGTTATTGGTCCGGACATGTCAGCTTCAGTCTCTTTTCCACCGCCGTAAAATAGATTCTTCTCTATAGATCATTTCAGGATAATTTTTTCCTCGTCTTCATGAATTTAATCGTAGTTGTAGATTGATATCTAGGCCTCATCATTTTAATGTTGAAATTCGTAAATGCAACCGTAAGTTCTATTCAAATAGTTTCTTCTCTCAAACATCGTGAACCTCTCATCTGAAAATGTTCACAAATTTAAAAGCAACGTCAATCGTCGTCTTCTGTCTCCTTCAAACCCGTTCTTTTATTATTCTTTCTCTTCATGTAACGTTTTTTGATTGTTATTTGTTTCACTCTCAGTAACGCTTTGCGTCTTAGTGGCTTTATTGCCTTGCCTGGGGATAAATGATAATGAGAAAAGTAAACATTGGTCGCATTTATACTTCTAGGTAAATATTGGTTGTCATTAATATTGAGGTAAAAATAGGTCCGGTTTATTCTTCAGTCAAAAAGTAAAGTTGTTGTTGTTATACTTGTATCTATAGTTAATAGTTGGTTGGTTTTATACTTGAGTCTATATATAATCACTGTTCTGGATTATACTGGAGTCTATTTGTAAATGTTGGTTGTCATTATTATTGAGGTAAAATCTAAAAAATTGGTCCGATTTAAACAAATACTTTTATACGTGTGTCTGCAGTTAATGGCTGGTTTTATATTGAGTCTATACTGGATGGGTTTATACTTGAGTGTATAGATAAATATTGTTTAGTTTTATACTTGAGACAAAATGTAAACATTGTTCGGTTTTGCCCTTTAGTATGCAACCACAAGAAAGGTGGTAACCCAACGACAGCGCACAAAAGAATTTTAAGTCTAATGTAGAACAGAAATCTTCCGGTTACAATACTCAGGAAGACGCTGGAATATTTCGGCGGCTTGTTGAAATTTGATCTCCAGTGAAATTCATTTGGATTTGTGAAAACCTGAAAACAATCACAAAGCATTATAAGAAGCAAAGCCAATACGAGTTTTTTTTTTTTTTTTTTCTAATGTTCTTTTTTTTCTCTCAGGATCATTAAAAAAAATCCGATTATTTTGAATTAACAAGGTCCAGTCCGGTGACTGTATTGTCCGATGTACTGCGGCAAATTCTGCTTCCGGTTCTGATTCCTCCTTTCTATCAATTCAATCTTTTCATTATAAATATCGGCCTTGTAAGCGATCCAACTCATATAACCTTGAAAATCCTCCTGCATCTTCTGAAAGGTCGGGTACGGACACTCCTGAAATAAAAGAACAAAATAATTAGCATATATATAAATAAACATTTATAAATTGTCGGGGAGCAGAATTTCAATTCAAAACTAATTTCAATTCGGAATTCAAAAAATTAAAGCACGCAATCGAACAAATTTATGAGAATAAAATCATATTTTGTGCAGCATAGAACAAAACCTCATGTCTTGTTTTGAAACTGTTTAATTTTTTTTACATTGTAATTTATAATCGAGTACTTTCTCTACGAACGTGAAATCTGTGAAATTCCCAGCACACAAATTTAAATTTCAATAAATCTGTGAAGTTTTCAAACGAAATTAAATTTTAATTTATTGATTTTCTTAAATTTTGATCAATAACACCTTCTTTGGGACGAAAGTTTAAAAAAAAAACAGCTAATCAATCTACTGCAAAGAACATTGCATTTTATTGGAGCAGAATAAAAGTAAATAAAAAAAGTACCATTTTATTCATTTGCAATAAAAAGAAAGAAAGTTAAAGAAAAGATTAATTCTGAATTATCTTATCTACTAAGGATTTTTAATGCTAAATTAAAAAATTAACATACTCATTGACTTTTGTTTAGAAATTCACTGAAATTGATAACTTTGATTTTAAATCAAGTTGAAATTAGTTCCCAGTTGAAATTAGTTCCCAGTTGAAATTAGTTCCCAGTTGAAATTAGTTCTGTCACTCAGATAGTCGGCTATTTATTTTGTTTGTTAAAGCACCAAGACAAACCCTGTTACAGACGCCTGAAGTTGAGAGATTTTGTCTTTTCTTTCAACGCCCACAGAGCTCACCTGTAGTTTATACTGTTGTGTAGCACAAAAAGGCTGTGAGATCAACGCCGCCAATATGATAATAATGTTGCATCTTCTCTCTCAGCCGGTGATCGCTAGATGTTTTGGGGTCCAGAGATAAAAGAACTCAACAGCTAGAATTTTAAATTATCTATTTTTATTAATGTCGACATGTACTAACTATCCAAAGGGAGTCATTCCCCAATTCACTGGGGAGCCGTTTCCTTTATCTACAATCTTAAAATCCCTTCTTTTTCTTTACTTTAATGAGTGCATTTTCATATATATATATATATATATATATATATATATATATATATATATATATATATATATATATATATATATATATATATATATTCCTATTTGAACAACAGTTAATATTTTAAATATAGGTCATTGTTAATCTTTAACCATTTTTAAATTCTATCTAGACATGTATCTGTAATGACTTTTGTTCTTTCCCCCCTCTCACTCTCACTACCTTTTAGTGTTTCTTTCCTTTTTTCTTTCTATTAAATATAACTTCCCGTATTTGTTGTTTGGCCCTCTTTTTTCCTCTCTTTTTTTCTTTCTATCCTTTTGTTTTCAATTTTTATTTTTCAAATTTAAAATAAAAACGTTAAAAATCATTTTTTTTTTAACAAACGCCTTAGCATTAACAAGCCCCAGTGACAATGTCCTGCAGGGCGGGGGACAAATGGCTATAAATAGGGTACAATGACTTATATTTTAAATTAGTGAGTTTCATTTTTATGTAATTCATTTATGTACTATATAATAAAAATATTGAGCTCTCTTTTGTGGATCAGTTTCAATATTTTATATTATTAGGATCTACTTGAATTACTTACCCACGGATTTTTACCTATATATATATATATATATATAGGTTCAAAATCCATTTGTCTTCATGGTCTTCTAGAATTTTTCTAATGTTATCTTTTCTTTTTCTATTTTTTCAATTATAGTGAATTTTTCATGGATTTTAAAATCATGTTGTTCTAGGCAGAGATGTTGTTCTATAGGTAATAATCTTTCGTGGGGAGCCTACTTCATTCGATCACGATAATTATATATATATATATATATATATATATATATATATATATATATATATACATACATAAAGAAAGAACAGTAAGATATATAATCCGGTGTTCTTATTGATATTTTTTTTTTACAAAACAGTGCTCAATGTAAATTTACAGAGCATAGATATTATAAATTAACTGGTTTAAAATATGTTTTTTTCGCTACACAGTAATAACCATGTTTCAAAAATGGAAGCTAAAAACTTCATCTTTAATTTTGTAATTAAATTAAAAACATTAGTTCCATTTCATCTTCAAGCGAATATCTTATATTATTACCATTATCATTTTTATTATTATTACTATTGTCATTATTTAGTTATTAACACTTCAGCTATTTTTCCATAATTACCATCACTCATTTATTACCACCTCCATTATTATCATTATTTATTTATTATTACTACTGCTATTATCTTGATCTATCATTATTTATTATTAGTTATTATTAAAATTAGTATCATAATTATTATAATACTATTTTTATCATTATTATTAATTACTACTATTATCACTATCATCATTTATTACGGCTAATGTTATCATTATCATTATTCAACACTAACTTTCAGTTGATCACAACAATATTTGTTTTTCACAACTATGAACACTACAATACTCACCCTATAATTAACAATACCCTGATGACGACATTATGCTATGTCGAAAGAACTCGGAAAATAAATACAAAATGAACCAGCGCAGCATTTTCCTCTCGTCTTTCAATAACAACGCAAAAAAAAACATTAAAAAAATATAGTTTTAAGGTGTACTATATTTATGGGATATAGTGCTCAATATCAGAGATAGAGCATATGTAAATATAAATATATATATATATATATATATATATATATATATATATATATATATATATATATATATATATATATATAACATCAAACATTAATTGTCAGAAATAAATTAGACTAGGAAACAGTACTATTAAACAATGCTCAATACACGTGTGAAAAATAAAATAAAAAATATATATAACTTGTAAGAACTTTTAACTTTAAAAATTAGGAGATCATTTGAATCTACTATCTTGGTTCCATCCTTACAGCGATTTTTATCAAAATCAGTTTTGATAAAAATCGCTTGAGGATACCGTAAAGTTGAAACCAAGGTAGTGGATCCAAATGACCTCAAGATTTTTAAGGTATATATATATATATATATATATATATATATATATATATATATATATATATATATATATATATATTCGTTTTTCTTTGAACAAGGCTAATTAGGTATTTTGCTTATCTTTTTTTTTTAATTTTCGACTGAACTGTTAACCATTTTCAATAATTTTCCAAAAATAAGAATGAACACAAAAACGAAAAAAGAAAGAATGGAAAAAAATGAAAGAAGAAATGAAATAAAATAGAATAGAACGAAATGACGAAAAACGAAATAAAGAATAAAACAAAAGAAAGAAAGAAAGAAAGAATAAAACAAAAGAAAGAAAGAAAGAAAGAAACAAACAAAGAAAATATGTACGAAATAACGATTAAACGAAAGAAAGAAAATAAAAAAGAATGAAAGATTTAAAAATGAAAATGAAAGAAAGAAACAAACAAACAAAAGAAAGAAAAAGTATGAAAACTGAAAGAGAAATTAAGAAAGAATGAGAGAACGGATGAAAAAATGAAAAAGAAGGAAAGAAAAAAGAATGAATGACAGAAGAAAAGAAAAATAAGAAAGGGTTTTTTCTTAATTGGAAATATCATCTTTGAAACAATTGTTACATTCATTTTATATCAATTAATCTATATGTTTAATTATCATTTATATTATCAGAATGTTAGAGATATTTGCTTGGTGTTTGAAATAGTTGTGTATCTAATACCAGATCAATCAATTGTGATTGAGCCGATATAAAACAAAAAATATTCATTTTCAAGTCAAAGATACACTTGAAGGCTTTCTTTACCTTCATATTTTCTTATCAAATTGGTCATGTGATTAATAAAATGATTCGTATTGAATCTATTTGTTGAAGACTAATATATTTCTGTTTTATAGCCACTTTTGCTAGGACAATGTCAATAATTTTAAAGCTCCCAATATTTAAAAGCAGTTATTATATCTCCTCGTTAGTTGTTATGTTTCTGGCTTAGTTGTTATGTTTCTGGCATAGTTGTTATGTTTCTGGCATAGTTGTTATGTTTCTGGCTTAGTTGTTATAATTTCTTTGATAATTAAATTCAATTTTGGTCGGCCAATAATGTTTGTATTTATCAAATGTGCCGAATATTTTATATCTGTATACAGAATGAAAACCACAGGAACGTTTTTATATTAATTTTTCTATTAATTTTCACCCAATACAAGGCCCAAGAGCCACTCGAGGCAGTCGATTACTGTGATATGTTTTCATGAACATAAGAAAAATCAAAAAGCGAAGTTTATAGAGTTATGAAGGAAAGATAACAGTTAATCTTAAATTTGAACAGGTCAATTTTAAAGTGATTGGGAAAGCATCCTCTCGGGAGTTTGTTCCAAAAAGCAGCGGTTCTTGGGAAGAAACTGTCCGAATGGAACTTCTTTCTTGCTAATGGTATACGAAGGGCAAATGAGATGATTCATCCTTGTGTACGTCGCGTGGTTTTTTCCATTTGTAAAGAGTAGGGGTGATGGGACTATGGATTATAACTTGTCAGAGTACAAGCCATATAAATAGCGATAGAGTAGTGAGAGGTTGGCGACGTTTCGCCTGTGGGCAAGGGTTTGTTGGGTGGGAAATAATTCGTCGCTAACAAGGCGACGTAGGTGATTTCACCTCCTAAAGTACGTACTAAAAATAAAGTGAAAAGTCAAAACTAAACAGAAGGCAGAATATTTGGTTGTCAGCAGTTTTTTATATTTTATTTTTTTTAAAGATGGGAACGAGGATTTTGGAAATACCAAAATTCAATAATTTCGCTTGTTTAAAATTAAGTTGGATTTCGTGTAGCCCTCGGGTGAGAAACCAATTATTAGGTTGGTGCAAAAATAATGACGTAATAATGTCGTTTTTTGACCTATTTTTAACGTCAAAAAACGACATTATTACGTCATTATTTTTGCACCACCCTAATAAAAATGCTGAAATGCTTTGGTTTTGCTTTGTATATGAAAATGCTAAAGTTTTTGATATACGACTTCTTTTAATTTGTATTTTATGAAGGCTTCTTGCTGGAAATCAATTTAAAATATTGAAAATATATTGATTTTTTTTCTGAAAATTAAGACAGTTTAAGATGGATTTCATTAATATTTTTGGTAAGAAATCAATAAAAATATTGATGATACATTAATTTTCTTTCGTTCACAAGAATGGTTGTTATTGCTCTGAAACATTTTTTGTAAATTTGTGTGCATGCGTGTAACAGTGGGAAGGCATTGAAGTAGTTCTCGTCTGCTTGATGACGTGTTTATCGTCTTAACGTTTGCAACGCTAAATGGATGAAGATTTAAAGTTTACTGGAAACATTTTTCAGCCTTCAGGACAATTAGATAAATCTTATTCTGAACAAAACTGCAAATATTCCATATGCGTCAACAAAACCCGTCGATTGCTTTAGAAAAATAAATCTGCTTACGTAACTCAATGCTAACGAGCATATTCAATTTGAGAGGAGGTTAGCAAGAGTAAGTTATGCACAAAAATATGCCACTTGTAAATAGACAGAATTGTTTTACTTAGATATTCTATTTAATAAATATTTATTCATTAGTAGGGAATTCAAATTGCGTCATAACTTCGGAAACAGTTTTCGAAGAGATCCGGGTTTGGGGGGGTATTTAATTTGAATGACATTATCACCATTTTCTGTCTTCCTGAAACCTGTTTTTTTATTGACCTTTCTCTTCACTAAAGCCCTTTCATTCACTTTTACTCCTAGTAACCCCTTGCGTTTTAGTGGCATTATCGCCATTGTCTGTCTTGCTGAAACCTGTTCTTTTATTGACTTTTCTCTTCACTAAAGCCCTTTCATTCTCTTTCACTCCTAGTAACCGCTTGCGTCTTAGTGGCATTATCGCCATTATCTTTCTTCCTGAAACCTTTTCTTTTATTGACCTTTTTCTGCACTAAAGCCCTTTCATTCTCTTTCACTCCTGGTAACCCCTTGCGTCTTAGTGGCATTATCGCCATTTTCTGTCTTCCTGAAACTTGTTCTTATATTGACCGTTCTGTTCACTAAAGCCCTTTCATTATCTTTCACTCCTAGTAACCCCTTGCGTCTTAGTGGCATTATCGCCATTTTCTGTCTTCCTGAAACTTGTTCTTATATTGACCGTTCTGTTCACTAAAGCCCTTTCATTCTCTTTCACTCCTAGTAACGCCTTGCGTCTTAGTAGCATTATCGCCATTTTCTGTCTTCCTGAAACCTGTTCTTTTATTGACTTTTCTCTTCACTAAAGCCCTGTCATTCTCTTTCACTCCTAGTAACCCCTTGCGTCTTAGTGGCATTATCGCCATTGTCTGTCTTCCTGAAACCTGTTCTTTTATTGACCTTTTTCCTCACTAAAGTCTTCTCATTCTCTTTCACTCCTAGTAACCCCTTGCGTCTTAGTGGCATTATCGTCATTGTCTGTCTTCCTGAAACCTGTTCTTTTATTGACCTTTCTTTTCACTAAAGCCCTTTCATTCTCTTTCACTCTTAGTAAACCCTTGCGTCTTAGTGGCATTGTCACCTTACTTGTGGTGAAATGATTAAAAATAACATGAACCGCATGGAAATCATTTCTAAGATGTTCGTTTTTGAGTTATGAGGCTTAGCGGTGGTCTTGCTCGATCACAAGTTGTCTTCCCCATATCTGTGTATATATGGTGTCAATGTCGCTGCATATATTGATATCTGTGTATATATTAATATATATGTATATATTGTGTTAATATTCATATGCGCAAATGTTAGAGTTCAGTAGTTTCTGCGTTAAAGACTAATTTTATATTGTGCATACCTTTGTGTGTACCATATGCTCTTTCGCCCGCGTGTGTGTGTGTCTTATTAATATTTCCTTTATATTTTCTATCGAATTCTTATGAGTGAGGAACTGAAGATTTTCACCTATTGCTTTCATTCCATATCTTCTATTTTCTGTTTAACTTTTTTTTTCCTTGCTCTTCGACTCTGAATAAAAATGCCTGAATAGAAAATTCTAGCAACTACGAAAATTTAACTGTCCGGAAGTAATGTATCAGGCGATGAAAAACGTGACAGCCAATCCGAAGGCAAATTGGAATTACGAAAAATACTTTCCAAAACCTAATCAAAATTTATGACACGGGAAAATTTCGTTAGAAACAACGAAAAAAGAGCTGAATTGCTGTATAATCTAACTTCTCCTCTATGATAATAACTAACCCTATAGAGTAAATACTATTAACTCGAGAGAAACCAGGATGAAAGGCTTCTCCAGCTCTGAGTCGTTGAGATAAAAACAACCTTTAAAATTCAAGTAAAATGATTTGAAGTCAAAATGGCTGACAATTGCTAATTCAGCATCTAATAGAAATTAAACAATATTACAGCAGCAACTAAAACGAATCACATATGTAACTCGAAGAGTAAATAATGATATGATCAAAATGTTGATCTTCCCCACTATTTAAACAAAAGGTTAGGAAGGAAAGCAGTGACTGATAAGTTGGAAGCGATGAAAATCACGACTCTTATGTGGTATACGGTGAACCAAATACAGAGACCCTATCGGCTAGTATGAAATGACCTAGTGACCATGTGTTTACAAATCTGGTAACTTTTCGAGAAGATTCAATGAAATGAATGAATTAGCGTAGATTTGTTAGTTTAACAAAAATATAAAAAAAAAATTAAAATTAATCAATGCCCCAATGCTTTTTCTTCTTTTGAAACAATTTCTCGGGCCGTATTCAAAAAACCCGCCTCGGGACGGATGCGACCGTAGTTTGCTCAATACTGGTATCAGTGATACAGTTGTATTAAGTTGTATACAGCCGACAATTTAGAACGATCTTGCCGTCATTCATGAGATCTGGATAAAAGTCAATCTGACGAGGCTATTTAAGAACATAACTCGAATTTTTTAGTCATTGTTAGTCAAACTCTTAGTAGAACCTATGTTCAATTTTCTAAACCCTCTGTACTAAATTTGTTACAACTGATCCCAGTACGACGGTATTTGATATGTCAGACATAAACTATGGTCTCCTAAGCTAATGGAATGCCTCTCGCTAATCTATCGCTAGTTTCATGCAAAATGCTCAATTCCACCATTTCAGACCTGACATGCTGCATAATCATTCTCATTCCCTTCATATTCCATTAGTAAGGAAGAAGTTCCATCCAGACTGCTTCTTTCCTAGAATCATCTTACATATCTTTGTAACATTCCCGTCCTGGGTATGATGATAAACTACATACAACAGCAAGGCCTCTGAGGTTTTGAGGAGCGTGGAACCGCCTCTTAATTGCTGGTGTTCCCAGGTCTACCTCGTTAGGGTCCCAGCTATAGGCAAATAGTTAACTTAAACTGGGGTCAAAATACTATAAATGGTCAAAAATAGCGTTTAATACCAGAAATACTTTGTAAAAAGAATTATTACCAGCAATACATTTTTGACAAAAATATTACCACCGAAGGAAAATTATTACCAGAAATAGATTTTTGGGAAAAAAAACATTATCAACAATGAAAATTTTGTCGGCATTAAATAGTAGACAGTTATTTAATGAAGTTGTTGTAAGAGTGTATATGGGAAGAGGAAAGGTGGTATGTTACAATTTGGTTTGGTTCGTTTTGTTTTCCGGCATATCAACCTCAATGGGTTATTTAATGCCGACAAAAATATTGTTCTGCAGGCAATAATCGACTTAATTCGATTGCGATAATTATTAATTCTATAGTGAAAGGGCCATTCCGATTTTCCTAGATATTGTTTCTGGCATAGTGTGCATTCTAGGAGGTAAATTATGTTCAACAGTTAGATTCGTGGTAGATTTTGAAAGTAGATTTAGTGACTGAGCTAGTGAATGAATTCGTGTGTTTAATGTGGTTGCAGCATAAGCTCCTTTTGTTTTTAGGTGGTTGGGAAAATCCTGTTGTTTTTGTTGTTAATTTATTACGGATTACCTTGTCCCCTGAAATGTGGTTACTACCTATGATTTCTTTTAGGTTCTTAGGTCTACGATATGCAAGAAGGCCGGGTTCCTTAAACAATTTTTTTAGGTCTGGTTTGAGATGTAGTATTTCTCAGCGATTTTTGATTATCTGGGATACTAGAGGCAGAGTGGGGTGGAAAGTCGTTACTAGAGGGATGCGGCTAGATTTATTTTTACTCTTGTACATTAGGGTGTCTTCTCTAGGTGTGAAAATTGCTTTATTTATTTGTTCCCTGATTAGGTGTTGTTTATAGCCACGTGTTATGAATTGATTGCTCCAGATTTTGAATGTGTTTATTTAATTCTTCATTGTTGGAAAATATCCTTCTGCGCCTAAGTGCTTGTGAATAGGGAAGGTTCTCTTTGAGGTGATTAAAGTGGAAAGACTTAAAGTGTAGATAGTTATGAGTGTCGGTGATTTTAATGTGTAGTGTCGTTTGTAGTTTCCTGTTCATATATATATTAGTAATTCATCGATTCTAGAAGAATCCTCAAAAGAATGCAAAAAACACTGGACGGCCGTTTCGTCCTATTTTTGAGACTCATCAGTAGTGCTCATCCACTACCGAGAATCGAACACAGAACGTTTTGATACAACGCAAGAAAAAAACGAATACCCTCGATATAGCGGCTTACTCACAAATTCCTTGGTGATACTCTCCCAGGTGATCATAACTCAACGGATTGCGCCCCAAGAGGAACGCCTTTCATTTGCCCTTTCTATTACTTGTATATCCAGCTAATGCTCTGCGATGGAGCGTTCGAGGCAAAGGAAAGACGTAGCTCTTAGGGGACAACTCATTAGGTTATGAATACTTGAATGAGTATCACCACGGAATTTGTGATTAGTGGTGCTATATCGAGTCTAGTCAGTTCCTACTTCGTCATCGAGGTCCGTTGGTATAAAGCTTGCTTTGTATCGAAACGTTCCAGGTTCGAATCTCGGTAATGAATGTGCACTGCTGATGAATCCCAAAACTAGGATGAAACAGCGGTCCAGTGCTTTCTGCATTTACCTAAATCCCCAATATTTTTTATATATATATATATATATATATATATATATATATATATATATATATATATATATATATATATATATATATATATATATATATATATATATGTAAGCAAATATATGGATATAGATCCGACAGTATGAAGAAAAATATACGGAAAAAACAAACAATAAACCATCTTCAGGACATATTCATAAAATATAATTAACATGTTGAATTGATAATGTTAATTATATTTTATGAATATGTCCTGAAGATGGTTTATTAGACCGAAACGTCCGACGTTGACATTATATTAACATTAAAACAGCATAATTGCATATAAGGATTTTTGTTTTTTCCGTATATTTTTCTTCATATATATATATATATATATATATATATATATATATATATATATTCAGTAAACAAAACAAGACAACTTGAAATGTCTCAACTTTGATCTGAAAATCTGGGAAGCCCAAGCATCAAGTCGAAAGGACTGGCGTAAGACATTTTTCCTTAAGTTAAAGGGTTTTGAAGAAAGTAGACTAAAGCAGCGTGATCAGAGTTGTCAAGCTCTGAAGGAGAGACGTCATCAAAATCCTGCTTTAACCAATTTCATCTGTCAGTGAGGCTTTGTCGGCCGCAGCAAGGCTGTCCTAGTATCACACTTAAGAAATCACAAATGAAATATGTCTTTCCCTTATCTGATTTTCTCCACAAATGCCCCTTCTAGCATGCATAAGTGTAAAACAAAAGGTACCAGCCAATGCTGACCCTCTGTTATCGTTCACGATAGGAGAGACCACAGTCAACAAAATTATTCGTACATCCATCAATTTTGGATATTTTTATCCATTTCTCAGAATCTAATGCCCGTATGATGAAATATAAAACTCATTTTTTCAGCACAATAGGTTAACAAATTTGACAGGCAAATTAAGCAAAATAGAAAAAGACAAAATTATTAAGACAGTAGAAAATATCGTTTTAAATTGATCGATACGTATAAGTAAATTACATAACTATTTTATAGGTGAAGCCTTCTAGACTATTTATTCCGGAGAACATTTTGATAATTCCAGCAAAGAACATTACATGGTGCATGTAGTGCCGCTGTTGTTATTGTAAGTTATCAACACGATGGGGAAGAGAAAAGAAATTAGGGTTGAATTGAGACAAAGAATTATTAACATTCACTAGTCGGGAAATTGATACAGCACTATATATATATATATATATATATATATATATATATATTCATTCAAGTATATTTGGTTGAATAATCTAGATATATTTTGTTTATTTATTTTATCAGGTCATCTCATAAGTTCTGTCCGAATGTTACCTTTTTTTAAAATGAACAAAATTTAAAAAGTATTTTATAATGTCTAATGAAACTGAACAAATTTTTTTATGTTTAGATGCATTTAAACTGATCAAATTTTATTTCAGAGAACGATAAAATTAAATTTTCTTTGATTAAAACCCTGCTAACATGGAAGTACCCAAGAATCATTTGAGGCACATAATGCTTTATGAGTTCAAGAAAGGAAACTCAGTAGCCGAAGTGGCTATAAACATTCACTCAGTTTATGTAGAGGAATGTGTGAATGAAAGAACTTGCAGAAGATGGTTTGCAAAATTCAGAGGTGGAGATTTCACCCTTGAAGATGAAGATCGAACTGGACGTCCAGTTGAGTTTGATGAAAAGCTTCTTGAAGCAGCTTTTGAAGAAAATCCTGCTTTATCAGTTGAGGAATTAGCAGTGGTTCTCAGTTCAAACCATACAACTGTTCATCGTCGTATTCAACAACTTAAAAAAGTTCCTAAATTTGGAAAATGGGTGCCTCATGAATTGTTTGAAAACAACCTCAAATCACGAGTTGACATCTGCTCTTCTCTCCATTCTCGCCAACTTGTTTCACTTTTTTTGGATAGACTTGTGACTGGCGACGAAAAATGGATCTTTTATCGAAATGTTAAGGGTCATAGACAGTGGCTTGGTAAAGGGGAAGGACCCCAGCCACAGCCGAGAAGGGAACTTCGTGGGCAAAAGTTTCTTCTTTCAATCTGGTGGGATCGCCAAGGAACAATCCACTTTGAATCCTTACCACCTAATGCAACAATTAATGCTCAAATATACTGTTAGCAATTAGAGCATTTGAACCAAGCTTTGAGGTAAAAAAAAAAGACCTGCTCTAGTGAATCGAAAAGAGGTGATGTTTCATCAGGACAATGCACGACCCCACATAGCAAGAATCACGTCACAAAAGATCGAAGAACTTGGTTGGGAGAAAATTCCTCATCCACCTTATTCTCTTGATCTTGCTCCTTCAGACTACCATTTGTTTCGTAGCTGACAGAATCATTTGGAAGAAACAGCTTTTGTAACACAGTAACAGGTTAAAACTGACATTTGTGAGTTCATCGAATCAAAGCCAAAAGAATTTTATAGAAATGGAATTAGTAAGCTTGTTAATAGATGGAAGGAAGTCATAGATAATCAGGGAAAATACATTGTTGATTGAATCTGTAATTAAATGTAACATTTGGTCACTTGTTTTCTAAATTCAAAATTCGGACAGAACTTATGGGATGACCTGATATTTTAATCCTCTCTCATATATATATATGTGTGTGTGTGTGTATGAGTGAATGGATTAAATCCGACATATTTTTAATTTGTTTATTTAAACGTGTATGTGTTCTGTCAAGCAGTGCCCGGGTGTATAATTCATGTATATATGTACTTCATAATTTTAGCTTTTCTTTACTGGATTTGAGTGTCTAACGGGCATTTTCATCTATGTTTGATAGTTGTCTGCATATTGCTGAGGTGATAATGTTAGCCTCATTTGAAAAGAACGCAAGAAAATACTTAGAATCGGGGAAGGCTTGTGTCTTTACAGTTAAGCAGTAGATGATAGAGCCATTACCCAAACTCAATATTTTCTCTTATATTGAATAGCTGAATACTTTGCAAACACAGTTCATGTGTGTGTGAGTCTATGTATGTGTGTCTGTGTGTGTTTTAGATTTGTTACTGCTCTTAAAACATTAATCAACCAGAAGCTCTGATCTATGTGTTTGCGTCGATCTCTCTGGTAAAATTTAACCAGCTGCAATACATAAGTCGTGGAGATGCCAAAACGGAAATCCGGAATACGAAACCGGGTCTCAGATTTTTCATTCCGAGCTGCAGATAGATTTAAACAGACTCAGATAGATAGATAGATAGATAGATAGATAGATAGATAGATAGATAGATATGAAGAGACTGGGATACATAGATATGAAGAGACTGAGATAGATAGATAGATAGATAGATAGATAGATAGATATCAACAGACCGGAATAGATAGATACATACATACATATATACATACATACATACATATGAACAAACCGGAATAGATAAATAAATAGATAGATAAATAGATACTTAACATACATACATACATATGAACAGACTGTGATAGATAGATAGATAGATAGATAGATAGATAGATAGATAGATAGATATTAGGTTGGCGCAAAAATAATGACGTAATAATGTCGTTTTTTGACGTTAAAAAATACGTCAAAAAACGACATTATTACGTCATTATTTTTGCACCAACCTAATAGATAGATAGATAGATAGATAGAAACAGATTGAGATGTTAGCAGACTGGGAAAGACAGAAGGATAGATATATCACGAACAAGATTGGGATAGATAGATAGATAGATAGATAGATAGATAGATGTCAGAGTGAGATAGATAGATAGATAGATAGATAGATAGATAGATGTCAGAGTGAGATAGATAGATAGATAGATAGATAGATAGATAGATAGATAGATAGATAGATAAGAAAGAAGGAAGGAAGAGAAAGAACGAAAGAATGAATGAATCCATATTAAATCCATGTAATTTGTTCCACGTCATTTTTTTTTTATATTTCTCAGTCCACTCAAAGTTCATTGACTGGAGGGGGTGTTCCTTATTATCAGGCACAAGACGATAATTGAAGCTAACCTACTTTTGGTAGGCAACATATTCCAAATCCACTCTCTTTCTCCCCCCCATCCCTCCCCCCTCCCTCTCCCCCTCCCTCTCTCTCTCTCCCTCTCTCTCTTCCCCCCCTTTCTCTCTCTCTCACTCTCCCTCTCTCTCTTCCCCCCTCTCTCTCTCTTCCCCCCCTCTCTCTCTCTCTCTCACCTTGTTCTATGGACATTCGGGACTAATATTAGTCTTTTACTTATCTTAAGTTAAGACAGGCCTTAAACTTGGCTACTCCCAGTCCTTATAGATTTCTCTCATAATCAGTTTCTTCCCATTTAAACGTCTACTGTAAGATCAATGAAGTATTTTCATATTTGCGGCAAAAAGCCAGTTAGATTGGGCAAACTGTAAACATACCAGGTTATTAAACCTCCCACTGGTAGAAAAATGGAAAAAAGATCAAATTATTTATTGTAAGGAAATTACCGAATGATATATATATATATATATATATATATATATATATATATATATATATTAAAGTAAAGAGAAAGAACAGTAAGATTTATAATCCGGTGTTCTTATTAATTATTTTTATTTTTAAAAAACAGTGCTCAATACAATTCTGTAGAGCATAAATATTATAAATTTACTAATTTAGAAATATTATCCCATTGCTACACAGGAATTACCATGTTTCAACAGAAGAAACAAAAAACTTCAAATTTAATCATAGAATTAAATTAAAATCTCAAGTACTATTTCATTTTCAAACGAATTTTGGATTCAAATGACCTAGAAAAGTTAGGCGCTGGGAACGATTTTCGTTGAGCCCAGATTCAGGGTTGCCAGATTATGCGGTTAAAAATATATATTAATATATTATACTAGCCACTAGCCTTTCTTTCGTGGTTCAAGGGGAGTAACTCTTATTTTCGTTTGTATCGAAAAATGCAGGTAGCTTATAATATTAAGCTAGCTTAAAAGCCGCCCTATCAGGCGGCATTTAAGCTAGCTTCTTTCGAGGACTCTTGGTTTGTCCATCTTCACAATAGTTAGGAGGGAGTAGATGTGATAGGCATCAATAAACTACAGAAGAATTCAAAATTGATCGTTGCATTTAAATATTGAATTAATGTTTAAGCTTACCTTTTAAAAGTTCAACGATAATTCTTCCGCTGCCACTTAATTTAAAGACGATTTGATGTACGTAAATCTTTATTTTACGTACAAACAATTATTTTTATTTCATGGGTGACTGAACAGAGGACAATTTATAAGATAAAATTTAATATAGTGTAAAGATGGGAAAATAGAAATTAGAGTTAGCTATACATTCAACATTTAAAATGTTAGAGAATCATAATGGCTAATTAAGTAAGACCTATATGATGGAATCTATATGAATAAATGCGAAATTGGAGCTCAATTCTCCCACAAATTCTGAGATTAAAAAGACCCAGCTCTATTTTATTGTAATTTGGTATTTACTCAACCCCCACCCAACGAAGTTGCGTTGTGAAACAAGGTCGGTTTAATGTGGAGGAGCCCGAGCACATACATCCGGGCTAGGAACAAAAGCACCAACTCCTTCCGAATTTTCTCCTCTTTCCGATTCCTCAGATTGACACCCAAAAATTCTGAAATGTTTGTATTAGAGCTTCCGTCGCAAATACCAAGTAGTACAGCATGCCATTTCCAAATTTCTGGCTGAGTGAATTGCGTCATGGTGCTCTTTTTCTCACAGACGATGCCTAACTGACCCTACTATACACCGCAGTCGCCAAAATAAAAAAACAAACAACGCGTAAACACTAAATTAAAAACATCAAATGGCGACATTTTAACCATATCACATTGAAGAACAACATATCACGAATAACCAGAATATTATTAATATATAACAATTTTTAGTAGATAACACCAAAATATTATATAGGACTCATTACAAAGAAAAATTCAAAAATTTGTTGTAATACAAGGGAAGCAGCAAATATTAATAAACTATCTTTCTTCATAGCGGATCGATGTGTTTAAAAAATGAACGTATAAATTCAGTTTGACAGTTGAAGTTTGAATGAAGTCACCTTTAATTAGGGACCTCTTATTCGCGATAGCTAAGGTTTAAAATGAAAAATCTCCCTTGAAGCTTTCCTTTTAGCTTTAAATTACAGCTAAAGGATTAAATTTACTAATTCCAGTAAGTAAAATACTCTGGTGTATTTCAGTCAGGAATTATATTGATTGAAATCGATTTTTTTCTATTTTTCTGCTAAAATAGCTAGTCGTCTTTTATCGCAGTATAATACTCTATATTAAAAAATCTTCCCAAAATAAAATATACTTTTCTGAAACTTTATTTGAGGAATATAAGGTGATTTAAAGTATACTTAATCTGATTTGAATCAAATATTATTTACTTTAATTTATAATAACTAAGAAATGCTTTTTCAAAAAAAATAGTAGCTGTGTGTTTTTTTAACCGAACGAAGGCGTGATTACATTATTGACGAATGCTGACAACTTTATTGTTGTTCTACAGAGACTTTATATGTAAAACATAATTTAAGAAAATGACTTTAGCGCCATTTTTATATAATTTTTAAGTACTCGGTAATCTTAGGAATTTTGGAAAATATTCTCCTTACTCTAATTTTAGGAATGTTGACTTTAAATTTACTATAATCATCGTTCTTATTTTCTGATAATGTCATGTACATAATATTTTATATTCATAAAACAAATAAAATTATTTTAAAATTCTTGGTGCGAGAGCATTTGCATTAAGCTTTTAATTTTTTTATTAGTAAATATAGTTTTCCCTTAACAACAGTATCACCCAATGCAATTAAAGTAATGCAAAATTTTAAAAATGTTTTAAACAGTTTTAAAAATTATTATAATAAATTCTTATAATTAAGATACAAAAAAATAAAAAAAATTCCTGTAAAAATTCATTTTTCATTAAAAATAAACTCTTGAGGCAGTAGTGTCCTTAATAAATGTTATTAAGCAATTAAAATCTTTTATAATTAATAATGTCATAGTTTTATTTCATTTTTTTACGATTCGTAGCAGATTTTCGGGAAATGTGTAGTAGTCCAAAAAAAGTTGATGATTTACATTCACTAAGCAATCCTGTTTTTAAACAATAAAACAAATCTTGCGATTCAAACTTAATTTCTCGAAATTTCATAAAAATTAAGTAAGTGGAGATGCAAAATAAGTTCTATAAGTTTCATTAATATCTGACAATTATTTGATTTTTGCAAGTATTTCGAAAACATTCTATTTTTTACAGGAAAAAAAGGCGCTAATACACTAGTCGTAAATATTACCTCGACCGCTGACGCAAAAGAAAACAAATTTTAACTTAAATTTCTAAAGTGCTAGAAAGGATTAAAATTAAATAAAATATAAAAAAAAATTATCTTTCCTCTTAATAATAACATAAATATTTTGACTATAAAATTTTGTTTTTATTATGTTAGGGGCCTTTTAGTGGAGGTGGCTACTTTTAAGTGACTTGAAATTAGTTCCAGAAAGCTAAGAAACGCCAGAATTTACTAAACACGCAATTCCAATAACACGCAAAAATAATAAAACGCAATTCTTAATAATTGTAGCTAAATTCGAAAGTCGTCTGGTGGATACAATAAATGAACTTTGGAAAGTTAATTGTGACATAAAACAATTTAATTGGAAGTCATAAAGACTAATTTAAAAGTTCAAGAGAAAGACTTCGTCGGTACTGTTTCATAAAATTTGTTCGAATATATAAATACACACACACGCACACATCATATATATATATAGCGATTTTCCAGGTCTAGCTTGGATGTGGCACAAGGCCGAAAGTATGGGGCACCCAGTGGAGATCGAACTCACTATTCAGTCGTAATTGTTCTAGCGAGACAAGCTTGGTAACCATTACAACACCCTGAGGTGCCCACACATCATATATATATATATATATATATATATATATATATATATATATATATATATATATATATATATATATATATATATATATATATATATATATATATATATATTCAAATAAAAAGAAAGAACAGTAAGATATATAATCCGGTGTTCTTATAGATATTTTTATTTTTACAAAATAGTGCTCAATGTAAATTTACAGAGCATTAATATTATAAATTAACTGATTTAAAATATGTTTTTTTCGCTACACATGAATAAACATGTTTCAAAAATGGAAGCTAAAAACTTTAAATTTAATTTTGTAATTAAATTAAAAACATTAGTTCCATTTCATCCTCAACCCAATTTTGGAGTAACTTATTTTTAAAATTTACTGAGTTTTAACTGCAAGGGAAATTCATAACATACGGTTACCAAGGATACAGAGCAATCCAATCATCCAAACAAGGGGTGGTAGCGTGTTCAGTTTTATTAATTTTTGTTGTATCACTTATTTGTTACTTTCGAAAAATGGTTTAGGTAACGAATTCTGACATCCGTTAAATTCATGTCGTCTGGGTTTTTGTTTTTTTTTTAAATTTTAGTGTTAAGATTTGGTGGGGATGTTCAGGTTAGAATACGTTTTATTTAACTAATATTTTAAAATATTTTTCCTTTTAATTTTTAATAGACTATGTTTCTTTTTAAAACAAGTAAATGTAATAGAATTACTTCCAGTATATGAAATTATTTTTCCATATCAAATATAAGTATGTATATTACCAGGTCACATTTTTTTTTTTACAATGACGGCAAAAAATAGCTATTTCATTTCTCTGATTCCGTAAATTTTTAATTTTTATATTTTATATGCAAACATATATAGTTTCTCATGTATGCACAAAGGGCATGGGTCATTTATTGGCTTACATATTTTAACTTTTCTTATTAGTTTCTGTTTTACTTTTGGTGTTTTGTTAGATTCTTTTTAGTGTCAGAAGTACTTTGAGAGATATGCTTAGGTTAGAATTCGTTTTATTTTATCTAACTACAATTTTAAATGATTTTTAGGTTAGAATACGTTTTATCGTACAGCAATTTTAAAATATTTTCACTACTAATTTTAATAGAGTATATTTCTTTTTAAAACAAGTATATGTAATAGAATTACTTATATTATATAAAATCAATTTTTAATAGCAAACATAAGTATGTATATTACCAGGTAAGATTTTTTAGTTTTATTTTTAAATATTATTTAAGGCAAATGTTTGACAATGACGGCAAAAAATAGCTATTTCATTTCTCTGATTCAGTAAATTTTTATTTTTATAAACTCAGTAATATATAGTTTCTCGTGTCTGCACAAAGGACATGAGTCATTTAATGACCTACATATTCTAGCTTTTCTTATTAAGATGCATTTTACTGTAGGTGTTTTATTGGATTATTTCAGGTGCCAGAAGTACTTTGAGAGAGATGTTTGATTTCTATATTTACTTATCCTAAAGGAACTTTGATGTTGGTTGAAACGCTTTTTGAATTCCTGGCTTGTGCAACCTATATAGATTTTTATGTTTTCAGGATTTTCAATAGAAGAGATATTGCATTGGTATACTAATGATTCCGTGCGACATTTATTTTGTAGGGGGCAGTTGTGAGGATTTCTACAGTTACATAATTTTTGTTTATCTTCATCTGTTTTTATTTTTCTATTGTCTTTAATTTATATATATATATATATATATATAGAGAGAGAGAGAGAGAGAGAGAGACTGTGTGTTATAGATAGATTTTTTTTTTTAAATTTAATTCTATCACGGTATAGAAATGACTACATTTCGAAACTTGACTCAAGTCCTAAAGTTTAATTTCAATATTAAACTTAGAATTTAGAGTGCAGTTTCATTCTCAAGCGATGTTTAGAACATTTTGGGTTTCGAAACAGAAATTTCTGTGTCGCGATTGAATCATATTTTAAAAAAATAACAAGTATAATTTAAGCTCTACTTCTTAACCGATCATTTTTTTTTTTGTTTTTTTAAATGAAACCATAAATACTAAAGAATATTGGATAATTAATCTAAATGTTGTTTCCTATTACATAAATATATATATATATGTATATATACATACATACATATGCGCACGCATACAGACACATGCACGCACACACACACACACACACACATATATATATATATATATATATATATATATATATATATATATATATATATATATATATATATATATATATGGGTACATAGCGGGGTTCATAAGACAGGCTACTCATATTTCCGTCTGTCGAGATAAGCTAATTCCCCATAGGAGGTGATTTGGGATTTTCTTTTTTTATTAATTGTATTTCTCTGTATTAATAATTTCATTAAGCTTCTTTTTTTTTAGATCAGTTTTAATATTTAATATTATTAGAATCTACTTGGATTATATACCAACGGATTTTTTTCCCTTCACTATATATATATACATATATATATATATATATATATATATATCGCCTGTAATTTGCTATCGCCTGATGACATACGGTTAGGGGAACTTACCCATAATAACATAATTGACTATTCCATACGTAATAAATACTGCGCCTCAAGAGGAAGCAGGGAGTTCAGTCTGAAGTCAGGCGACCGGCTGACCGGCTGATCGGTTGAACTCTCTGCCTACGGGCGGGGAGGAACCCGAAGGAGGCTACGCCGAAGGGCGGAGTCGCTTTCGGGGTGGTAGACCGACCCTGAACCCGTTTATACGGGTTCAAAGGGCATATTTTTGCCCGAGCCCACGGGCTCGGAAACCCAACTTTAAACCGGCCTTGTGCCACATGATGCCCTCGTGGGGGGGTGACTAAATACCTTTCAGTCTGGAGTCTGGCGACCGGCTGACCGTCTGATCGGTTTAACTCTCTGCCTTCGGGCGGGGAGGAACACGAACGAGGCTACGCCGAAGGGCGGAGTCTCTTTCGGGGAGGTAAACCGACCCTGAACCCGTTTATACGGGTACAAAGGGCATATTTTTGGCTGAGCCCACGGGCTCGGAGATCCCATGTTAAACCGGCCTTGTGCCACATGATGCCCTCGTGGGAGTTGACTAAATACTGTTCAGTCTAAAGTCGGGCGACCGGCTGACCGGTTGAACTCTTGCCTTCGGGCGGGGAGGAACCCGAACGAGACTACGCCGAAGGGCGGAGTCTCTTTCGGGGAGGTAAACCAACCCTGAACCCGTTCATACGGGTTCAAAGGGCATATTTTTGGCCGAGCCCACGGGCTCGGAGATCCCACGTTAAATCTGCATTGTGCCACATGATGCCCTCGTGGGGGGGGGTCTAAATACCGTTCCGTCTGAAGTCTGGAGTGAAGTCCGTCAGAAGTCAGTCAGTCAAGTCAGAGGCAGTCCGAAACAGAGTCGCGTTCAGACAATTACTGCAAGACATTGGAATAGTGATACTGGTCGAGACTACATTGTTCTCTCTAGGAAACCTGATTGTTCATACTAATACTTCTACTTCTCTGTATATATTCCTGTTTGTAATATATCTGTGTTATTCCATATCTGTGTTCGAGTTCTTCTTTATTGGTTCTGCCTTGGACTATCACCGTGGTACAAGGAACCAGACCATAACTCATACATTGATACACATCGAAACACGACTGCAATTGTGTTGCGATTTTGACATGTTTTCGATGTAATATTTATATATATATATATATATATATATATATATATATATATATATATATATTAATTACATATTACTCATTTTTACCCCATTGATATAGCCATTTCTTTCCTAGAGAGAGAAATTGCTTGGAGTTAGTCAATATTCAAATTTTGATAAAAAATGAATCGTAACTTCTTTTTTTTAATTAAAAGCTAAAAAGTATAAGAAGAAAGAGGAAAAAAGAGAGGAAAGAAGAGAAAAAACCGTAAGTAAGGGAAAAGGCATTTAAGACGGAGATAGAGAGAAAGAAAGGAAAAAACACCAATGTAGAAGGGGGGAACAGGAAGACAGGAACATAATATACAAGTCTCGATAGAATTTAAAAACGGTTGAAGATTAAAAATGACCAATATTTAAATTGTTAACTTTTCTTCAAATAGGAAAAATTATATAAAGAAATACAATCTTTAAAGTTAAGAAAAAGTTTATAAAACAGTAGATTAAAGAAATTTTTGAATTTAATATTAATACTTTTATTAAATTCTAAGATACAATGGAATTTAATATTACAATAATAAAAAAAATACCATATAAACAAGGAAAACTGAAAATTAAAATTAATAATTAAATAAAAGAAGACTTAAAATAAACAGATCAGGAATATCCCCAAAGAAAGATTTACAATATAAGGGGAAAATTGAAACAAATAATAAAAGGTAAAAAATGGATTAAAATTAGGATTAAATTTAAATATTATATAGATTAATTATAGATTAAAATATAAAGGACTAGATAGAATGAAATATGTTAAAATAATAACTATGGACTAAATATTATACATATTAAATATAGATTAACTTATAAATTAAAAGAGATAAAAGTATCAAGAGTCCTTTTACAGAGGGAAACATCAATAACAAATAACTAAGGGAAAACTCAGAAAATACAAAAAACAGCTAGCCATGAAATAGATAAATAAAAGTAAATTTAAATCATCAATATACTTGAATGCATATAACATAACGTTTTTTTTTAGTTAAAGAATAAAAATAAAAAATATTAGGTTGGTGCAAAAATAATGTCGTAATAATGTCGTTTTTTGACGTATTTTTAACATCAAAAAACGACATTATTACGTCATTATTTTTGCACCAACCTAATATATAAAGAAAAATATGAAAATAAAAATAAAAATCGAAATTCTTATAGGATATGAAGTATAAAAAAATAACACTTTAAAAAGTGTATGAGATATAGAAAAATAACTCTTTAAAAATAATTTCAATTAAATTAAAAAAGGGGGAAATATAGGAAAATAACTATTTCAATTAAATTTTTAAAAAAGTTGGTTGGGGAATATAGAAAAATAACTTTAAAAATAATTTCAATTAAATTAAAAAAGGGGAAATATAGAAAAATAACTCTTTAAAAACAATTTCAATTAAATTAAAAAAGGGGAAATATAGAAAAATAACTCTTTAAAAACAATTTCAATTAAATTAAAAAAGGAAAAATGTAGAAAAATAACTATTTCAATTTAATTTAAAAAAAAGGGAGGAAATATAGAAAAATAACTTTAAATAAAACTTATCAAGTGGGTGGGATAATAATATAAACTTTATATTATTAAATAAATCAAGCAAGTGCCGTATCGGTTATACATAAGTAAATGACAGGACGTAAAAATAGAATAAACAAAAAAGAAGGAAGAGTTTTTAATTGCCAAAAATTATGGATATAAATAAATTTGACGACATACAGCAAGAAAAAAAAGAAAAGAAGAGGAAAATAAGAGCATTACATTTACCTAACTTAAATGAAAGTGTCATATATAAAGTGTTAAATAAAAGGAGTAATCGGAAAATAAAACATTTCGCATATAGAAAAAATTTCCCATATAGAAAAAATTTCCCATAATAAAAAATTTCACATATAGAAAAAATTTCACATATAAAAAAAAATTTCCATACAGACAAAAATTTCACATATACAAAAAAATTCACATATAGAAAAAATTTCATATATAGAAAAAAATTCCATACAGACAAAAATTTCACATATAGAAAAAAATTTCCATACAGACAAAAATTTCACATATAGAAAAAATTTCACATATAGAAAAAATTTCACATATAGAAAAAAATTTCCATACAGACAAAAATTTCACATATAGAATATAAGTTAATGTGGCGAGTGTGAGGTGAAAAAAAACATTATATCGGTTGTAACTTACTTCTATGACAACACTTTGAAACCAATTTATTCCTTTTGGTTAGTAAAATGTTTTGATTGTTAAATTTAATAATTCTAATTTTCTCGTCCAAAAATAAATTACATCTACCCTAAAAGCGACTAGGAGTTTGAGCAGGACTTAGGAATTTCTAGTCAATTTGAGGGTTCAGGTATTCCTCACACACTTCCCAAAATTTTTTTGGAGAGAGCATTTTGATGCTTAATTCTTGAATTGAAAAAAGAGTGTCAATGGTTAAGTAGTCTTTGTTTCCATTCCCTCCGCAGAAATCACAATATAAACATGGTGTGTTGATCTATTTTCTTTGGGGTAAATGGTGGCTTGGTAAATAACATTAGATGCTCTACATTTTCCCTCGCCTGGGCAAAGATTGCCATTTCTACAATTACAAGAGCGGTCCATACTAAAAATCTTGTTGACACCATTGAATTTGTTAAGAACATATTTGTTGTGGGAGTCAATTAGTTTAAACATGTTGTTTGTACATCAATAACTTATTTTAACAGTTTTTCTGTTAAAGATCTTACTTAAAGGGTTGTTATATCGAAAATGTTTATAAGTTTCAGGAAAACTTGACCAATATTGGATAACTTAAGGAAGTGGGGGTTGAACTATATAATATTTGTTTTTCTATTTTTGTGCATACTATTACTCTTAAACTCTCCTTTGTTATTTATGGGGTTTAAGTAAGAGAGTTTATTAATAAATCCACTATTCTAGAGCGTATTTTCGTACAATACCTTGTCATTCTTAAATAGATATCCTTATTAGATGATAGTTTAATAATTCTAGAACAAATAGTAATGGGTTCCTACTTCAAAATAGTACATACACACACGCACGCGCATATATATATATATATATATATATATATTATATATAGATAATATTTATTAACAATTATAACATTTGTGTCCCTTCCATAATATCTATGTCCCTCATTGTGTCATTTCTTACTCTCTGTACTTCACTATCACCTTTCCTACTCCTTGTGTACCTCACTTTGCTTGTTCCTACTCCCCTTTCTAGCATTTGAATTGATAATAAATTTTATTAAGGACCACTTTGTATTGAGCATTATATATATGTGTGTGTGCGTATGCGTGCGTGTGATGTTACTTTACGATTGCTACTGCTACCATCTAGCTCACTACTAGCTGCAAGAACTGTGAAAGGTTCAACGGCCATCAAACATAATAGGGTAGACTGAGCGACATAGCTGTGCATGTAGTCATCGAAGGATGAAGGATTTCCTACACTGAAATCAACGGTCAGATCGAAGGGTTCCCCCGATTGATTCAACATCAATATGTCCCTAACCAAGGCTTCATGCTAGTGGATATCGGCTGTAGTTATAGAGGGATAGGATACGTCAGGTTTAGTTGGCCAAGACACGCTATGCATGTATGAATTACACTCAGGGTTTCACCCCAGATATGTAAAGGGATCTTTTCAGATGCACACCTGCAATTTATATATCTGGTTAACCTAGATCGATATACACCTGATGAAGGCCGGGGGAGGGGGCACCAAGGTCGAAGCGTTGTGATAACAACAACAAAGATGTGGACAATAGTTTGAATATAAATAGTGCAAATAAGTATCAACGATCAGATCGAAGGGTTCCCCCGATTGATTCAACATCAATATGACCCTAACCAAGGCTTCATGCTAGTGGATATCGGCTGTAGTTATAGAGGGATAGGATACGTCAGGTTTAGTTGGCCAAGACACGCTATGCATGTATGAATTACACTCAGGGTTTCACCCCAGATATGTAAAGGGATCTTTTCAGATGCACACCTGCAATTTATATATCTGGTTAACCTAGATCGATATACACCTGATGAAGGCCGGGGGAGGGGGCACCAAGGTCGAAGCGTTGTGATAACAACAACAAAGATGTGGACAATAGTTTGAATATAAATAGTGCAAATAAGTATAGGTCATGTTAGTTCTCTAGATATTTGTACTTTGATAGTATTTAATTTGTATTTTAGTAGTAAAAGCAAAACTATTTCTATACACGCGATAATAGAATTAACAGTATAACTAGAATTCCACATATAAAAATCAATTAATCTTCTTCCTTTATGTTCTGGGTTCTTTTACCTTTCTCTTGTAGCTCTTAATAAGTTTTGTCTTTTTTCTTATTTTTTCCAAATCCGGTTCTGTCATCTATTTGCTCAAGCCCATCAAATATATTACGTGCTTCTTTCCTCTATCCTTTTTTACTTCAATCTGTCTCGTGAGTATCAGATTTTTCAAGCCTTCCTTCCTCATTACGTTCCTTAAAAATTTCAACTGCCTCTTCCAGATGTTAAATATAAGCTTCATTTATGTTTCTATTCTCTCCAAAAACCTTTTTGTTGCTCACATGTGCGGCCCATGGTATCCTCAGTACCTTTTCTGTAGAACTACATTTCTGTTACTTCAAGCATCTTTGAGGAGATTGTCAAGCATTCACTGCCATACAAGAGGACAGATATCACGTAACATTTCAATACACTTTTCTTCTATTGCACAATTTTCCTGTCTCTTAATACTCTGCTTAGGTTTTGAAATGCATCTTTGGCCACTTTAATACCTCTTCGGATCTCAATGTCACACTTTCCATCCTCTGTTAGAACACTTTCCATGTATTTAAATCTCTACCTGTTTGATTTTAGTATCCCCGACCTGTAATTTGCATTTTGGGATCGTGCTTTTTTGCTGATAACCATGCAGTCTGGATTCTTCAGTCCTTTCATCTCGCTATCCTTCGCTACGTTCTATAGGAGCTTTTGTAGTTTCCTTTCTGTGTCATGCTATCAACCCTATGTCATCTGCATATCTTATATTTTTAATATTGTGGCTGCCAATAATGAATCCTGGTAGGACTTATAATTCTCTCAGAATTGCCTCGATTCAAAGGGTTGAATAAATCCGGTTAGAATTCATTGTCTTACACTTTCTAATTTTGTATATCTGTTGAGTTCCGTATGCAGGTGGTTTGCAGCCAGTATAGATTCTTGATTATTCTAACGTAGTTCGCGAATATATCATGGATACTGAGAAGCTCTAAGAAATCTTGGTCGCGTTCTATGTCGAACGCCATTTCAAATTTACTAAAATATGATCGTCAGTTTATGATGGTCCGACTAAACTAGTAATTAAATATTAATTTTAATGATTTTGAAATCAGAATTCTTTCTTACGTGCAATAATAGTGTTCATTGTTAGAAATCTTATATTGATTCCAGAAATATATATAAAACAATGCAATTACAAAAATGATTAAAGATGGCCGTTAAGTGTGGTAGTACAATTCGTGTTAGCTTTCTTCTTCTCTTCCTCCTCCTCCTCCTCCTTCTTCTTTTTCTTCTTCTTCTTCTCCTCCTCCTCCCTCTTCTTCTTCTTCCTCTCCTCCTCCTCCTCCTCCCTCTTCTTCTTCCCCTCCTCCTCCTCTTCTTCTTCTCCTCCTCCTCGTCCTTCTCCTCCTCCTCCTTCTCCTCCTTCTTCCCCTCCTCCTCCTCCTCCTCCCACTTCTTCTTCTTCTTCTCCTCCCCCTCCTCCTCCTCCCTCTTCTTCTTCTTCTTCTTCTTCTATGTGACACAGGCAATCACGTCTCTTCACAACATCTATCTTGGGTAGCTCGTATGGCTCTCAGCAGTTTTTCTCGCTTTGTTAAGTCTCTCGACCTTCGTTCCGACATCCATTCACACAAGCACACCAGGTAAGCGGTTCGCTACTTTTCCTTGATCTCTCTTGCTTGCAATATACCCGAAAGTATTAATGATTTTAGAAGGAGAATTCCTTCCTAAATGCAACAATACACTATCTTGATATAATTCTTTGATTACTTTGGTGGAAATTATAATCTAGTATGGCTGTTTATTTTATCACGTATAAGGGGAAACTGGGGTTTAAATAATTATTTTACTAATTAGCTTCGATGAACCCTAAAATAGGAAGCACCCAGTGAAGATCGAATTCAATGCTCAGTAGTAATAGAATGAGTAAGACAAGCTTGCTAACCATTACACCACGTCGAAGTGCCCTTAGCGCTTTACCAAGCATAACTTGTATGTAGCACAAGGCTGAAAGTAGAGAGCAGATAGTAAGGATCAAAACTCACCGCTTGCTAGCCATTACTCCATAAGGAATTTCCCTTAGCGCTTTCCTAAGCGTAGCTTACATCTGGCAAGGTCGAAAATATGGAGAACGTATCAAAGATCGGACTCACGAATTAGTAATAATTGAGCTAGCAAGACAAGATTGTTGACCATTAGACCACATCATGCAGAAAATATAAACAAATACAAAATCAATTAAATATGGCCGCCATTGCTTGACACTGCTGGTAAATTAGTTTAAATATATCTTTTGTAAGTTTCAAACATTATACAGTTATTCAAAAGCGATAATTAATCTGATGAAGAAAAGTGCAGATATTTTTTCTTTTATATCACACACACTATTTTATACATTTTTGCATTTCTTATAATATTGTAGTCGTATATCTTTCAAAGAATATCTTCATCACATTTACGTTATTATAAAGAACTCCGCAAAAAATTCTTCACAATTTTTACCATTCATTGTTAAATCTATTTTTAGTAATACTAACAGTTTATGGCAATTTTTAAGGTGAAACACCGGTTTTTGTTCGATCATCGAAGTTAAGCAACGTCAAGCCTGATCAGTACTCAGATAAGTGACCGTTGGGTAATGCTAGGTACTGTAAGCTAAGGTGACAGGCGATGGTGACAGTCTAGCTACTCATCCTAAAAGATTACCTCGATATGTAGAGGTGCTTCTGCGCTCAAATGTCAAACGACCTGGTGGCAAGGTTACATGAGCGAGTAACAGTAATAGGAAAAGCCGAATTCAAAATACAGCCTAACTTGTGGTATTTGTTTTGCATTAATAACGTTTCGAAGAGCATGGACTCACCTCTTTTCTACCAACCAGCTATCGGTTGAATAGTAGGAGAGACTGAAGTCGTTATCCTTGGATGTAAGCCAGTTCAAACTACTACCCGGAGAAAACAAGGGGAAACCGCTCTGTTATCTTTCCTAAAGAAGAATGGCAATAAAGGAAGGAATCTTTGGAGAGCCATGGATAACGAGAGTCGGCAGCATCCAGATAACAGTATTACTGCAAACATTCTATAATAGGAAGAGAGTAGGCGTGTTAAGGACACTTCCTGTCATCAATCTCCGATGTAAGTCTCCGGTTATTAATATTAGGAACATGGAATAATAATAATAATAATAATAATAATAATAATAATAATAATAATAATAATCCTCTGGGTCATACCAATTCAAATTGATAAAAATCAACAGACTTGATATTATCATAAAAGACAAGAAATTCAGGAAGTGTATGCTTATTTACATAGAAGTACCATCTGAGAGAAAAATCTCCATAAAAATTATCGAGAAATTGTCCAAATACAAGGACCTGGAGATCAACAGAGATTAACATGAGGTGGGAAATGAAGACTGAGATTGCACCAATAGTAATCGGAGCACTGGACCTCGTGAGAAAAGGAATGGACAATTTTACTAACAGTGTTCAAGGTAACATCAACATGCAAATTGCCCAGATGATCGCCCGTACTAGGAACATCCCATATACTAAGAAAAGTGCTATCAGCTAAATGATAATTCTCCTATAGGGCCCAAGGACCATAGTTTGAACCCGGCTCTAGAGGATACAGAGCAAGAAACATAATACACAAATAATAATAATAATAATAATAATAATAATAATAATAATAATAATAATAATAATAATGCATCATCGAATAAACACATGGATCTCGAAATAGAAATCATTAGAATGTGGTACCGCAAAACAGCAAAATTATCCATTGTTATTATATAATTATTTTGTCTAATGCTATCCATTTTAGTTGTTGCGGATGTTGCAAGTCTTCAATTTATGCAGGTTTTGTTATTTGGTAATGATTTTTTTGCGATTCTGTAGCACCAGTCTATAAGATCTAATGAAGCTTTTTCATATTTAAGACCTACATGATTTATTTGCTTGAAGCCATCTGAGAAAACCTTTCTGTATTAGTGATAGTTTAATGACTTCTGAATTAGTTGGACGCCTTAGCATTATGGTGTATCTATAAGGATGTCACAGGTTTTTGATTATCCATGAGGAATTTGAAAAAGTTTATAAGAAATTGGATAGACAAAACTTGTTGATATTACTCAATCAAATATGATTGAAAGAAAACTTTTTGCCGAAATACATATATATATATGTACATATATAAAGGGAATTTGTCTGTATGTGTGTACGTGTGTATGTATGTGTGTGTGTTTGGTCCGGCTAAAAATATAAAACTACAATAATATTTATAAAGTAAATATATATCCAGACATATTATCCCCCAAGCAAGCTTTTTGCTAAAAATTATGATTCTATGATTTGTATTTACGAAAATATTTTAAAATTAAATTGGATTAGAATGTATTCAATATTCTCAGAATTAAAAAAGTGAAAACGAACGGTAATAATTTTTATTCCTGATTAGGATTATCGTTCGTTTTTACATTTTAATTCTGCTGATACTTACAAAACACTATACATGTATGTATTTTTAAAATTTCTATTTTCTTGAATTTATTTTCACATCTATAGTAAATAAAAGTTTAATTAAAAATGATATCAAAACAGCAAACTAAATTCAAAAAAAGAATATTAAATATAATTCTTTGATAAAAAGTGTAATATTTATTTATTCAGATATTCAAGTGTGTGTTTATATGTCTGTATTCGGCTAAAACATCTAAATAAAGTAAATAAACTTAAATTAAGATATATTTAAACATATTTAATTTCATCATTTTTTAAAGCAAAAAATATAGCGAGCCTTAATTTATCGAAAAATAATAATTTACTCTTTATTTTGGAGGGGATTATTATTAGTAAAAAAAAAGTAAATAAACTTAAATTAAAATATATTTAAACTTGAATTTATTTTCCCAATCATAGTAAATAAAAGCCTAACAAAAAATTAATATTAAAACACCAAAGTAAATTTAAAAGAAGAAGAATATTAAATTATTTATTGAAATATTCGAATATTGAATTGAATACACTAAAACTCAAAATTAAATCATTATTGTGCAATTTTAGGCTGCAGTTTGAATTCTCATCAATCAGCGACGTTACTGCAAACGCGCTGAAAACTTTGAAAAAGCAAACGACTATGTTTATCGTCTGCTACGGAATTTGTACGATCACTCCAGAAAATGGCCAACAATATTTTATCTCCTAAAATTGACTTTCAAAACTTGTGGAAAATATTTATTAACAAATAAACTTCTGAGTCTTGTAAAATCTAACTTTAGGATTTTTGGTGATAGGCACCAGAATTTTTTTCTATATAAATACGATCGCATAAATGAACGACGCTAGTTTTCCGTAAACTTTTGACCGGAGACGGTTGTTCATTGTTGTGAACATGAATTCTCAAAAATCTTTCTCATAATTTATTACGTAAATATATTTTCAATATTTTACACGAGTAACTTCTTACAAAGCCTAGCGATTTTAAAGCAAATTAAGCACACTTTAAACATACGGATTGAGTTTTATTACAAAACGTCAGTATTACAAACGTCCCCTCTCCTGAAATGCTACTGCCATTTTTTACTAATTAAAAAGATGGCTAATAACATGTAGAAATCTTGCAATAGCTTTGCAGTCTTGTCTTCATAAAAGACTCCTGTGTCTGGATTTGTCTATTTTTCGCGTCCTGGCTGAATGGCAAGAATTCGAGCTTCTTAAAGCCGTAATTGATTTCCGGAGGCAAATCAATTATGACAACAGATTGGGTGGGAATTTGGTTGGAAATATATGTACGGTGGGAAATATGGTACACAAGAAAAACAGAAGTCTTAGAAGTATGAAAAGATAAGAACGGGTGTCTGAAATTTAGTGCTTGGAAGATAAAGGTATTAAAAAGAAGGAATAAAAGACTTGGAAATAAAGCGACGAAGGAGAATAGGTAAAGAACGGAGAATGAGGTATAAGAGTCAGTCGAGAGTACATGAAAGAAAGAAAGAAAGAAAGAAAGAAAGAAAGAAAGAAAGAAAGAAAGAAAACGGATAAACAAGGAAAGGGTTCTTTGTTAAGAAAGAAAGGATAGCAAGCTAAGAAAGAAAGAAAGAAAGAAAGAAAGAAAGAACGAAAGAAAGAAAGAAAATGGACAAAGAAAGAAAACGGATAAACAAGGAAAGGGTTCCTTGTTAAGAAAGAAAGAATAGCAAGCTAAGAAAGAAAGAAAGAAAGAAAGAAAGAAAGAAAGAAAGAAAGAAAGAAAGAAAGAAAAAGAAAGAAAGAAAGAAAGAAAATGGACAAAGAAAGAAAACGGATAAACAAGGAAAGGGTTCCTTGTTAAGAAAGAAAGAATAGCAAGCTAAGAAAGAAAGAAAGAAAGAAAGAAAGAAAGAAAGAAAGAAAGAAAGAAAGAAAACGGATAAACAAGGAAAGGGTTCCTTGTTAAGAAAGAAAGGATAGCAAGCTAAGAAAGAAAGAAAGAAAGAAAGAAAGAAAGAAAGAAAGAAAGAAAGAAAGAAAGAAAAAGAAAGAAAGAAAGAAAGAAAATGGACAAAGAAAGAAAACGGATAAACAAGGAAAGGGTTCCTTGTTAAGAAAGAAAGAATAGCAAGCTAAGAAAGAAAGAAAGAAAGAAAGAAAGAAAGAAAGAAAGAAAGAAAGAAAGAAAACGGATAAACAAGGAAAGGGTTCCTTGTTAAGAAAGAAAGGATAGCAAGCTAAGAAAGAAAGAAAGAAAGAAAGAAAGAAAGAAAGAAAAAGAAAGAAAGAAAGAAAGAAAATGGACAAAGAAAGAAAACGGATAAACAAGGAAAGGGTTCCTTGTTAAGAAAGAAAGAATAGCAAGCTAAGAAAGAAAGAATAGCAAGCTAAGAAAGAAAGAAAGAAAGAAAGAAAGAAAGAAAGAAAGAAAGAAAGAAAGAAAACGGATAAACAAGGAAAGGGTTCCTTGTTAAGAAAGAAAGGATAGCAAGCTAAGAAAGAAAGAAAGAAAGAAAGAAAGAAAGAAAGAAAGAAAGAAAGAAAGAAAATGGACAAAGAAAGAAAGAAAATGGACAAAGAAAGAAAGAAAATGGACAAAGAAAGAAAGAAAATGGATAAACAAGGAAAGGGTTCTTTGTTAAGAAAGAAAGAAAGAAAGAAAGAAAGAAAGAAAGAAAGAAAGAAAGAAAATGGACAAAGAAAGAAAACGGATAAACAAGGAAAGGGTTCCTTGTTAAGAAAGAAAGGATAGCAAGCTAAGAAAGAAAGAAAGAAAGAAAGAAAGAAAGAAAGAAAGAAAGATAGAAAATGGACAAAGAAAGAAAGAAAATGGACAAAGAAAGAAAGAAAACGGATAAACAAGGAAAGGATTCTTTGTTAAGAAAGAAAGAAAGAAAGAAAGAAAGAAAGAAAGAAAGAAAGAAAGAAAGAAAGAAATGATAACTCCAAGAAAATGGAAAAGTGCGAAACCACTGTTTGTGGTTTAAAGAAAGAAATAAACAAACAAACAAAACCGGCAAAGAAAGAATGAAAAAGAAAGAAAGAAAGAAAGAAAGAAAGAAAGAAAAAGAAAGAAAGAAAGAAAGAAAGAAAGAATGAAAATGAACAAATTGGAAAAAATTAAAGAAGGAATGGATAAAGAAAGCAAAATAGAAAAGGAAGGAAAAACAGCGGGGGGTTAAGAAAGAAAGAAGAAAAGAGAGAGAGACAGATTTCATAGAGAAAAAGAAGAGAAGAAATAGAGACGAAACTTATAGGGAGGAGGTGAAAGGAGAGAAAAACTATACAAGAGAATAGAAAGAAAGCAAATGCGAGTGAGGGAAGATAGTAAAAAACAAAGCAAGAAATGAGGGGAATTAGTAGAAATCAGCAAAAAGAAAACTGCATGATTGAAGAAAGGAAAAGACAATCCAAGAAAGAAAGGGAAAAAAAGCAAAGCTCATGAATGTCAAGGATTTCCCACTAAGTAATTAACATCAATAGAAAAACGAAACGAGTAAGAAGTCAGATCGCGATTTACTTGAGACCCAGCAACGGTTAAATAAGAAACTCTGAATACGTGATGTGAAATCATAAATCACCTTAATGTTCTTTTCACTGACGAATGGATTTTTGAGAAGCCAGTTGACAATTGCAGCTACCTGTAAGTATTAATTGGTGATTAGAACATCGGAATATAGATTTCTTCTTCTATCTACTGTTTCCTTTCATGATGTGAGCGATCATGGTTCTAACAACTCCCGGTCATTTTTAACCCTTAGTAACATTTGTTCCTTTGCCAAACCTCCCGCATTAGTCTCCGTCTTCTATTCACCCGAACCTGTCAGGTCAGCTGCCTTCCGCTGTTCCTTCTGCTTTAGATATACTCGGTGGCTGTCAAATTTTTCAAGTCTTCCTTTTTTGTATATATTCACGAAATTCTAAGTGTAAGTGTCCATTTTGTTTCGATTCACTTCTTCGTTGTTTACGCGTTTCGTCTGTGAGATTATCAAGAGGATCAATATTACATAATAGTTCTGCACTCTTTTCTTTGTTTCTAACGATATCATCTAGTTTCGTTGTACTTTGTTTAATTTTGGGCTATTCAAGTGTGCATTCGTTGAACAAACCATTATGACCAAAATATTAGTTAGACTATAAAAATCAAACCAAAAATCGGACGAAAAACGTAGTCATAACTGTTACGTTACTTAAAAATTGAAAACCGAAAAGAATAAATAAAAATATACAGTATAATAAATAAATAATAAAAAACAATTAAAATAAATTAATCCAAGTCTGTCTATATTTCTGAGATTAGGTATTATGTACATTATTTACATTATTCGGACTATTGTCCTCATCTTTGCCGCCATATTTATCACAAAGTAGAAAAATCAGGCGTGGCTGACCACATATGGAGATCACCGCCCTCTGTGGGATCATGTTGAGATCATAGACAAGGAACACCATTGGGAAATTCGTAAACGTAAGAAATCAGCACATATGCTAGACCACAAAAATCTCCTGAGCCGACCAAGCATAGAAATAAATACAATATGGGAACCAGTAATAAGGAGTGCCAGAGAAAAGCAATGATAAAAAAGTTGCAATATGAGCTCTGGTAAAAACATGGAATTATAACAGCAAAATTGCAATATGAGCACTGGTAAAAATGGTTGCTGAAGACATTAGGTTTATAATACCCAGAAATTCATACCCAGATGTCCTCAAGGACACATGGCACAATAAAGGCGTTGGTTAGATCCAGTGACAGACCCAAAGAGTGTGAGTTCAATACCCGGTTAAGGCAGTGGAGAACTTTCAGAGGGAAAATTAGCAGGAGATAACTGATAACTGACATCCATCAAACATGGCACGTGGAACTAGAACAGTCTACCCCAGTGAGCGAAATAAAGGGTTCAGTTCGAAATTCCAAACACCACAAAGGCCGAAACGTTGTGATAAATATGGTGACAAAATAGTCCAAATAATTTTAATTAATCTAAATTAATCCAAACAAATAAAGATAATCAATCCAAATTTTTTTGATTTTGGCGTCTCCAATTCGGAGTTGGCACCTTGGGATTTTTCTCTTCCTGACACCTGAACTAAATAGATTTTTGATCACACGGTGCTGATAGCAGACACAGAAAGGAAACTACAAAACCTCCTACAGAAGGTAGCGACGGAAAGTGAGAAGAAAGGACTATGCATAAACAGAATGCATGATACCAAAATGCAATTTACGAGTCGGGGATACTTAAATAATACAGGTACAGAAATATCTGGGATGTGTTCGAACAGAAGACGGAAGGTCCAACACTGAAATCTGATGAGGTACTGGGGTAGCCAAAAGCTAAGTAGAGTATTACAAGACAGGAAAGATTCGTTGGAAGCAAAGAAAAGAGTACTGAACTGCTACGTGATATCTGTCCTCCGTTACGAGAGCGAATGCTGGACAATCTCCTCAAAGATAAAGAAGAGACTCGAGGCAACAGAGGTGTGGTTCTATGATCTAAAGAAAGTATGGACCGAACATGTAAGCAACAATGGGGGTTTTGGAAAGGATGTAAACAAAGAGGAAACTTATACTTGCCATCAGGAAGAGGCAACTGAAATTTCTGTGACATGTATGAGAATGGAGGCCTCGGAAAATCTGATACCCACAGGACGGATAGATGGAAAGAGGGACAAAGTAAAGCAACACTTGACAGAATGGGCTTGAGCAAGTGAATGTCGGAATAGGGTTTGGAAGAAATAACAAAAAAACAAAACCTATTGGGAGCTACAGGAGATGGTGGAGGGCCATGATTGCCTACCCACTGAAGGGATACGACACGTAAAATAAAGAAGAGGATTAGTTTTCTGCGGTTTATCAACTTTTTATTGAAAGCCCCAAAATATTTTTAAATTGTAAGATTTTTTTTTTCTTTTGAGATATAGTGATTTATTAGTACGTTCAACTAATTAACCCATAGATGGGGGGAAGAGGTAGATCCGTGTCTTTCCCAAGTGTATTTGCATCTAAGTGGAGATACGAACCTGACTGGAATTGCAAGTCGGCTCTCTGATTTTCTGTTTATTACTCCACCCACAGATCTGAGTTTACAGAACCTTGTATTTCCAAGCGGTCACACGTCTAGGTGCTGCCCAGGCTCGACGTTGCTTAACTTCGCTTATCGTTAGAGAACCGCTGCTTCAACGTGATCAAATATTGCTAGGTTGCATTTCGAGTTCGTGAAAGTTAGGTGACGACCTTAATTAATACCTGTATTGACTAAACAATATTTTGAAAAAGTTCATTCCTTCCTTGTGTACGAGCGAGTGTGTTTGCGTGTGTCTGTGTGTGGACTCTTTTGACAGATCAGTTTGGAAGTGATCTGACAAAAAGAGACTACCCACACAAATGATCCGATGATAACGTTCTAGATTCATACAGATCTAAACACGTTTATTTTTTTTTTTAGGGGAGGAGAAGAAATAATACAACGAAATGTCCTAGCACACCTCATTTTTACTGTCACAGAATTTAATTTCGAGGACAAAACATATAATTAAATATGTCCTACAAGGTCTGAATTCAGTTTTGTTCTCATAGACTGGCTGACAGGTAAGGTAAACAAATCTAGTATGTCCTGTTATTTAACCCATAGTTTTGAGGGATTTTTTTTTCAGAAACATCACTTACTCACTTTGATTTATTAGACATTGAATTTTGTCAACATGTGTTCTCCATAGGTTGCCTGATTTTATATCTAAATTGATTAATATTCATGAGTTCTTGTTTATAAATACTAGTTACAAAATAAAATTCTTGCATTTGTCGGGTGGACGGGTCTTAATAACTCAGTTTTGTTTCTGCTTAAATGTTTTGTTATTTTTATTTTCGTAACTGGATTCATCTTCTCCGCCATCATTGCATGACATATTTTTTTAACTATTTTTGTTAAAAAGTTTGAAAAAAAAAAAAACATAATATTAGGTTGGTGCAAAAATAATGTCGTTTTCTCACATAGTAGCATATGTGAGAAAACGACATTATTTTTACACCAACTTAATAAAAGCAGAATTGTAAATTCTTTTTCATTTTTGTCATGGAGTTTTTAGTAGGTTCCCTACGAATATGCAGTATTTTGGTAAATGTCGGATTGGGTGTGGAAGGATGAGTTCTTCTTGTGTCAATTCTTAGAGTAAATGGGTTGAGAATTACATTACCTCCTTTTTTAGGTTAGATAGTAAGGCCAGCCTTCTCCATTCTCCCACCCCCCACCTTTGGCTTTTCGCGACAAAATCTAATTTTACATTTAAATATACATTTATCTTGATAACGTACCTCAAAGGACGAAACGTGTTGAGTAAAGTAAGTTTTCCTCTTTTGTCTTTATTCGCGCACACACACACACACACTCACATACACATGCATACGTACATACATATAGGTTGGTGCAAAAATAATGTCGGTTTTGACGTTAAAAATTACGTCAAAAACCGACATTATTTTTGCACCAACCTAATATATATATATATATATATATATATATATATATATATATATAACTTTTTCTCTGTGTCTGAGGCCCAGATCGGATCAAAATTTGCGTTTTTAGGCTCAGTTAAATTCATCATTTATTAAACATTACGTCACAATTGTGTAACGATTACCGACGCCAAAAGTGTAATCGTTAAACCGAGTTCAAATTCAGGCCGAGGCAATGGCGTTCACTTTTGCACAAAGGTTGTTGGGGAAGGCAATAATCCATCTCTTCTACCCACCTCTATTCTACGGATTAAATAGCAGTGCAGATGGATCTCGAGACACAACTGATTTTTACGATTAACTGAGATTGTGTTAAGCTGAGTGAATTAATGATAATTCTGAATTTTAAAAAATACAGTGGAGAGACAAGGAAAAAAACACTCCTTTATTTCACAAGAAATCATGACTATTCATGCTTACGAATAAAAAGGGAAACTGTGAAGGACCATTACTAACCACGTTCTGAAAAGGGATATTATAAACAAAACACGATATTAAAATTTCAGCTTCTTATATATTAATAGAATTTAGCGATTGATCATCAGAACCGACAATCACGAAAAACTTACCGTTCGTTTTAACGTTTCAATGTTGGATTCACTGGCATGCTGTAAATAAAACTTCTTGGACAGCATTATACATTGTGCGCCATTGCTGACAACACTCAGAACGGGTTGGTCGTCGAATATCAAACTACCTGCTCCCTTCACAATGAAAATAGATTATTGTTATTGATCTATATACATGACATGTAAACATTATTGCGTTTCGTCTTATTTACGGTGTCTTAACGCAGATCGTTATTTTACGACCGTTAATAAGCAATGAAATAAATTAATAATAATGAACATTACTTAACTGGGGAAAAATCAGACATGGTATTTACTTGACCCCCCCCCCCCCCACCACCACCACCACCACCACTGAGTCAGGTTGTGACACAAGGTCGGTTTTTAACGCGGGGACCCGAGTGTCTTCACTCGGATCGCTGGTCTTAGCTGGTCATAGCTTGTCCAAGCTGGTCAGAGCTGGTCTAAGATAGCCTTAGCTGGTCATAGCTGGTCATGTCTGGTCCAATCTCGTCAAAGCCGGTCCAAGTTAGTCATAGTAGTAATACTACCAGCGCTTGGACGGATTCCTGTGACCGGTAAGGAGATTTACTTGACCTACCTCTAAGTCAGATACCCAAGTTCAGTTTTTAACATAGGAACCCGAGTGTTTTCACTCAAGCCGCTGGTCCAAGCTGGTCTTGACTTCTCATAGCTGGTCAGAGCCGGTCCAAGCTAGTCATAGCAGTGATACCACCAGCACAGGGACTGATCCCTCTGACAGGTAAGGAGATTTACTTGACCCCCCTACTGAGTCAGGTTGTGACACAAGGTCAGTTTTTAACGTGGGGACCCGAGTTTTTTCACTCGGGCCGCTGGTTTAAGCTGGTCTCAGCTGGTCATAACTTAACCAAGCTGGTCTCAGCTGGTCATAACTTAACCAAGCTGGTCTATGCTAGTCATAGCTGGTCCAAGCTAGTAGTTGCCGTGATACCACCAGTACAGGGACAGAACCCTGGGGCAGGTAAGGAGAGTTACTTGACCCCCCCCACTGAGTCAGGTTGTGACACAAGGTCAGTTTTTAACGTGGGGACCCGAGTGTTTTCACTCGGACCGCTGGTCTAAGCTGGTCTTAGCAGGTCATAGCTTGTCCAAGCTGGTCATAGCTAGTCGTAGCTGGTCATAGCTGGTCTTGGCTTGTCATAGCTGGTCCAAGCTGGTCAGAGCCGGTCCAAGATAGTCGTAGCCGTGATACCACGAGCACAGTGACGGAGCCCTGGGGCAGGTGAGTATCCGAACGCGTATACCTCTCAAGAGAGGAATTTACACAATACAAGGGGAAAAAAATGGACACAATTACATCTAAAAACTACTTGTGGGATATCTAAACAAATGCGATAAAGCAAATGTTCGGAAAAAGTAATTAGCATAGCAGTATGGCAAATTCTGAATGATTCGTGCTGAAGAGCCTCCGTAGCCTAATCACTAAGGTGCTGTCAAAGAATGAATGATTGGGAGTTGTGATTGGGAGCAGAAAAATAAAATAGAAAAATATTGACAACAATTAATAATTTATTTTAATTCTTTCAATATCATTAATGAGTAGGTATTAGTAAATACGACCAAATTTCATTAAATCTGGTTATTATACAATATAATGAGTAAATGTTCTTAAAAAAATACGTCAAAACTTTCATTCCATTTAATGATTACTTACATAACGAGGACATATTAAAGAAATATATTAAAATACATCATCTAATGAAGAGGCAATTCAATAATAGTCATTAATTAATATTAATAATGAATGTTAATCGTTCATCTATTAGGTTGGTCCAAAAATAATGGCGTAATAATGTCGTTTTTTGACGTATTTTTAACGTCAAAAAACGACATTATTACGTCATTATTTTTGCACTAACCTAATAATATAAGACGATGATCAATGTAAATATTATATAGCTCACACTTCATTTAATAAAAATCCAGGTATAAATAAAAAAATCCAGGTATGAATAAAAAAATCCAGGTATGAATAAAAAAATTAATAATAATTTTTGATAATGCTTACTTTAATAAAAAAAAAAATGAGCTGAAAGTCAATACAAATCAAAAAATAATAATAATTGATGACAATTCTTCGCGTAATAAATAAATGAAAACGAAAATAAATACGAATAAACAATTAACAATATTAATTGATAATGTTTCCCCTAATAAAAATGAATCTGAATATAAATGCGAATCAAAATAAGTAATAATTGTTGATAATTATTCACCTAATATAAAATGAAGGTGAGAGTAAATGCGAATAAAAATTAATAATAATGATTACCAATGCTTCTTCTAGCGAAAATAAAGATTGTCATTTGCATCATTATTTCACGAACGACATTATCAAAGACATATGTTAACTAATGTAGCAACACAAAGTGACACACTTTTGCATTTTTAGTTTGAAATGTTTGAGGAACCTTCATAAAAATTATATCTCTAATATCCCGAACTATAGCCCTAAAAAATAGAATAACATTTCTGTCCGCCCCACTCCTCCCTCCCCCCTCTCTCTTTCTCTCTTTCTCTCTCTCTCTCTCCCTCCCTCCCTCTCTCTCTCTTTCTCTCTCCCTCCCTCTCTCTCTCTCTCTCTTTCTCTCTCTTTTAGTCTATGAATTCTTCATTTAAAATAGCGAGTAATATTTTCTTGTTACAACATTCTGCAATATTTTTATATCTTACTTTATAAAATATTCCTTATTATTCATATTTTATAATTTGTTTTTATTTGTTGAAACATTTGGATTATTTGGGTCTTAGGCACATTATATGTTCATGTTTATTTTCTTTATACTCGATTATACTGTAAGAAACAAATACTGATCATTTGTCTTGATAATTTATTAAATAACCTTGTTTGATCTCGTCAACTCTTTCAATTTGATTGATCTCTCTTCGATCAACTGTGAGGTCTTGAGCTCACCTGTCATGTAAACCAGTGAATTTCAATATGGACCCTTAGGTCTTCAAGTGAGACTGAAGAATTTTTAAAAATGGCCTGGAGATGGCCTTTTTGAAATGAAAGAGAATAAATTATTGATGGTGAGAATTGAAAGGGAAGGGATTGATTGGTTGTTTGAAAATAAAATCCTTCCATTCCTTGCTCTTTGAAAATGGTTGTTCCATTCCTTGCTCTTTGAAAATGGTTGTTCCATTCTTATTGAATTTTCCCAACACCTGTTTGATTTCGGCGGGATTTTCGGCAGCAAATGTTGTACTCACGAAGAAGCGTAATTTATTGCCGATCGAAAAGAGAAGAGATTTACGCTTGAAGCCGAACCAAATCTTGGAAGTTCAACATGACAAACTGGTAGATAGACAACAGGAGCAGTGTAATCATAATGTTCTACTACATTTTTGCTTTTGAGTGGAGTAATGATTTGGGGAATCGGAGAGCCGAGTTCGAATTCCAATCGAATCCATTATATTCACTTACGTGCTAATAACGATTCTAATAATCCTAATAATGAATCCTCGTCTTCTCTCCCAGCTATGAGTAAATAGCAGGACAAACCGGATTCTATAGCCTTGGATGGCAACTGAAAGAAATGGCAACCTACTGCGGGAAAAATCTGCCTCGTCAGTCACGTATTGAAGTATCACGCATGGCACATAATTAACTGAAATAAAATATATTTCCTGTTTCATGCAATTTCGATTTGTGCTTTGGTGGGTCCGAAAAGTGTTTGACAATGAAAATGAGCCACAATGAAGAAAAAGGTGAGAAAAAATAACTAAACTGAGTCTATAATGCACTATATAAAATAACCCACGGACAATTCCCAAATATTTGTTTAGACAAGTGAATTCAGCCTACCAGTCGCTAATAGTACAACTTTTCGGCTGATCCTTTCAGCGGCCTTCTTCAGGAGTATATTCTGTTGCAAAAGAGGAGTGTCTAGCTTTACAGCTTTAAAAATAACAATAAAAAGTATATATTAATAAATAATACAAATAAATATATTTTTAAAAAAGAAAACATCAAAAGCAATCCAATTTTGTGTCTTTTGCTAGGAATTCTTTCTTAGTTGTCAGCAGAGCGCATTCATATTATCATTTGAAAGGAATTAAGACCTTATATATGAAACCTAAGCACCCTTCCCTCTGTAAAATGAAAGAGTGGCTGTTAGGTCTTCTTGTTATCTGCTTATTATTTGTATTGCGGGCTGTTTGTGGTAATTTCCCGTAATTATATTTTAATTGTTGTCCACAAATTTATAAACTTTTTGTCCTCCAATGAGTTCTGCAAAGTAAGAAACGATAACCTTTTGGATCCCTTTTGTATATATATATATATATATATATATATATATATATATATATATATATTAATAAAAATACATAATACCTTACACCGACAGTACGACACGGAGTTTCATATCTAATGCAATCTTCAGGTACTCTAATTATTATGTAGTTTTATTAATATATACTTAATAATTCTGCTTTTCTTACACCAAATGATATATGTATGTATTTACACATACATTTATTTATATTTATTTAATTGATCATATATATATGTGTGTGTGTGATTTTATGTATGTATTTATGTATGTATATACCAAAGTTTTCTAATTATTTTATATTCAATGCGAAACAAAAGGCCCATAAAATATTCCAAAACAAAAAAACGGCCTCTCATGAAAAACGTAATGAATCAAAAAATATATTATACTGCCAACTAACTCTATCACATCTACAATCGAAAAAAATCTATCTAAACTCAAGGTAAAATGTTTAACTACTATATCCGAAAAAATAAAATACTTAGTCAATACTAAATAATTGAATAGGCTAAAACTTGAAGAATGAATTTACTTGATCGCCTATAGTAGTCACAAAAATACATAGAAGAAACCTCAAGGACTCTAAATAAAAGTTTACATGAACACAAGACAAAAGGTCAAATGCGTTGGTTGCCCACAGTAACGAGACTGGCCACCATTTGATATAAGAAATATTACTCTGATCAAAGGAGGAAATAATTACCACCAACGTAAATGGCTCGAGAATATGTCATCTATAGTAAATTTAGCTCTTACATTTCACCATTCCTGGCAGACCTTCTATTATCACAGTGTGTGATACCTACTAACAAAAGTGATGGTAAGAAAAGGAAAAAGATTCTAAAATTCCCAGCACCCCTAATTCGTGCACGTGTGTAGTAACATAACAAATTTAGTTCGATGGAAATGAAATCCGTCACAACATACATATATATATATATATATATATATATATATATATATATATATATATATATATATATATATATATATATAAAGGGTGTCCATAAATTTCGAGTGCACTTTAAAAAATTATAACTTTATTTGTATTTACGATAGAAATAATTTGTAAAAAAGATTAGAAAAAAGTAAATCTATATTTTTTAAGGTTTTACTGAAATTTTATTTAAGTTTCCACATGTCCTCCATCATTAGCAATACAAAGGATAATACGATTTTGCAGTTCACGGAAAACATTTGCCAACTGATTTACAGTAATGCCTGAAATCACATTAGTTATTTTAGCTATACCTAAAACTAGGTACATTAAACTTTATAACATTTTTTACAGATTATTTCTATCGCAAATACAAATAAAGTTATAATTTTTTTAAAGCGCACACGAACTTTATGGACAGCCTGTATAATTATATCTTTTAATATTGAAGTCAATGTGAATTTGTTAATATAAGATAAAAAAAAAAAAAATCTTCTCTTAATTTCCGGTGTCTATTTTTCTATTTTCCTGATAAAAGGTCAAGGTCAAGTCCACATGTATTTGTCGCCTGCTACTATCCTCGTGTCAAGACGTTGCTGCTATTTCTTTTCTTTCTTTTTCTCCCTTTCTTTCACTTCTCTTTTTTTTTTCTTTTTTTTTTTTTTGTTAGTGAATTACATAATATATCCCGCCGAAGGCATGAGTCGGAGACATGAAGCGTTGAGGTGAAAAATACGCTCTGAGCGTGAAAACGTTATGAAATTCACCTTCTCGTTTATTGATTTAAAATTGCGTTAAGACTTGTTTATTTTATTATAGTTGCCTACAATATTATAATTAAATATTTACAATTTATATCGTTCAAGAGACGAAAAATTAAACAAAATTATTCTAAATAATTTAGAAAAACAAATGAATTTATGTAAACACGCTATGTATCGAGAGTGATAACTCTCTTTTTTGCACTTTATAGTTCATTGTCAAACTAATGGAATAAATTTAGCTCTTATGATGTTAACATAATAATAGTTTATATATATATATCAAGTTCATCTGGAACCTAGCCTTCTACTTAAAAAATTGAAATGACGTATACAAACGTTATAAATTAATCGTATAGAGTATAGTAATATGTATATGTGTATAGATATATAAAACGTTTATTAGTGATGGCTTCTATGAATATTCGTAGGTGTTACATATATTAATATTCGTAAAATCCATTTTCAAATCTACTTTAATCGGGGTCAATATACTTGAGCAGGTGTTTGTTTTTATGTATACCTGTAACTATCATATATATATATGTGTGTGTGCGTGTGTATGTGTGTATGTGCGTGCGAGTGTGTATGTGTGTGTGAGTGTGTGTGTGTGTGCGTGTGTGTGTGTGTGTAAGTGTGTGCAAAAATTCAGATATGAATAAAAGATATCTGTAAAAAGACAGTGTGAATAAAAACAAAAGGAACATTTTCTTTACCAACGCGTTTTGTCTCCTGAGGGATTTTATCAAGATAATTGTAAGAATTTGACTTTGCGACAACTACTTATAAATACATGGTGCCAAATAAAATTCTTGCGTGTATTTACTCTCTTCCAATTTCTTCTTCGCTGCCACCTACAATCTTCAAAAATTTAAAAGCAACGTCAAACGCCATTGTCTATCTTTCTGTATTCTGTTCGTTTATTAACCTTTCTCTTTACCTTCTCATTCTATTTCATCGCCACCTCCATCAGTAAATACTTGCATCATAGCGGCATTATCACCTTGATAAGGGTGATATTTTTTTTTTAAATAGATGGAGAAAGTCTTAAAGCGGAAAAGGAGAAGGTTCTAATGAGTAGGAGAGAGAACATTTTAGAGAGAAGGGAAGACTTAAATAAAAGTAAGGTGCAAATAGACGGAGAGAGGCAGAGAAGATATAAGAGAAGAAGAAGAGAGAAGAATTTAAATAAAAGTATTAGGTTGGTGCAAAAATAATGACGTAATAATGCCGTTTTTTGACGTATTTTTTAACGTCAAAAAACGACATTATTACGTCATTATTTTTGCACCACCCTAATAGCATGAAAAAGATTGAAATACTAGAAAAATTTAAGAGAAAGAGAAATAAAGCTGTTTAAAGAAAAGGAAAGAGAGATAAGTTTAAAGAGAAAGTAAAAGAGAGAGAAAAGAGAAAGGTTTGAAGAGAAGTAGAAGAGGAAGAAATGTAAAATTGAAGGAGAGAGACAGACAAGTTTAAAGAGAAAGAGCGAGAGAAACGTTATTATAGAGTAGGAGAGAGAGAAAAGTTTAAAGAGAAGAAGAGAGAGAAATGTTTAAAGAGAAAGTGGGAGAGAAAAGTTTAATGAGAACGTGAGAGAGAGAGAAAAGAGAAACGTTTGAAGAGAAGAGAAGAGAAGAAAATGTTTAAATAGAGAGAGAAAAGTTTAAAGAGAAGAGGTAGTGAGAAAAGTTTAAAGACAGTGGTAAAAATTTAAAGGGAAGGAGAGAGAGAAAAGTTTAAAGAGATGGAAAGAGAGGGAAAAGTTTAAAGAGGAGAAGGGAAAGGATTAAAGAGCAGGAGAGAGAGGGAAAAGATTAAAGAGAAGGAAAGAGGGGAAAATTTAAAGAGAAGAGGAGTGAGAAAAGTTTAAAGAGAATGTGAGTGGTAAAAATTTAAAGAGAATGAGAGAGAGAAACGTTTAAAGAGAAGGAAAGAGGGGGAATTTTTAAAGAGGTGAGGGAGAAAAGTTTAAAGAGAGGGAGAGAGAGGAAAAAGATTTAAAGAGAACGAGAGAGAGAAAAGTTAAAAGCGAAGGAAAGAGGGGGAAATTTTTAAAGAGGTGAGGGAGAAAAGTTTAAAGAGAAGGAGAGAGAGGAAAAAGATTTAAAGAGAAGGAGAGAGAGGGAAAAGTTTAAAGAGAAGGAAAGAGGGAGAAAAGTTTAAAGAGGAGGGGGGAACGGTTTAAACAGAAGGAGAGAGAGAGGGAAAAGATTTAAAGAGCAGGAGTGAGAGAGAAAAATTTAAAGAGAAGCGGAGTGAGAAAAGTTCAAAGAGAAAGACAGTGGGAAAAGTTTCAAGAGAAGAAGAGAGAGAAAAGAGAAATATTTGAAGAGAAGTAGCGGGGGTAACGTTTAAATAGAAAGAGACGGAGAGAATTTTAAAGAAATGGAGAGAGAGAGACAAAAAAAATTAGAGAGAAATGTAAAATGAAACAGAAAGATAAAGTTTTACATTGATAGCGAGAACGAAATATTTGAAGAGAAGTAAAGAGAGAGAGAGAAAGTCTTAAATAGAAAGAGGAAGAGAAAAATATAGCGGACTAAAATGAGAGAGATTCAAAGAATTGTTTGTTACAAATAAAGAAAAGTACGAGAGAGATGATTAAATGGAAGGAAATAGAAATAAGTTTGAAGAAAGAAAGAAAGAAAGAAAGAAAGCAGTGCTTATAGGAACATCTTTTTTATGTCCCCTGTCCTTTCAGAGCGTAGGCGATCATGACTCCTCACAACTTCTTTTCCCTAATAACTCTTTAGCTTTTAATAAATAATGGAATGTCGACAAAAAAGAAAACATGATTTTGCGAGTAACTATTGCCACAAGTGACTGTGAAATCGAATATAAAATTGCTTCTAGCAAAGTACAATAATACAACATGAAGTCTACTTACGATAAAACTGCTGGGGCGCCTTGAGGCGGTGTAATGGTTAGCAAGCTTGTCTTGCTATTACGACTGAATAGTGAGTTCGATCCTGCCTTGTGCCACATCTAAGCTACGCTTGGAAAATCACTATGATAAAACTGCTGTATGATCATATCTAGTAAAGTACGTCCTGGGTATGACGATAAACTACATCCGCGTCCTGGGTATGGCGATAAACTACATCCAACAGCAAGGCCTCAGATAATGTTTTCGGAAAAATAATGTTGCCAGCTATACGTTTTTGAAACAATAATGTTGTCAGCTATACGTTTTTGAAACAATAATGTTGTCAGCTATACGTTTTTGAAACAATGTTGCCAGCTATCCGTTTTTGGAACCATAATGTTACCAGCTATGCGTTTTTGAAACCATAATGTTGCCAGCTGTACGTTTTTTTGATACAATAATGTTGCCATCTATACGTTTTTTATTCCATACAAAATAGGCATTTAAAATTCATATAAACTGGATTTGACATTAAATAACCCACAGTGGTTGATATGCCATAAAACCCAAACAAACAAAGAAACAAACAAAATCTAGTCCTCCCCTGATTTCCTCTCTTTTTTGAACTCCATTTTCCAATATCAATTTTCTACATATGTAAACATTTCGTTTCTAAAAATGTTAGCACGTTTCCAAAGGAGACAGAAAGTAAGAGAATAAAATTAATTTACTGTTATGGTCATTTGCGGATAAGTTCAAATGGGAGACATGGTTTTTAACATTTTTATTGAATACAAGTTGCTTTCCGTCCTTGATTTCCAGAAACTTCTTGAAACATGGGGAGAAGCGTAAAATTTCAGAATGGTTATTACTTTTTTTTTTTATTTCCTTTGATTTCTGGTATATACTCATATTCTTCCGGGTCCCAACCAGAGACCAAAGCTCAGAAATGGCATCTATAAGCTATATTTTGGGGGGCTGTACTTGTAAGTACAGTTGTTTGTATTTTTTAAGGCCTAGGCTAGCAGGAATCCCTTCAATGAATCTATTGGAATCTTTCCCAATCAGTCCGACGGCTCCAACTACAAGTGAAGTTGTTGCTGTCCTCGTGTGTCACATTTTGGAGATTTCGATTTCAACGTCTTCATATTTTGATAGTCTTCAAAGATGCGTTACAGTCTGCAGGGATTGCCATATCAATAAGAAAGCACATTTTTTGCGTCCTCTGATCATAATGTCTGGGCGATTAGATGTGATTGTTCTGCCTGTGTGCATTTTAAAGCCCCATAAAATTGTTACAAATCCTGTCTCTGTAACCGGGTCTGGATGGTGTTCATACTTATTTCTTGCAGCTTCCTTTCCGAAAAATGAAGATATTGGCACATTCCGTCATGTATTTTGTATTCAATGGGTGCCAATACCATGTAACTTGAAAGAAGATGGTCAATTGTTTTTGGATATGTATCAAAGGACCATTTGAGGTCAACATAATTTTTCAGAATGTCTGCTTGGTAATTTCTAGTTAGCAAACATTGGTCCTGTGCAACAAGAATAAAAGCTTAGGTTTAAGCTTTGAACCCTTCACTATGTAACCACTGATGGATACGGGGTTTGTCTACATCAGATTGTTTGTTGCGGGCAAAGTCTTGACCATGAAGAGGCTTATCTGCCATCGTTTCTAACACTATGAAAGCTGATATACACTCGTTAATTATTTCTGGATTATTATCATAGAATCTGCATTTAAGGTCAACACAATTTTTCAGAATGTGTGTTTGGTAATTTCTAGTTAGCAAACATTGGTCCTGTGCAGCAAGAATAAAAGCTTAGGTTTAAGCTTTGAACCCTTCACTATGTAACCTCTGATGGATACGGGGTTTGTCTACATCAGATTGTTTGTTGCGGGCAAAGTCTTGACCATGAAGAGGCTTATCTGCCATCGTTTCTAACACTATGAAAGCTGATATACACTCGTTAATTATTTCTGGATTATTATCATAGAATCTGCATTTAAGGTCAACACAATTTTTCAGAATGTGTGCTTGGTAATTTCTAGTTAGCAAACATTAATCCTGTGCAGCAAGAATAAAACCTTAGGTTTCAGCTTTGAACCCTCCACTATGTAACCACTGATGGATACGGGGTTTGTCTACATCAGATTGTTTGGCACGGGCAGAATATTGATCTTCACGGTCAATATTGGATGTTTATTATGCCATCGTTTCTGTATCGGGTGCTTTTGCATCTGCTTCCTTTTTGAAGATTTTTGAAGCATCAGTTGGTTTATTATTTTTTACTTGCATCTCTCCCCACCCATTTCAAACACCATTTTCAGCTTGTTGACTTCCTTTATTACTAAATAAAGTAATAATGTTCTTTGATGATCATCATCATCCGGTCTTCTGTAGTTTCCAGGTATCTTTGATGGCCGATTGTTGTTGATTTGTAAGTCAGTTCTAACTGAAAGAATCTTCGAACTCCTTCGGATCTGGTCACATACAGACGCTCAATATCAACCTTGGTATTAGGTTGGTGCAAAAATAATGACGTAATAATGTCGTTTTTTGACGTATTTTTAACGTCAAAAAACGACATTATTACGTCATTAATTTTGCACCAACCTAATATGATGCGTTCAGTGGTAAGTGAGAAGCTGTATCGTTTTGACGTCCATTCGCTTAATCTCAACTATGGTCCAGTTAAGGACGCTGAAACTGCATGTTATTATTATCATTTTTATTTTATTTTCTTCGATTTCTGGTGTGTACACATTTCTTTCCGGATCTCGCCCAGGGACCTAAGGTTAGAAATAGCATCATAACATTTTTCCAGTGACCAATTAAAAAAAATATATATTTTACGTAAATAAAGCTCTTCGTAAGGTGTGAGCTTTAAGACATGAATCTTTTCCAACCAATCCGAGAGCTCCAACTACTAGAGGGATTGTTGATGTTCACATGTGTCACATTTTTGAGAATTCGATTTCAAGGTCTTTCTAACATTATTATTATTATTATTATTATTATTATTATTATTATTATTATTATTAGCCGTGTCCCTTCTAGGCGTGGAGATCATTGCGCTCAACTATCTTTGTTTTTTACTATTACCCCCCCTCATTCAATGTCCTGACATTCATTTATACAAGCTTGTTAGGTAAGCTAATCGTTATTACCCTCTTGAACTCATTATTTCCCTGTGTGTGACAAATTCTCAAAGCATTCTTTCCTCATTACATGTCTTAAAATTACAATATCATTAGCTAGGTCACCCAGTTATTTTTTCACTTATAGTTCTCTGGGGCAACATCATCTTTAAGCAGGCATAAAAGTACAATTATATATGGATAAAACTTTTAGTAATCTGTTGGAATCACAGAATCAAAAGAACGGTTTACGACGCTGTATAAAACACGTGCGATAACGTAAACATTAATGTCAGGAGTCCGCCTGCAAATGTATACAACGAAGATAGAATGAAGGTAAAAAAGAAATGAACTAGAAAAACGATTGGCTGTTATATCAGAAATGTCGTTAATATTTTAATATGAAGGGATTTAGAAATAAATACACCAGGAAATATTTGACGCGGACCCAGCGAGAAGAAGCGGAAGACCGACGTTTTTATGGGTGTGTTCGTGTCGATGACAATTTTAAGCGATTAAGAAGAAACGATAGTGATTAATTCATCTGAGAAAGCTTACGCAGTTGACTCAGAGAGGGAAAACACAATGACATTCACGTCGATAATAATATTGGATCCAATCATAAAACGTCTACTTCCTAAGTGAAAGTGAAGTCAACGAATATAACTTTCGCTTTCATCCTGAATATTGGATCCTATCTTTAAATTTTTGGATCGTTTCCAAGCTCTAATGAAAGAAATGTGGATGTGTTTCTTATTGATCATAATATTGTACCCAATTATAATATTTGATTCTTTTTCATGCAATAATATAAACAATGAGTATGGTGTTCTGTTTAATCATAATATTGGATCCAATTATAAAATGTTTGTTTGGATTTCAAGTGGTAATTAAAGTAATGTGGATGACTTTCCGGTACATCATAATATGTAATCCAACGATAAAATATCGTTTTCCTATAAAAGGCATGATGAAGGCAATGAATTCGCTTTGATTATAAAATTAGATCCAATAATGGAATGCCGAGGCCGTATCTACAACCATAATATTATTAATCTGGGTAGCATTCTCTTTGACCATAATATTGGATCCAGTGATGAAATGTCTTGTCCTTTTCCAAGCAATATTTGGTCGGATTCCAATCCAATGACCACCTCATTATTGTTTATTTCGTAGTCTTTGTCATGTTGCAAAACTTTTGTCCGTAAAAAGGTTCTCTATTGCCTGATGATCACTTCTGACAAGTCAGTATCTACTTATATTCAAATAGCTTAATTGTCTGTTCTTTTACGAAATTAGTCCCGATGTTTCAGGTTTAAATCTTCAAATGAATAAGCTGTTAAAAATAAAAATCCTGTTCGCAATACGTTCTGATTTAATTTCTGTAACGATAAAAGTTTAATCGCTTATTTTGAATCTGGTTTGATCTCGCTAATGTATAGTATGAAGAAATACAGTTCTTTTCTATGACCACTTCCAAATTGTTTCATATATATATATATATATATATATATATATATATATATATATATATTGAGATGAGAGGGAGGGAAAGTGACAAAGAGATATACAAAGTGCGAAAGATAGAGAGAGAGTGAGAGCGAGGAGATAATTAGAGAAGGCGATAGATACACAATGATAGATAGATAGATAGATAGATAGATAGATAGATAGATAGATAGATAGATCGAAACAGACCGCGATAGATAGGTAAATGTAAATGTCGTAAATTACATACATATATACATGCAGTGGGTAGTAA
>OZ010590.1:94102047-94112047 GCA_963932145.1 Acanthosepion lycidas
TGCCTTGCATGATGCTCTTGCACAGGCTCTCTTGCCTTGTAATGTGTCCAAACCACGCCATTTTCTCCTAAGGTTCTCACTATTCAAATAAAAGATTTTAACTCTTCGAAAGGTTTTGAACTGTTTAACCCTGAGATGGATTCATACCTTTTCCAAGAACGTACACCATATCTATCTATCTATATATATATATATATATATATATATATATATATATATATATATATATATATATATATATACCCCTATGCAAATTAATTGAAACAAAACGAATAATTCCGTTATTTACTTTCTTTCGTATTTTATCAATGAAACAAGAGCCAGTCCACATTTTAGTATTTCGCGTGTTCATTACACCAAGTCATTCCTTCTAGATTGACCACTGATTCTGTGTTGGATTGAAATCGGGAGAGTTTCCGGGCCAGTCTATAGTACTTTGATTTTTTCACAGGTAAGGCTTGCCTGTGTGCTCGGGCAGTTTTACAATTTTCGTATGCTTCCTTGGAGTAACGTCCGTCCCAGACAATGGCCGTAAGACAACTAATCGACAGTCAAGACAATAGAGCCTTGGCGTGATAAAAATCTCATGCAATCACGGATGACGCAATACTTTTCAAGGCCAAACAAATTTCATCATACACCCAGAAAATATATCCATATTATTGCACACCACTTCAAATGTCCTAATCTGAGGAAAAAAATAGTAATCGATTACACCCTGTCACTCCACTGTGTCTAAAACTGACCCTATAGTAAAAGAAAGGAAACTAAAGCAACTGTTTTAATTAATTCGCACAAGGGTATAAGTATATGTAATTTGTCTGGAATTCGAAACCGGCTCACTAAATTTACTCCATCCTACCTTTTATATATTTATTATTTTTATAAATGAATGATTTACTGTTTGTCTTTAAGGCTTATCCAAACTTTGCAGGTTATTTAAAGCCAGAAAATATTTCATCCATAACTGGACGGAGAAGAGGTGAATTTGTGCGTAATTAGATATAACGAAAGCAACAATATTGGAATTTAACTCACTGATTAATAATTCCAAGCCGTTTTTATTTCATTATACTAACTTATTTTGGGGGTGGAGGTCGATTTGGACCTTGTAAGGATTAGCTCAATATAAACGATGTATGAATGAGTAAATAAAACACGATAAACTACATCTTAAGAAGAATCAGCCTTCAGTATAACAATAATGGTTTATATAAACATTAAGTAGTTTCGTATTGTACAAAATGGTTGCAATGTTCATAGATGGCATAAAGTTGGTATTTAAGTAAGATTAAATAAAATGTTTTTTATGCATTTTAATGAATACAAGAGTACTTAAGTGTTTTTGAGAGATGCTAGTTTCATTTGGTAATATGTCCTGTGAATAAAGAAAAGGAAGTCGAATGTATAAGAGATGGTAAAGGGAGGTGAAAATGACGTGGAAGGTGTGAGGAGTGGTAGTAGTTGTTGAAGCTGAGGTGGCTTTGATATATCCACTCACAGTTGTTAGTGTTTTTATCTCTCTGTGTCTTCTTCGTTTGTCTCCTATTGGAATCTTTTCCCCCCCCTTTAGACAGGATCTATTTATATTGTTAGGGAATTTGAAAGAGGCTCCAATTGAATTATTTATTATTTCAGGCACGCTCATAATAATAATAATAATAATAATAATAATAATAATAAGAAGAAGAAGAAGAAGAAGAAGAAGAAGTGGATGAGACGAGGAGAAAGAAGAAGAAGAGGTAGAAGGAGGAGAGGAAGAGAATGTGGTTGAGAAGAAGAAGAAGAAGGAGAAGGAGGAGGAGAAAAAGAAGAAGAAGAAGAAGAAGAAGAAGAAGAAGAAGAAGAAGAAGAAGAAGTGGAGGAGAAGAGGAGAAAGAAGAAGAAGAGGTAGAAAGAGGAGAAAAGAATGTGGGTGAGAAGAAGAAGAAGACGAAGAAGCAGAAGAAGAAGAAGAAGAAGAAAAGTAGGAGGAGGAAGGAAAAATGAGGGTGATAATAATAAGAAGAAATAGGAAGAGGAGGGTGTGGAGGAGAAGAGGAGGAGGAGGAGAAAGAAGAAGAAGAATCGGTAGAAGGAGGAGAAAGAGAATGTGGGTGATAAGAAGGAATAGCAGAAGGGGAAGAAGGAAGTGAAGAAGAAGAAGGGAAAAGGGAGAATAAGTGTGATAATAATAAGAAGAAATAGAAGGAGGAGGAAGAAGTGGAGGAGAAGAAGAGGGGGAAGAAGAAGAAGAAAGAGAAGAAGAAGGAAGTGAGGAGGTAAATGTAGCATTTATTTCAACCACCTCATGAATATTCATGAATGTTTTCAAATTTAAAAGCCTTGATAAACCAATGACAATATTGCTCCTTTGGTGGGGAAAAGAGAAAGCCAGAGAGACAGGGAGGGGAGAAAGAAAGAGAGGGCGAGAGAAGCAGGTAAAGAAAGGAAAGAAGGAAGGATTAAGCAGGTGCCGATAGGGTGACCTAGAAATGATTTTTTCTTTCGGGACTGAATAAAGTTAAAAAAAATGTTGAGGAGGGGAGTGATCAAATTCAAAGTAGATACGTTGGATTGTCTCCATCTATCCTAACCTTCCCAATTCTCTCTCTCTCTCTCTCTCTCTCTCTCTCTCTCTCTCTCTCTCTCTCTTTCTTTCTTTTCCCCTCCAATTTTTTTAAAAACTTTGAGTCCATTTATTAACAAAACGCTGGTCTGAAGAGATGGATGTAAAAGTCCACGAAATAAATTATAACCAAATGGATTTTTAAGGATTCTCTATTCATCATTACATATATATATATGTGTGTGTGTGTGTGTGTAACAAAATCCAACAATGTTGATGCGACTAACAGACAACTTGCCAATGACCTAGAAACTCAGATAAGAAACAAACCCGGAACAAGGAAATAAAAAGAAAAAAAATCAAAGTCAAACACCGACTGACGCAGTAAGCTAAAGTGCCTAGACCAGGGGGGGTCGACAACCTACGGCACGCGTGCCACACGTAGCACGCCAAGCAATTTAAAATGGCACGCAGCCGCAAAAAACATCATGAAGTCCGAACCAGTAACTACAACAACGCAAAGATATTGAGCTGTTTCAATTTTAATATATACTAAAGTATGAAGAAAAATATACGGAAAAAACAAACAAAAATCCTTATATGCAATAATGCTGTTTTAATGTTAATATGTCGACGTCGGACGTTTCGGTCAATAAACCATCTTCAGGACATATTTTATATTTTATATTGAATATGTCCTGAAGATGGTATATTGACCGAAACGTCCGACGTCGACATATTAACATTAAAACAGCATTATTGCATATAAGGATTTTTGTTTGTTTTTTCCGTATATCTTTCTTCATACTGTCGGATCTATATCCATATATTTGCTTACATACTAAAGCATACATACTATTAGGTTGGTGCAAAAATAATGACGCAATAATGTCGTTTTTTGACGTTCAAAATACGTCAAAAAACGACATTATTACATCATTATTTTTGCACCAACCTAATATATATTACTATATAAAATATATTGTAGAACAGGTAAATTGACATTGGCTTGTATAAAAATGTGTATGCTGTTGACACTGAATGATTTTAAAACCCTAGGTTAGGAAATAGTAAAATTTGCCAACCCCTGGCCTAGAATATCTAGGCAGAGCTAAAAACCCTCCACAACTTCAACACGGTGCAACTGGAGTAGTTACTCAACTCTAATTTACTTTGAAAAATGTTTATCAAATTTTATACGATTCATTTAGACGTCTAAAGAAAGCCTGAGTATTTAGGTATTTTTACAGTAAGTTTACCCTGGACAAGGCGCAGGATCCACCCGTGGTAGAGAATTACCTGAACGGGTAGTTTGTATGGATATAAGGGAAATACAATGGTTAACTATAGACTTGAACAGGTTAATATTGTATTGATCGGGGAAACATCCTTTTGGCAGTATGTTCCACAGGACAGGGCAGTGGCTCGGGGAAAGTAGCTGTTTGAGTCGAATTTACTTCTGGCAGATGAAGTATGAAGTGGAACCAGGAGATGCAGTTCGCCGAGCACTTTCGATTGTAAAAGCGATAGACCAGTAAGGCACTCGCCACATTCCGCCTGTGAGAAAGAAGCTGGAGGGTGGAAATGAATTCTTCTCCAACAAGGACTCGGAGACGCTTTTGAACTCTATCAATCCTGGAAAGTGAAGACTGGGCAGCTCCTGCCCAAATATGACAGCTGTACTCCATTTCGACATGTTTTATTAACGTCATTGGGTTTACCATAAAAACTGCAGTCTGAAGTTATTATACAAACCTGGAAAATCAATTTTTGTTTCAATAACATGGTAAGAAAATAATCAACATTTGATCAATAGCTTTTATGGAACAAATAAGAAACATTTTCTTTTGATTCTTTGCCATGTTACGTTAAGGCCGACGTCATCAAATTTGAGAGTTTGAAAAGTCACTAATCCAAACATTTCAGCATAATAGCTTCATTTTAATGCAAAGAATTCAAGTTGGACGTATTTTGATATATTTCTGTACTCGGATTAAAAAGTAGAGACATAGCTCTCATCTGCACCCCCTCCTTATCAAGGACTTCGGATGCAACAGACAAAATCTGCAGACAAAATAAAAAAAAATCTCTACACAAAAAAAAATCTTCCAAATTGTCAGCTATATATTTCAAAATTTGCGGGCTTAACGAGTCGTATTAGTTGACAAAGTGACCGCTTGGCGGCGATGACGGACTTTTCAACTGTAAACAAAGACGGGTGTACAGTATATAACGTACAATACATTAGCACGCGCGTAAGAAAGTAACTGTGAGAAATCTATTACTTTTGTTATTTTGATTAATATATCTATATTAAGTATATATTTACTTATGCCATATATATATATATATGTGTGTGTGTGTGTGTGTGTGTGTGTGTGTGTGTGTGTGTGTGTGTTTATAGTATTTGCATTATGATCATAACTACTGGTAGTTACTAGTGGTTTTATAAGTTAAAAATAATCCCTTTCTATCTACGGAAAATCGGCTTCAACGGACCCCCCCTATTAGTCCGTTGATGAGAGATTTGTTTCTACCTGTATTTGAAGGCTCTACGAAGATTATAGTTCGTCTTAAGTTATTATGCAAATCAGAAAACCATCAATAACTCGAATTTGCTTTGAAAAAATGTAAATGATTGATTTACATGTCAAAACAAAGAGTTAAAATTTCAGGTAATTTCAATATATTTTATCAAAATTATTGGTTTTATCATAAAACCTGCAGTCTGAAATTATTATGCAAAAACAAAAATCGCTTTTTACTTGAATAACAAATTAATAAAATCATCAACAATTGATCAACACATATAATAGAACAATAAATATATAACTCTTTCAGTCCTGGGTATGACGATAAACTACATCCGCGTCCAGGGTAAGAAGATAAACTACGTCCAACAGCAAGAACTCTGATCAGGAGGTTTTGAGGAGCGTCGAACCACCTCTTGATTACTGGTGTTCCTAAGTCCACCCTGACCCGGGGGTAGCACCTGTTCGGGTCCCAGCTATGGGCAAATAGTTCACCCCGAAACTGAGGTAAAAAAAACATTATGAAAGTGTAAAAATAGGTTTTAATACTAGAAATACTTTGTAAAAAAAATATTACCAGAAATAAATTTTTGAAGAAAAAAATATTACCAGAAATAGATTTTTGACAAAACAAAAATATTACCAGGAAAAAAAATAAATAAAAGTTGTCGGCATTAAATGACCCATTGAGGTTGATATACCGTAAAACAAAACAAAACAAAACAAAACAAACCTATAACTCTTTTCAAGCATTTGCCTATTATTTTGGAGATCCTTTTTCTCAATAACTGCCATTATCTATTGATTTTATTGTTTTTACTTCTCAAGATTTAATTTCCGACATGGAAGTTTTAATTGCTTCCCGTAAGGCTGTTTCGCTATCTTCATATAATTTCATCTTCACAACTGACCATAGATTCTTGATCGAATTTAGATCGAGATTTGATGGTGGCCATTTTATTAGCTTTCCTCCATTAAACTTTTTACGATCTAAAAATTCAAGGGAAACTTTACATACATGGACAAGGATTATTGTCGTACATAATTAGACATCTCACTTTGAAAATCTGAGGCTGGGATTTGCACCATTCAAAGAAAGTTTTGTCCATAAAATCGCAATTGTTAACACTGTTCAGTCTAACTCTTTTATCGACTTTAAATGGTCCAATAGAGTCTAGAGTTACAAAAATCGAAAAACCTGTGATGTCTACAAAAACTATTACCTACAAAGCAAAAACTCCATAAAGAAATTTTAACCAACACTAAACAAATACACACTAGTCAGATCACACACGCACACACATACGAACACACACACACACCATACAAAATATCTGTAGTTACTGTATAGATTTCTTTGTAATAATATAATACATAGTATATATCTATGGAGAACGAATATATACACAAATGCAGGCAAAAACACACACTAGTCGGAACACACTCACGCACACACAAAATCTACATACTATGCAAAGTGTGTATGTATATACACTATCTCCTTGTAATAAAACAATATATATGTATGGATAAGAAATCTATATACACATACTAGCAATAAGAGACACAATACACAATGGAGGAAGGTTTAAAAAGATACAGAGGTCATAAGATGATAAGGACAAAGACCTCCTTTCTTCGCCTTTCTTTGACAAATCCTAATTCTTTAATTACCCCTTAAGCAAACGAATATATTTCCGTCAGTCCAAGAAGAATCTAGATTACTACCACACACAAAAGACAATGATTAAACATAAGAAAAAATAAGAAAAAATTAATTCATTTAAATAATATGTGGAAATAACCATTCTTCGTCTGATGAAGGTCACAAGACCCGAAACCCGTGTGCGTAGAAATAATGGAAAATAAAAGTATAATATATAAAAAAAAATTACACATTATAACAAAAAACGTTTGCGGCTATTCTTTTCTCTTATACACACGCACACACACAAACACACACATATATATATATATATATATATATATATATATATATATATATAGAGAGAGAGAGAGAGAGAGAGTATCTGGGCAGTAAACCCTCTTTTATGCAAGTTTTGTTGAAAACGACTGAAGCTGCTGTGATTAAGTTTTTCATATATCTCATGTGTCCGTATAATTTTTTATCTTTTAAAATGAAATAAAAGTTCTTGGAAAATATTCGGACAATTTTTATATAATTTATATCATGAAAAGAAAAAATTATACGAACACGATTTAAATTATATAAAAAACTCAGCCACAACAGCTTGTCAGTTGTTTCCAACGAAACTTGAATATATATATATATATATATATATATATATATATATATATATATATATATATATATATATATATATATATATATATATATATCAAGGAAAATGCAATGATTTATAAAGAAAAATAAAAATATTGTTATTTTTTCAAATTAAAATTAAACTGAGGGTCATAAATGATAAATATTTATGAGCGTCTCTTAATTTTAAAAATGTTACAAAACTAACATTTTTAATTTTGTTTAAAAATACTTGCTGCAAAATAAAATCCTAACATGATGACAAAGAAAACCATTTAATTTTGTACTTATTCATACATATATATATATGTGTATGTGTGTGTGTGTGTGTGTGTGTGTGTGTGTGTGGCTGGGCAGCAACCTTTCTTTCAGGCGTCCTTACACTTTTTATCAATGAAGACGAGATGTTAAAGGTTTTCTAAAAATAGAAGTGATGCCCAGGTCAACCTGTTGCGCATACCACGTGACCGCCGAAAAATCATACACTCCTTTGCAAGTACTCTGCACAGCTAAGCAACTATGTAGAAGTAAACCCACGGAAATTCCCCATCCACAAACAACATGTTTGATAATGGCTAGAGAACTATCCGAACGCGCACGGAGCAATAATAACTACGGAGAGTTTTTATATTCTTTAACTGCTGAAAAACGTAAGAATGTTAGAATGCTGGAAAAACTTAGTAAATGATTAATTAAATCTTCCTTATCGACCGTTTTCAATTATATATATATATATATATATATATATATATATATATATATATATATATATATATATATATATATATAATAAAAAGGCTTAAACACTAATATTCCATGGTCATAATTTATTCCATTGGAATCGTAAATACGATCCAATTCATCAGACCTACAAATTCAAAAAGAAAACAGAAAAGAACAACTCCGGAAATAAAAATAGAATTTAGAGAGAGTTTAAGTATGAGAGTGTGGGACGAATGTTAGAGCTATAGAGAGGGGTAACATACGAGAGAAGGTGGGAGATTAAAACTTAACACAGAGGGTTTATTTTTTAACTAGAGGTGAGTGGAAGGGTGAAATATGAATGTTGTCGGATGTCTAATACATTAAAGATACATTTCGTGGTGACATACACACACCATAGACGATCTAATATTAAAGATCAGTTTAAGAGGGAGGGAGAGAAAAGGAAAGAAGTGGTGGGGGAGAAAGATGCGGCGGGGAAAACTATTATATCCTTTTTATGTCCTGGACATTGAGTTCTACCTGGATTCTATCCTCTCGGAATTTTTTATTAAAAAAATATACATGTATGTGTATGCACCTATGTATATATATTTATATATTTTGCATATGTATTACCACTAATATTATCAATATCTATCTATCTATCTATCTATCTATCTATCTCTCTCTCTCTCTCTCTCTATATATATATATATATATATATATATATATATTATCGTGTTTTCTATTTCTTTTTTACTATATATATATATATATATATATATATATATATATATATATATATATATATATATATAATGATAATATTGTTAATCAGGTCCTGGGAGAGCTCTATGTGAAAGACAGAATAATAATATTATTATAAGAACACGAACCCTTAAAAAGCCATGAGATTATATTTATTTCATTGAGATCGGAAAATTGATACCCCAACTCTTCATCTCGTATACAAATCTATTGCTATTATTAATTATCTATTATTAATTTGTATTACGAAATCTGAAGAGTTGGGGTCAATTTTCCGACCTCAATGAAATAAATATAATCTCATGGCTTTTTAAGGGTTCGTGTTTTTATATGTATAATGTGTTTGTATATGTCTGTTGATCTGTGCTCTTATTTAACTGTGGGTATGTTACCATACATTTGCTTCTACACTATAATTAGGTGTGCGTATGCATGCATGTTTCGTGTCTGTGGATGATGGAGAATAGCTTTACTTCTACGCATGTTTAACTGTACAACTGTATGCATGTTCGTGCACGGTGAAAGGTATAGATCTCGATTTGAGCAGCCCTGCGAGCGTCCATTTGTGATGTCGTCATTAGAAAGCAAACGAAGCCGACCTGTCAGTTGGCCACCTACAGCTGTGTCCTATTAAGAAAGGCTTGAGATGAAATCAAGTCGCCACTGATCTGATAAATTTGCTTTTAATTAAATCAACAATCCATTTACACCCGCAGCCACTCAAATTACCGAAGCTCGGCCAATTCTATGAAAAACCGATGAAATATAAATGTTGGAAAACGCAAACACGTGCGCGCGTAGGTAAAGGGGGGGGGGGAGTTGGGAATGTGTATCAATACTGATAAATGAATGGATAGGATATTCTGCTGTATAATAGATAGATAGATAGATAGATAGATAGATAGATAGATAGATAGATAGATAGATAGATAGATAGATATAAAATGGTTCAGATATAAACATAATTATATACAGAAATGAACAGATAGATAGATAGATAGATAGATAGATAGATAGATATAAACATAATTATAGACAGAAATGAACAGATAGATAGATAGATAGATAGATAGATAGATAGATAGAAACATAATTATAGACAGAAATGAACAGATAGATAGATAGATAGATAGATAGATAGAAACATAATTATAGACAGAAATG
>OZ010590.1:94114547-94222047 GCA_963932145.1 Acanthosepion lycidas
ACACGGCCACAATTTGCTGACCTTGTTTGAAAAATAAGATGAAAACATTCCCATCACTATAGATACACATCCATAAAAATCTACATATTCAGTTAAAAAGAAACATCCTTAATAATTGCTAGACAAATAAACTAGTCGAAAGTGCTCGCATATATATAACATCTGGACAGTTTTTACACACTTTATGTCCAGAAAAGTAAACACTTATATGAATGGAAGAAAAATTTAATAAAAAGTTTAATTGCAGTACTTTGTCAGTCGTCTTTAATGAAACCTGTATAAAAGAGTGATTGCTGCCGAAACACACAATTATACATTTTCAAGCATGGCTAGTCAACTGCAGGAAACTGCCGTTTCTCTTTCAAAATACAATTGAAAAGGTGATTACTGAGAAAGTCTGTACAGTTGAAGATTTCTTCGTAATAACAAACACAAGATGTAACCAAAGAATAATAATTAGTAGAGTTTGATTTGAATTTAAAACTGAGTAAAAGTAAATGACTCACGTAAAGGAAACATATCCTCATCTGATTTGAGAGAACATCACCGAATTTTAGGTAGAAATAAAGAAGATGATCCAAGGTTTTGGGGGAGGGAAACGAATTAACCTAGAAAGCATAAATAACAAATTGGCAACTATGACAACAGAAACAGAAGAGATACGAAGAATAAATGAATCATATATGAAAAGTGTCACTGCTGACACCGGAGTTTGAACGTAAATCTCTAGACAGTAAAAATGTAGATCACCATTTACTATAATTAAAGATATCATGCTAGTGAATGGTGGTTACAATCACGTGTTAGTAAGAAACAACCAGACAATCCCATCAACATTTTGGATACCGTTTTTAATGTTATTTGTTCACTTTTTTTATCAACAGTTACAAGAATTTGATTTTGACTTAAAATGTTTTGATAAGTTTATTTTATTTATTTTATTTTTATTCATTTATACTGCCTCGCTTGAATTTAAATTTTGCTTCTTTCTTTTCACTACTTTTTTATTTCAGTTTCTGGCAGCCATTTGCATTTTTATTTTTATTTTCTTGACAGATTTTAACTAAACATCAATTCATTGATTTATTTCATTCTTATTTAGTTTTCACTCCAATTTTGTATTAAGACTAAATCCCGTTTATCTTAAGTTGCAAGATTTCAGTTTTATCTTGACATTTTTCTTCTTCTTACCCTACCTTTTAACTTACGTTCTTTCCCAACTTCCGGTGATTTCATTTTCGTTTATGTCTTTAATAAATTTTTATATCGTTTTTTTTTGTTTTTTTTTTTTTTTTTGTTTAAGCTCTTCTGGGTAACTGTTAGCATAATTTGAGTTAACTTTACGACTCTGTTTTTATTTTTATTTTTTTGCTGGTCAAATCAGTTTCTTTTCTTATACAGTGTAACCCGGATATAAGAAAGTTGTCGGGACCGGAGAAGAAGTATCTTATATCCGGGTTTCTCTTATATCCGAGTTTGGTCTAATTTGTTTAGGTAAGTATGGCTCTAATTTGGGACCAGAGAAAAGCTCTCTTATATCCGGGTTACACTGTATTACATTTTCTTACGTTTCGTATTTAAAAAAAAAAAAACTTCCGGGTAACACTTGGAAGTTTTTCACCTTAATTTATTTAATTCTTAATTTGCTGGTCAAACCATATTTGGGGGGTGGGTGGGATTTGTAAACCTTTCGGGGTAAATTCGTGTTGTCATTTAATTTTGACAGTTTTTTTTTTTTCAGTTAATCCAGTATATCTGTTGCTTTGATTTTTCCCTCCAACCCTCCCCTTCATTTATAATTTAATACAAGAAAAAACTTATTACAAAACTGCTAGCATGAGTGTTAAAATTTTCAATATGGCCAACAGAAATCGGTCGTTTCGCAAACATTTGTTTAATCCAACCAATAAGAAAGACCCACCAGATTAAGACAATACAGTGGACTACCCTATTCTTACAGATACCGAAAAAATATGGGGGCTCACTAATTGCCAAAAATCAAAAATGGGCATTATGAAGGCTTCTAATGTCAAAACTCAAAAGCAGAAAATATGGTGGCCGATAATGGCCAAAAAGAAAAAAAATGAGAGAATCGTTAACAATGAAGAAAGTATAAAGAAACCAGACTTTTACTCAAAACAAAAAGAAAGACAAGGATGAGGCTGGGGGTTTGTTTTGTTGCTGGAAGCCCCCACCTAAATGCATCATTAATATTGCCAGCCAAGTGTTACGCTCACCTTGTAAAAGAAGCTGGATCCCAAGAACCTAAGAAAATTGAGAAAAGAATAGTGTCAGTCGTTGTGGTGAACAAGCGTTCGCGCAAAATTTGTCGTTCCACGAACGACAGTGGTAAAATGATTGAAGTCCCAGGAGTTAAGCCACTAAGGATAGTGAAGAGTTCGGGCTATTTCATGTTGGTCGTTAGACAGTGAGACCTCAGTCCCCTGGATACCCTTAGACGAAAACACTAAAAGTCCTACTCCTTTTGCTAGCGTTAAGGTCCACGCCAAAAAATATTTCTCAAACCCCAGTTCCTACTCTCAGTCCTTTCCAAAAAACAGCAACAACAACAAATGTCCACACCATCCAAAAGACTCCGAAACCCTTCTACTGAAGAAAGGAAAAAAGAAAAAGACAGTCTAGACTGTCATATAATTTAGGGGAGGACATCTGCCGTTTTTCCCCGGCTCTGGTAGAAAGGGCCAGAAATTACGAGAACCAAATAAAAGAACTTAAAATATTATTGTCTTTTAAGAAAAAACGGAGACGAGGACATTGAAGTTCCCCAAAACTTCCCCAATGCAATATGGGTTCTAACTGTCATCCGTACTGTGTCGGGGTCACGACAGATATGGGGTATGATCGAGGAGGCTATGAAATCCTGTAAGATGTCACACCCAATCGCCGTTCTGGAAGACGAAAATTTAAATTAAAACAGTTCTTTTCAGGGAGGGTTCCAGTTTTAGTTCACCCCTTCCCCTATAAGATTCTGAAATTAACCTATCCTTGAGACATTGGTGGCTTCTCTCCTGACGGTAGTATCAAGACAGATAATTGAACGCATCATTATTTGGTGAGCGTGAGTTCCAGGACCAGCTGTTACTAATGCTACAGTGAAAATTGACGGGGGCTGTGGTTGGAAATAGTTGGTGGTATAATTTAAAATTCAAAATTAGTTCATTTGCTGCTTATTTCTGTCCTTGACTCAACCTAACTATGTTAGCAGCACAAACTGCATTAGAAGACAAGGCTGATCGGGCAATCAAATCCCGTGATAGTGGGACGTAGATTTAGCTAGGGCGGAGCCGACCTCCTTGCTTATCCAGAAGGTTCAAGCTCTGGTAGTTAGGGCTAGGTTAAAAAGAATGCCTTCCTAGGTGAATTGCGTGCAGAGGTAGCTCGAAATGCAACCAATCGAAATATCGCGTGCGTCACATTGCCCTACAAGCGAACCATGATTACAAATGCGGGCATATGTGAGGCTTTTCGAGATTATTTTCAGGATCTTTTTATCAGGGAGCCCGGTCTGAGTTCTACTCAGTTCGACGCGAGGGTCGCATCGCAGTCTGACATCTGGGAAGCGCTGAAACTGGTCAGCAGGGACAAAACACTGTTTTTGTACCCTTGCTAGCATTGATTTACAACAACTAGAAGAAGCAGGGGTCTATACCTCAACGTTTCACCAGGGTTATGGTCAAGTTGCTTTGCAAGAACAAGAACGGTGAGGATGGGATAGATAATTACCGGCCTTTAACGATTTTAAACAGAGTTGAATATTTTGGCCAAGATATTAGCCGGCCATTTGCAGGCTGTCCTCCCTAGTCTGATTAGCCCCGAGCAGACTTGTGCTATGAAGGGTAGAACTATTCAGAACAACCTGCATTTAGTGCGCTTGATCATCAAGCAAGTCAACAGTGAAGATATACTGATCAGTTTAGATGAGTTCACGGTCTTCGATAGGGTTGGCCATCGATTTCTGGAGGCTGTCCTTTCGAACGCCGGTTTCGGGCCGCACTTTCGCAGCTGCATCCGAATTCCGCATCCGTCTCCCGTTGCGCTGGTGGAAGTAAAAAGAAATAAGATCGGAACCTTTCCTATTGTCTGGCTCTATTCGTCAAGGTTGTCCACTTTCGCATTTGTGTACGTTCTTGCGTTGGAGCCCTTCCTTCGCAAGTTAAAGACGAATCTGTTCCTGTGTCGAATTTCCCTACCTATGCTGGCGAAGTTTCGGTTCTTGTGTCGAGCAGAGACGAGATTGCCAAAGTCAATAAAGAAATCAGAGAGTACGAGACGGTGACAGGGGCCAAGATCAACCGCAATAATTCTGTTGGCTTGCGGTTGGGTACGTGGAAGGGAGTTTCTCTTCCCGGACCTTTCCTTTCGGCGAACGGGCCTATCAAGATAGTCGGCGTTTGGCTCGGTCTCGACCTCTTTTTGGGGATGAATTGGTCGGAGATGCAAGAGAAAGCCCAGGCTGCAGTTCGACTGTGGTCACGGAGGAGTCTTTCCTTAAAGGGGAGGGCGGGAATATGTGCCTCGCACATCTAGCCGATTCTCCTTTATCGATTCTCTGTACTTTAACTTCCGTGTACCATACTAATGACATTCTTGTGCAGAGGCAAGTCCCCCCCCCCAGGTATGTCGGGAGATCAGTTACCTGCACTCGTCTGAAGGCGATCTGGATGTGCCTAGCGTTGAGATTCGTCGACATTCGTCGACATGCGCTTCGCATTTCTTCCCTAGATCGGATGTTTGCAATTGAATGAGTACGGCGAATTCTGGAAGCAAGACGTCCGTAAGAACTTTCCATCCCTCAGAAGAGTGTACTCGTCCGAGGAGGAGGCCTACTCTTCACCCCTTCTATTGTGAATGCCGACTTGCTCTCAAGTTCTTCTTACGGGCGACGGATGGCCTCTTCGACGTCCCGGCGTTGAGAGTGAGTAAGGCATTATATGAAGTGATATTTAGGGCATCCGTTCGGGATGATCTGATAGACGAGATCGGTCTGACGAAGCAGGAGACTCGCTCTATATGGCCCTGGGCGCCCGAGTTGAAATGCCTCACTAATGAAGGAGGCATCACTCACCTGGATGGTGATTCGAAGGGCCCTCTAGGTCAGCAAGAGACTTTGTTCGGCGAGCTTAGAAAAATCTCCAAACTGCGTTCGCTGCGGTGTGCCGGTGGGGTTCATGGATTACGCCTTCTTTCACTGCAGGATCGTAGGCCCTTTGTACAAGTTTGTTGAGGACATCGCATTCACATGATGCGCGGAAAGTTCTTTGTCTTCGAGGCCAGTTTTGTTTGTAGTAATACTGTACCGCCGTTGTCTAAGGCTGAGCACTGTATGTTCTTATGCTTAGGGGTTATGCGAGTTACTATATCGACGACGCGACAGAAGGAATTCTATGGGAATGAGAAGTTTACCGCTTCTAAAATAATCCTGTTTTTTAGGCATTAGCTTAAAGTCAAGATTAGGACGGAAAGGAAATGACTCCATCTATTAGAATTCGGCGAAAGGACTTGGACGTCTCTGCCGAGTAAAAGGTTCTGACTTGGAGCGGCATTCTGATGCCGGTTAGGGACTTAAGAATACTGAAAATTCTCGTTGGAACATTGTCAACCTTTCCATAATAGGCTAGTTTAGGCTTGTTTTTTTTATTTTATTTTTCTGCCAAGTTAAGTTAGCTAGGGGATGTATGTTCATTGGCCCTTCTTTTCTTTTCCCCTCTTTCTTTTGTTTAAATTCCCCACGTTAGGTGATCAGGGACGTCAGTTCTCTGGTGAATACTGAACATCTTTCGATTTTCGCGTGTGATTGTTCCTTTTTGTTGTTGTGTTTGAAGGAGTGCGTGTATTTGTGAGTGGTTGGCTGAATGATTGACCGTATTCTCTCAAGTCCTGGATTATTTTCCTCCAGTTAACTGATGCTTCTGTCATATTTAAGGATTTTGGTGGGGATTTTGGTGGGGATGTCTATTACTAACACTATTTTGTTTCGTTTCTGTATATAAATTTGTTTTCAGTGTAAATATCCAACAGGAATAAATTTTTAAAAGTTGTTATTTTATCCCATACTCCGCAGACAAATTGTATGTATGGGGACTAATTAGGACTTTATAGAGTCAATGCGGTATTATGCTGGATGCAGTAAGAAAGGTATGGAAGAATCTAGTGTTTTGTCGCAAGGATTATTGTAGCATGCTTGGGACAGTGATTGTGGCTAGTTAAGTTATTTTAGTTTAAGACAGATGAAGACCAGCCCTCCCCACCCCCATTTTATGTCATGTGCCACATTTATACTTTGGCGCAATATATATCGTTACAATAACGTGTTTCACAATTACGCGTTGAACTCTCTGTTTTCGGGCAGTGGGGAACCCAGACGGGGTTATGCCTCCGAGCAGAGTCTCGTCTGGGAAGGAAGACCATCCCGACTCCGTGTAGGTGGGGCCTACGGGGAATTTTTGCTCGAGCATATAGATTCACCCCACTTAAAAATCGGTCTTGTGCCACATCCTGCATTGTGGAGAGGTTGGTAAATACCGATTGCCATTACGTGTTGACTATTGTGTTAACCTGGACGTTAAAGTCACGTGTCACAAGATGAATTAGTCCACTTCTTAGCAGCTCTATGCAGGTGTGTATTAACTGATAAGTAATCAATAATCTTTCGTTGTTTTGTTTTTTTTACTTCTTTGTTGTTAATGTATTTTAATTGCATTTGGTAATTAAATACTTTATTATTTCACATTGAAGTCTTTCTGTTATTATTTTCATTATGTACGTGTGACGGATCACAAAAGTGGCGGCCGAGGATTCGTATTGAACTCACGAAGGAAAAAATACGTTGAAACAAGATATTCAGTAAATATTTACCACTTCACAAAAGTGTCAACACGTGGAACTACAAAATATTTGCAGGACTACAGATAAATATCCAGGCAAGGATATCCAAAAAATAATTTAGCAGACTACAGAAAAATGGAAGAATTCAAATTTGTTATGATTCAAATGTTGGAACAATTACAACAACAGAATATTCTGGAATTATTATTAAATAAAACTACGGAAGAAAGAACGTCAGATTTATTCACTCCAGATGCTGGCGCAAATTCAATTAGCGAATTGTTATACAATCCAGGCGAAGCAATAACATTCACAGTTTATTACAGAAGATACAAAGAAATTTTCAAAAAGGATTGTTTGCACTGGGATGATGAAAAAATGGTTCGCTTATTATTAAGAAAACTGTCTCCTGCCGAACATGAAAAGTACATGAATTTTATTTTACCAAAAAACAAAAAAAAAACAGGTGAGATAAATTTTAATGAAACTATATTAATATTATCGAAAATTCTCAGTGATAGGAGCTTATTATTCAATACATCTTGGCAATGGCTTAAGTTAGTAAAATGCCGGCAATAAAGATTTTGTCACATAAACTGAAATAGCGGACAGGGAATGTGAGAAATTTAAATTGAATGAATTAAATTAAATTAAATTAAGTTGAATAAATTAACACCTGATTTATTCAAATGCCTCAAATTCGTACAGTGCTTAACTGCCAATAAAGATTCAGAAATAAGATCCAGGTTACTTGGTAAATTAGGGATAGATCCAAAGTTAACTCTCCAGAAAATAGCCGACGAGTGCCAGTGCATTCTTAACTCTATACCGCAAAAATCAAGGAAAGATACAGTTCACACGCACATAACGTCCGACCATTTTAAAAACAAAAAGATTATTGACTTTTTTCAATACCTAATGATTGCCCCGGTTGTGGGGAAAAACATTTCAAAAGTAATTGTTTATCAAGAATAAAAAAATGTAATGTTAAAAGATTGGATACAAAAGTATTCAGTGTAAGTAGAAAAGATGGAAGAAATAGAACTTATATAACGTAGTAAATACATTGTGTAGCAAAAGTAAAAAAAAAATGGAAATCTAACCAAAAAAATTCGGTGAACGTGTCTTTAACTGAACTAAAAACATCTCAAAAGAGGAAAATTTGTTTTTGTTAAAAGTAATAATATAAAAATAAACCTACAACTGGATACGGGGTCTGATATCACCATTATCAATTAAACTTATCAATCAACAGACAAGGAGAAAAATTGGTAGACCCTGGTTATTAACTTCTGGAAAATTGCTCATGGAGTTACAAGAAAGAAACTGAACTTTATGAAGGAATTTATCTGTAACATTTGTGTTATTGGTAAAACTAAAAAAAAAAAAGCGGGTGTGTTTGTATAATTCTAATTTATTTGGAACAGATTGGATTGCATTTTTTAATCTATGGAACCTCCCAATTAACTTTTTCTGCAATAATATTATTGATACTTCGATTGCTAATACAGCTTAAAAATTAAAAGAAAAAGAAAAATTAAAGAAAGAATTAAAAAAAAGAGTTTTCCAGAAGTTTTCTCAAAAGGTCTTAAGTACAATGCAAGAAAACAAAAACTGAATTTGAAATAAAAGAGTTTGTAACACAAGTATTTAAACCAAAAAGAAGTGTAACCTTTTGCTGCATTAGAACCTATTAATAAGGAATTATTAGGTGCGTGCAAAAAATAATGACGTAATAATGTCGTTTTTTGACGTATTTTTTAACGTCAAAAAACGACATTATTACGTCATTATTTTTGCACCAACCTAATAGACAGACTGGAATAATTAGGAGTTATATCAGAAGTAAACTATTTCGAATGGGCATCACCAACAGTTTACGTAAAATAATAATATAAAATCCGCGTAGGTTCTGATTTTTCAACGGGATAAAATGAAAGCTTGAAACAATATTACAAACCATTACCAAGTCCAGAGAAAATTATTGACAAATGGTGGAAAATTTTTTTCTAAGTTGGATCTTTCGGACGCTTACCTACAAATTGGATGAAGAGTGCTCAAAACTATTAACAGTTAATACTCATTAAGGATTATACAAATTTAATCGAAAGGTAGTATCAAGCATATTCCAACAGATTATGGATACAATGCTTGCCGGTTTGGATTGTCTACAAGTATATTTGGATGATGGACTTATAAGAGAGCTAATACCGGAAGCCATGAAAAGAAGAGGAGAAATAAGGTCGTAAATGTTATGTGAGATAAAAGTGAAAAAAATCGGAAGTGAACAGGCTTTTCAACAAAAGACAGATTAACTTGGAAAGAGTAGAAGAAGCCTTTTTAAAAGTATTTATTATTAGGTTGATGCAAAAACAATGACGTAATAATGTCGATTTTTGACGTTAAAAAATACGTCAAAAAACGACATTATTACGTCATTATTTTTGCACCAACCTAATACTTATACTAGAGTGGGAACTTAATAATGAAAATAGGCCCTGCCGACAGCATTCAAACCTGCTTTTCTCTTTGACTGTTGAATCACTATCTGATTCGGTGTGATTTTAACACTCGTCTAAGAAAAGCTAAAATAAAGCAAAATTCTATTTTGCCTTTAAAGCTGACTGGATTTCCTGAAACACATATCGACCCAGTTTCGAATCAAAAGCGTAAACAAAACAAGTACTAAAGAATTAATGGATCTTATTTTTCAATCAGACACTTTTTTCCTTCAAAGGTTATTTTTAGTGGATACCCGTATTTGAGTAGACGCACTGTTAGTTTAACAGGATTTATTTCATCTAACGACTTGCGTACTCGAAAAAATATAGTAAATAAAAGATGTCATCTAGTAGAATTCGAACCTGCGTCCCCCTTTAAAGGAGGCACCATCGTCTGATCCGTTGTGCTTTTACTGATGGAGGGCATACGTTCTGTATTAAGTTCTCAAAATTGAATGCATGATTGCTGAAAAAGATCTAATTGTCATAGACAGAAAGTAATCAAAGAACTGTTCCTTGCGTAGGAAAATTTGATTGGCTGAAGCAAAATAATTCTCACAATATAACCTAGAAAGAATGAATACTAAATTGGCAAATAGCAGTAAAGAGGCAACGGGAATAGCAAAGGGAGATAACTCAAACTCATTATTGGAACCGATGAAAAGAAGAGGAAAAATATGGTCGTAAATACTAAGAGAGATAAAACAAAAAAAAAGGTGGAAATAAACAACCGATTCAATTAAAGAGAAATGGATTAACTCCGAAGGAGTATAACAAGCTATCAGGAAATGATAGCCCTTAAAATATGGCCGATCAGCAGAAAACATAGATAAAGAGAATATGCTTACATTGAAAGACAAAATAACTTGATGGGATCAGATTTTATGAATAACTGAGAAATACTATGCAAACCTGTCTACTTCAAAAATAAGAAGACCCCCATCAGTCTCTCCGGCAGATACTAGTGATGTTACGCCGGGGGGGAAAGAAGTAGAGTTAATGCATCAAAATGTGAAAATTATTACGTGAAGCTAGCACGGCAACAGACCTTTTGACAGATACAAGGACATTTATCCACAAAAGACTGGTAAAAAGTACCTTCCCTAAGGATTGTAACTTACCCGAATACCTACTCTTTGGGAAAGCTTCCAGATAATTCACGGCCAGTTTACCGCTTCACCACGCAGGAAAAATTTACATTAAATATAGCGACTAAGGGTTTGTGTTCTTATAATAATATTATTATTCTGTTTTTGACATAGAGCTCTCCCGGGACCTAATTAACAATATTATCATTATATATATATATATATATATATATATATATATATATATATATATACGTGTTGGAGCAAGGAATCAAAGACAAAAAAAGGTAAAATATTAATGCAGCAGAATGGTAAAAGAAAATCAGTAAAAGTTATAATTTCAAAATTGACAATGTCTTGGCCGAAGTTGATAGTGGAATCTTGGCCGAAACTGACAAATTATTTTGAAACACTATGAAGGATAAGAGTTTCAGCCTCTCTCTCGGGGTGTGACCAGGTGTGAAGACGCCATTGAGACCTCCTTGCCATTTTTATTTTTGACATTTTTACAAATGAAAATACGGCTGAATATTTACTATTTGGGAAAGCGTCACGATAACTCACGGTTAGTTTAACACACAGGAAAAACTAGCGACATAGAGAATTAATATTAGATTAATGTGCAGAAAATAAAAGGCGGCGTGAGTATACACACACACACGCATATATATATATATATATATATATATATATATATATATATATATAATAGGCTGTTTCATGGCCTGACAATTGCGTCTAGCATGAAACAGACTGTTGCCTCTGAGTGTTGATTTCAATGTTCACTTTTATATTTACACGCGCTCTATTTCTGATATTGAGCACTTTATCCCATGAATATAGCACACCTTAAAACTATATTTCTTCATATATATATATATATATATATATATATATATATATATATATATATATATATATATATGAATAAAACGAAAGATGGTCCACGTGTGTTTATAATATGTAGATTTAATAGCCCTGTTAATGAAATATTGGGAATAAAACACCAAAGAAATGATAACAATATAGGCGATAAGATTGGCGATATTTATTATATATGAGTCGGCCTTTTGAGTAAGTTGAAGCCTGAAGAGAAAGATTTTAAAATCGGAATTTTCGGACACGCCTGTATCCCTTTTCAACGAGATTATGAAAAGTGGGACTCACTCGGGTAATTTTGTAGTTGTTGTTGGTTAGAGTGTTCCCTGTGGAAAATATATTCTCTGAGTAAACCCATATCCCTGTTCAATCCATCAATGTATGATTTTATTTTGAAGCGCCGACGCAGATCCGAGTTAAAATATACTTTCAAGATAAAATAAAAGATTAAACAGGCTAATATACAATTAACATCATCAATCTTACTGCCAATATTGTTATAATTTTCTGTTTTTTTATTCCAAAATTTCATTATCCTGCCTAATAAATCTATATATCTATCTAATTTTTCACGGTTATCTTTTAAGATATAATTGTGTGATGTGTATTGTATGACTGTAGCAAGGTGGGGGGGGGCGTAATGGTATTTAAATTTTCGGAAACAACTGAAACAATGCACTAAGGGATGCTAGTAACACATTGCGTCTGAGTATTATTATCGCCTTGCTTTGAATTAAATTATTAATGAGTAATGCAAATTTCTATATACATTGTTTCCACTGCAAATTAAAAAAAACATTGACATCATTTAAAATATGAATATAAAAAATGAATAACTACATATGCCAGGCAAAGGAAATTAAATAGGCTTCATGTTGTACAAAAAAAAAATTATTTATCAAAATTCGAACATATTTAAAGCGATTTAGATTTTATAACCGATTTCAAAAAGCTTCTCAAATGTTCAATATGCGCACCATCTGTGACAAGGAACACGTCAAGTCGGTAGTCCAGCTCCTGCCAAACACGTTGTAGCACGTCTTGCGTAACAGTGCCTTAGTGATTCTCTGCTTCCACTAGGCTTGTAGTAAGAGAAGTATAGATCCGTCTTTTCATATAGGCTCACAGAAAAAAAAATCACGAAATGTCAAGTCAGGCGAATGTGGTGACCATTCCAGCAGCACATTGTCATTATTACTGCGTTCTGGGTATGACGATAAACTACATTTGATCGGGAGATTGAAGGTTTTGAGGAAGGTGGAACCACTTTTTAATTGCTGTTGTTCCCAGGTACCCCCTGACCCGGGGTGGTAGCAACTGTTAGGGTCTCAACTATGGGCAATTAGTGACCCTACCGCAAACAAAAGTCAACAGTAAATTTTTATTATAAAATAAGCAACAATAGATTTTTATAGCAAAATAACAATCAATGCAACACTAAAAAATATACAAATACATTTTTATAGTAAAATTACCGACAACACATTTTATGATCTACAAACTATATATCTAAAAAAAAACATCCCTTTACTCTGAAAGTATAAACTTATGTACAAAATGTCACCAATGAAAAGCATAAAATGACGTATATAATATTTAGATTTCAGCATTAAATAACCCATAGAGTTTGATATGCCACTAAACAAAATCAAACAACCGAATCAACTGGAAAGCCCGATCTATCTTCGTGGTAGATTCTCAATGAGATAAGACCACATTGTCAACTTAGTAACTTTTTACACATTTTCTTAAAATTCGAGATTATTTAAACGAGAATTGGCTATGTTATTAGACTACAAAATCAAATTCATTTTTTTAAAAACCCTGTATATATATATATATATATATATATATACATATATATATATATATATATATATATATATATATATATATATATATATATATATATACATATATATATATATATATATAGAGAGAGAGAGAAAGAGAGAGAGAAAGAGATAGATAGATGTGTATGCATGTATGTATGCATTGTCATGAATAAGCCATTCCTTGCAGGACTGTAGATGTCCTAGCTGTAAATGTCTGAGCAGGTGAAACTGAAGAAGGGATGCCATTTGAACATTGACCATGGAAATGTCGATAGAGTAGCGAAAGGCATGCAATGTTGCGCCTATGGGGAAAATTCTGCAGATTGGAGAATGTCTTCCCTCACAAGACTGAGTAAATTTCCTAGCTGTAAAGGTGTGAACCAGTTGAACTAAATAATGGAGCTCGCCTGAACATTTTCCATGGAAATAGCGATAGAATAGCGAAGAGTTTACAGTGTTGCGCCTATGGAAAAGATGCTGCAGAGTGGAGAATAAGACTTCACTCACAGGACCGTCTAAATACCCTAGTTGTAAAGGTGTGAACCCATTGAACTAAAGAATGGAGCTTGTCTGAACATTTGCCATGGATATAGCCATAAAGTAGCGAAAGGTTTGCAATGTTGCGCCTATGGGAAAGAGGCTGCAGAGTGGAGAATAAATCTTCCCCAACGGGACGCCTTAAAAATTTTAAACTCTGTCAAAAATGGAAAGTGTGGGTTGAGCCTATGGGACAGAAAACACATGCCGTCAATTTAATGAGTCTTATTAACATAGGATTACACATTGGTCCTAAAAAGATGCTTATCGCACTCAAGGTTCAATGTTTTCTCAATGACTTCTTTTCGGAAATTGAAAGACAAACCAACGAGGACGATGCGATTATGATCTAGCCTCATATAGCATACAGTTGGGATCTTATAGTCAAGTTTGAAAAGCGTTAACAGTTGATTAATGATAGAAAGGAAAACGTTGCATCTCATTCAGATTTAGCGGAGTTATCTGTAATGTGGCGTCGTGTGATGCCACAGGAAATTAGATAACAATTCCCGATTGCAAGGGATTTGATGCGCTTGAGTTTACCCAAATCGGTGTCTTCTTCAAAGTGGTTATAATGGTAGAGACGCTCTAAGAAAGCTACTTGTTTAAAGCAGTCAACACTCAGAACAGAAAGTTGTAGTTTAAGGACATTGTTATCGTTTCAAAAGAAAGTCCTTATTTGTTCGATTTTTCGATTAGCCAACGAGAAGTATTTCTCTATTTGGAAATTGTCAAGCCCGGAATTTTGTCTGAAGGGCTCAATTTCAAACGTAGTGGATTTCTGGAACAATGTGGAAACAATTTGGATTCTGGATCTATGAAAGCTTTTAAAATACGGTTGAATATCACTTGACATAATCCATATCCATTTTGGCGAGAAATTCTTTAATAGTAAGTCTGATTAGTTCCATGTAATCTTATTGGCTAAAAAATCTAAAAAAATTACCTATAGTTTGTTGTTAAATGGTACAATGAATGAAATGTTAATTTTAACACCTCCAAAACAAAACTTCTCTGAAATAATCAATAGTAAGGCTACTTGCGTCCCATTATCATGGCTGATGCTAACCCCCATAAGAGTGACCCGTTGCGCCTTCCGGGGATACATTTATTGGCTGACATGAAGTGGAAAGATTACATTGAGTCTATTGCGAGGTTTGATGCTAAGAAAGTTGGTTCAATGTCTCATGCTAGAGAATTTTTATCTTCAGGATCTAACTTACATATTTATAAGTCTACCATTCGACATGGTTTGAATATTTCTGCTACATATGATTCAGTGCTTTTGGAGTATATTTAGAGGTAAAATCCAAAGAAGAATCTGCAATATTACTGGTCCTGACCTGGCGCCTCGGCTTCAGTCACCGCCCCCCCGCCGTTGTAGTTTATCTTCCTTGTACCTTTTCTATAAATACTTCCATGAGGTTTTTCGGATTAACTTTTCTGAATGAGAGCTAAACGTTTTAAGTTAAGTGCAGTAGTAGATGAGCGGCAAGGGTTCATCAATTCAACGTTTTAATGGCAAGATGTAACTGCAAGTTCTATTCTAATACTTACTTTTCACGCGCATCTCGCATGTGAAACTCTCTTCCGGCTCAAAGCTTTCCAGCCAACTTTGATCTTCAAAATTTAAATACAATGTCATTCGTTATCTACTATCTTCTTGATTCCTCTTCCACTATAGTCTATGCTCTTTAATAATGCCAGTGCACCCTGACGATCCGCGTAGGTGAAACCTAGGTAGGTTTACCTGGCTCTTTAGGTTCATATATATATATATATATATATATATATATATATATATATATATATATATATATATATTCCTTTTATCTTTGACCTTTCGCTTTTTTTCTAAAGCTTTTTGTTCTCGAACCTCTCTTTTTCACACTCACTTACTCTCGTTTCTTGCGAAGAAACATGAAAATTTTTTTATTGAAAACAAAGAATAAAGCATTGAAGTATTATGTTATCCCAAAATCCCCTCCAATATAAAAAAAAAGTGGAACTTGAACGATTTCCTCAAAGATAAAGAGGCTTCAAGAAACAGAGATATACTTCTGCAGAATGTGTGCTGAAAATACCATGAATGAAACATGGTGACAAAAAAAAAGACAGTTTTAAGGAAATTGGGAAAGAAGTAATTGTATTTATCCGAGACAAGGCAGTAAAGCCACTAAGACATGAGAGATCACAATGTATGAAAGATTTAGAGAAAAAAAAAGAAGAAAAGAGAAGAGTAATAAGGAAGATATTAAATAACGATTGGCATTGCTTTTAAAAGCTTTGAAGAAAAAAGTTGGATGGAGAGCTCCATGCTAAAGAGAATTCCACAAGCTCAAAATTGAGAAAAAAAAAATTATCATGGGAGTTATGGTGACATGAAATTCCATTCAACAGTAAATTGATGAGACTTTCGTTGTCTTTATATATTCCACAATTTTACTGCTGGATTAAATTAGATTTTGAATCATCTATCTGATAAGGATATAATATAATTCAATTAGAGAAACGGAGTAAAATTAGTGAATGCCTAATGTACTTGCATGAGCGGCAAATAAAGAACTACCTCTAATCCGGCTAAATATTCAAAAACCCAAATAGCTTTCTTTCTTTCATCGTCTTTGTCTATTATACTCATTTCTTAAAGCATTAACTTCTATTTTTATTACTCTATCTCCTAAGGATATCAATTAATTCCATTGAGAAACAGAATAACATTAATGAATGCATAATGTACTTACACGAGGGGTAACTAAACAACTACCTGTAATCCGGCTAAATATTCAAAAACTGAGACATCTTACTTCTTTTCATCCTCTTTATATATTGCGCGCTTTTCCTGAAGGATTAACTTCTGTTTTATTAATCTATCTCATAAGGATATAATTTATTTTCATTAGCGGAGCAAAATAACGTTCCTGAATGCATAATGTACTTACACGGAGACTATTAGAGAACTGCCTTTAATCCGGCTAAATATTCAAAAACCGAAACATTTATTTCATCCTCTTTATATATTGCTCTCTTTTCCTGAAGATTAATTTCTGTTTTGATTCATCTATCTCAAAAGGATATGAATTAATTCCATTGCGAAGCAAAATAATGTTAATGAATGCAATAATGTACTTAGACGAGATACAACTAAATAACTACCTGTAATCCGGCTAAATATTCAAACACCGAAACATCTTTCTTCCTATCATCCTCTTTATATATTGCGCGCTTTACGTGAAAGATTAACTTTTTTTTCATTCACCTGTCTCATAAGGATATAATTTATTTCCATTGAAAAACATTAATGAATGCAAAATGTACTTAAATGAGAAGCAACTAAGAAATTACTGTAATCAAGGAAAAATATTCAAAAACAAATCATCTTTCTTCCTATCATCCTCTTTATATATTGCGCGCTTTTCCTGGAAAATTATCTTCTGTTTTATTCATCTATGTCATAATGATATCATTTATTTCCATTAGCGAAGCAAAATAACATTAATGAATACATAATGTACTTACGAGGGAGACAACAAAGGAACTACCTCTAATCCGGCTAAAAAATTCAAAACCCTCACATCCTTATTTCTTTTGTCTTCTTTATATATGACATTTTTTCCCTTGTGTATTAATTTCTATTTGGAGTCATTTGTCTCATAATTACATTATATAATACTGGCAATTTATGACTGCGTTTAAATTCATAAAATCTAAGTACCATGGCGACTACCTGATCAGTATAATTACCATGAAATTATTAATATAAAATCTAATGGAAGCTAGATTACGACAGTGAGAGAGTGACTGAAACTGTGATGTCCCGTTAGGTCTAATAATATTGAAGATTTTTCTTTGGGTTTTAGCACGTATCTCTAAATATACAGCAGGAGCACCGGTTCATATGTGGCAACAATATTCTAAGCATGAACGAATACTTATAGATATGTAAGATAAATTCTGGTTGAACCAGAAAGACTCATCTAAAATATCTGGAACTGACAATGAGGAATGAAGGCTTAGAAAACTTGACACTCACAGGACATATTGCAGGTATGAAGAGCTGAGAAAATAACCGAGTCCTTATTACTTTGTTTAAATGGATAGTAGAACATGAACAAAGAGATGTATTAAGGTGGCAAACCATACTTAGATCTGCGAAGAATAGGATGTCGTGAAGATCCATGATCACCAACGTAGTAACGTTGTGAGGAGCTATTATCTTCCAGACGCTGTGCATTAAATCTGTCGTTACTCTCTCTCTCTCTCACACACACACACACACACACACACACTATTTATGTGGCAAATATTCAGATGAACTCCGTTCTTAAGTTCGAGCTGTTCCGACCATTACTCCTAAGACGCGCCATGTAACGTTCAAGGATCCGAACCACTCTCATTCTAAATTTAAGGAAAAAGTTTCACTCAGACAGACTTTTTCTCAAGAAGTGTCCCACCCGAATTTATACTTTCCTAAACACTCCTAAACAATCTCTTCTAGTCAAAGATCACTCGTTATCAATCCTTCTCTTTTTAATCTTCCTTTCCTAATATCGCTTTCATTCATATCATACGATTTTGACAGTATTCCTCTACCTTGAGTGGCTCTCGGGCACTGAGTGAGTTTTAGTAGGTAAAATTGTGTTGTGAGTTTCAAGTAGATATGTGAATACTTTAGTTACGTACAAAGAAAGATTATAATTTGTATGATATTACGTGTTAGTTAATATATGCAAATCAATCTGAACGCACGTCTATGGAAGCATATGCTGCAATAATAATCAAAGTAATTATGGCCATCAACCACTTAAAATTAATTCAAGCGGATAATGATGTACAAAGGGCTTTTTAAATTCGCCTCTTCCACCCTCCAAGTATTCCCTCGACCGAAATCCAATGAATCGCTTTGACAATATATTAATTACGGCTCCACATTTGAAAATCTTTCTTCTCTATAAGCTCTCTATCTATTTATATCTCTATCTATCTATCTCTTTGCAGTTACTCTCTATCCAGTACACATGACTTTCTTACCTTTTCCTCCTTCTATATATCTCTCCTTCACATTTTCTTTCTCTTTTTATTTTGTCTGCCTCCCTCTCTCTCTCTATCTATCTATCTATCTTTACAGTCGCTCACTATCTTTCTTATTTTTCCTCCTTCTCTACCTCTCATTGTCTTTCTCTTTTTATTCTGTCTCTCTCTCCCTATTTATCTATCAATCTATCTATCTATATTTACAGTCGCTCTCTATCCATTGTCTTTCTCTTTTTATTCTATCTACCTATCTATCTATCTATCTATCTATCGCTCTCTCTCTCTCTCTCTCTCTCTTTACAATCGCTCTCTATCCAGTACCCATGCCTTTCTTACCTTTTCCTCCTTCTCTATATCGCTCCTTTCTTTTCTTTTCTTCTATCTATCTATCTATCTATCTATCTACCTATCTATCTATCTATCTATCTACCTATCTATCTGCTGTTCAAATCTATCTTTGTCTTTTTAAATCTATCTATCTATCTCCTTGTTCAAATCTATTTATCTTTGTTTTTTTTAAATCTATCTATCTATCTGCTGTTCAAATCTATCTTTGTCTTTTTAAATCTATCTATCTATCTATCTGCTGTTCAAATCTATCTTTGTCTTTTTAAATCTATCTATCTATCTATCTGCTGTTCAAATCTATCTTTGTCTTTTTAAATCTATCTATCTATCTATCTATCTATCTGCTGTTCAAATCTATCTTTGTCTTTTTAAATCTATCTATCTATTTATCTATCGTTACAGTCGTTCTCTATCCAGTACCTGTAACTTTTCCTCCTTCTCTATCTCTCTCCCTCTCGTTTTCTTTCTCTTTCTTTCGCTCTTTCTCTTTCTCTATCTCTTTCGCTCACACGTCCCCCACTTTTTGTTCCTTTATCACTTTACATGCTTCTCTGTTACTTTTTTCCTCTTATTCACTCTCTCTGTTTCTCTCTGTCACAGACTTTCTTATACTTTTTCTTATCTCTCTCTATCTCTCTTTCTTTTCGCTCTCTCCTTTCCCTTTCTCGCTCTCTCATTCCGTCTCACTTTTTATTATTCTCTCTTTCTCTCTCTCACCGTCTCTCACTGTATTTCCTTATTTCCCATCACTTATTCTATACCCCTCTCTCTATCTTTCTCCCGTTCTTCCTCTTTTACTTCGTCTTTATTCCCCTTGCTATCAGCTTCTATTTCTCTCTCTCTCTTTCACTTATTTTCACATCCTCTCTTTCTCACTCTCTCTTCTCACTCTCTCACTGCCCATTTTTCTTTTTATCACCCTCTGTTTGTCACACACCCACTCTCATATTCTTACTTATACTGTCTTTCTCTCAGTATCACATCTCTCTCATTCTCTCTTCATTTTTCTCACTTGCTATCTTTTTATTTCACTATTTCTCTCTCACATTCCCTTTCACTTCCCTCTCTTTATCTTTTACTCTCTCTCTCTCTCTCTCTCTCTCTCTCTCTCTCTCTGTCACTTTCTTCTCCCTATATCATTTCATCTCCCTTTCTGTCGCTCTCTCTCTCTCTCACACGCACATTACAGTTTTTCACTTAATATTTTACTCCTTCTCCTTCTTTCCTCTTTTTCAATCTCTCTCTCTCTCTCTCTCTCTATCATTCATTTTTCTGTCTTTCCTCTTCCAACCTCCCGCCTTTTGATTTTCGATTCACTATAATCAATTTGAAAGCAACTTTGAGAGCAGCTATGACAAATGTCGTTAATTAAACACTACGGAACATCCCCATGTTCAACAAGTTTAAATAAACAAGCGAGGTATCGTAGTCTAATATATTACATACGATGTAGATATGACTTATTCCCGTTGCGCTGGCTTGCTTAGCTATTTATATATATATATAAGCGAATTGTTCCCGAGATATGCAACATAATGTTAGCCTTTTCGATGGAACAGATAAATATAAATAACCTACATTTCTTAACACACGGTAACCATGAAGTCAGTGATACATTGAGCGGGAACGAATTATTCATCTGAACAAAAGAAATAAGAGAGAGAGAGAGAGAGCAGGCAAAGATAGGGTTATTACGTGCATGGCACATTAAATGACCTATTTGTACTCGAAGTCTTTAATTTTTATGTGCCGTGTCCCTTCAGGACGTAGGTGATGATGGCTCTCCACTTCTCCCTATCCCTTGTACCTCTCAATAAGTTTCGTCCCTCTGCCACCTTTCCTAGACCACGTTTTGTCATCCATTTGTTTACGCCCGCCAGGAATGTAATGCCTTGCTTTCTCTTGTTTCTCTTTCCCTTTATTCGACCTGTGGGTATCAGATTCTCCTGGGCGCCCTTCTCATTACCTGTCCCAGAAGATTCAGCTGCCTCTTCCTGATGTTAAGTATAAGCTTCCTTCTTGTTTGTATCCTCTCCAAAAGCTCACTTTTGCTCACACGCTCCATGATATCCTTAGCATCCTTCTATAGAACCATACCTCCGTTGTCTCGAGTCTCTTCTTCCTCTTTGAGGAGACCGTCCAACATTCGATGCCGTAAAGGAGGACAGATGTCACCAGAGAAATCCTCTTGTCTCGCAATACCCTGCCCAGCTTTTGGAATGCGTCATTTGCCATCCCAATACGTTTACGGATTTCAGTGTCTCTCTTACCGTTCTCTGTCAAAACACATCCCAGATATTAAACTTCCGCACATGCTTGATTTTAGTGTCCCCGACCTGCAAATCGCATTTCGAGCTCATCCTTTTTACTGATGACTTTGCATTCTGTCTTCTTGTAGTTTATGCTTAGTCCCTTCTTCTCGCTCTCCTTTGCTACCTTCTGTAGGAGGTTTTGTCATTTCTTTTCTGTGCCTGCTATCATGATGATGAAATTTGTGATATATCTTTGAGGAAATCGTCCAACATTCGCTGTCGCAATAAAAAAAAAAAATGGTCAGTACTACTCAGTACTGTTTTCTTTGTTAACAAAGAAATCCTCCTGTCTAGCAATACTCTGCCCAGCTTTTGGAATGCGTCCTTGGATATCCCAGTACGTCTACGGATCACAGTGTCACACTTGCTGTCCTTTGTCAAAACACTTCCCAGATATTTAAATTTCCGCACCTGCTTGATTTTAGTGTCCTTAACGTTTAAATCGCATTTCGGGCTCATCCTTTTACTGATGGCCATGCATTCTGTCTTCTTGTAGTCTATCCTTAGTCCCTTCTTCTCGCCTTCCCTACCTTACAAAAACACGGAAAAGAAACTACAAACCCTCCTACGAGGGTTTGTAGTTTCTTTTCCGTGTCTGCTATCAGTACTGTGTCATCTGTGTATGTTGCTAGGACTGTGGCCGCCAATGCTGAATCCCGGTAAGGATTTCCACTATTCTCAGAATTGCCTCGCTGTATAGGTTGAATAGGTCCGGTGAGAAGATACATCCTTGTCTTACGCCCCTTTCTCTTTTTGTATATCCGCTGAACTCATCCTCTATGTGCATGCATACCGTTTGCTGCCAGTATAGGTTCTTGATTATTCTGATATCTTTCCCAAATATATCAAGGTTGCTGAGCAGTTCCAACAGATCCTTGTAGCGTACTTTGTCGAACACCTTTGCGTGGTCTCTAAAACATAGATACACATCCATCTGCATTTGAATTGCTCTTTCTGATAACATTCTGAGCATGAATATCGCGTTCCTTATTCCGGCCTCTTTAACGAAACTGCATTGTTCTTGTTCTATCTCTCGTCTGATTCTGCTGCGTGCTCTATTCATCAGAATACAGATGGTGATCTTTGTGAGGTGGCTCATTAGGCTGATTGTTCGGTGAAGTTCACATTCGTTTGCGCCTGGTTTCTTACGCAGTGCCATGAAAATAGATCTGTTGAGATCTTCCGGTATATATTGTAAATTTCTTTTATTATTTCTGTTATCTAGTCTATGCCCAAATTATCTAAGGCTGCCAGAATTTCCGTTACAATTCCGTCTGGCCCTACTGCTTTGTTTCTGTTTAATTTAAGCTTTCACTTCAGTTTTAAGAATTTCAGGTCCGTCGGTAGTTCGGCGTATTGCTGGTTGTTCTCTTTCGTCTTGGAATATACTCGCTCTAAGATTTTTTCCTTCTCTAAAATGAGCGTTCTTCTTCTTGTTCTTGTAACGGCATTCACCCGAGGTGGGTTGAGCCGGCAACAATATTGGAGTTTCATGGGAATTTGGAATTCATAAGCGATCCCCAACCCCCAGATTTGATTATAGTGGTAAAGGTTTCGTGCAGGACCATCCACACTTTTTGAAGGGCCGATTACAGAGACCTGGTGCACTACGTGCCACAAGGTTCCCAAACGAACCTCCGGTTTTGAATTCAGAGTTGTCCTTCTCCTAGACCAGTTTACATCCAAGGCTATAGAACCCAATCTGTCCTGCTATTTACCCATAGCTGTAGGGAGAAGAAGAGGCTGCACACCTTTCCCAAGGGTATTAGCACGTAAGTGAATGTAATGGATTCGACTGGAATTCGAACTCGGCTCTCCGATTCCTCAATCCAAGCCGCTATCCATTACTCCACCTATGAGCTTTCTATCTTTTGATTTTAAGCAGCCTGTTGACGAGCATGTTCCGTTGGTGATACCCCCCTCTCCCTATTTCTGCACATTTTTTGTTTAGCCACTCTTCTTTAGCTTGCCTGCATTTGGTCCTTATTTCGTTGGGTAATTTTCTGTATTCCGTTCCGTATCTTGGCAGAGTTTCCTGTCTTCTTTGCAACATGTCAAGAATCTCATCAGTCATCCATTAGTTTTTTTTTTCTTTTTTGTCCATTCTCCTTTGGGATGGTATCGTTTGCTGATGTCACTAAAGCTTCTCTTAGTGCGTCCCATTTTGAGTTTCCATAGTGTCCCTCGTATCTTCTTTTCACATTGGCCATATATTTTTCTTTCAGTTACGGCCCGCTCAGAAGTTTGTTATATTTCAATTTGGATGCTGCGTCAGGCTTCTTCAGTTTCCGCAGTTTCACTCTTAATTTACGTATAACAGGATGATGATCGCTTCTGCAGTCGGCACTTGGGTAGGTTTTTTCCAGTGAACCATTGCATTTCTGAATCTTTTGTTGATATTTATGTAGTCAATTTGATTTTTAGGTTCTCCTCCAGGGTTCCTCCACGTCCATAATCGTCTCGTACCGAACAGAAGTACTTTAAAGAATTGCTGAAATGTCTTCATTTAAAATAATTTTGTCCGACACCAAGTGAAGTATGTTCGAAACCAGATGAAATCAATGATATCGAATACTGGTTTTCAAGGCAATACAAAATCGTTTTAGCAGAGAAATCATCTGCCTTCTTTCTTCGAACATTTGGCAATTTGGCGTGGTACTTTTGTAAATAAATTGTGACAAAAACATAATTTCTGTTAAAATTTTAAATAGATAGATAGATATGAACAGACATAGATAGATAGATAGATAGATAGATAGATAGATAATGAGCAAATTCAGATAGATAAAGACAGACAGGGAGAAAGAGGGAATAGACTAAAAATTAAGTACGTATCAATCGAAAATTTTTGCCAAAAATAGTTTATACTTACGCACATGACGTCATGAACTAAATTTCATATAAGTGTAAATAATCCAAATCAGTAAACATATATATATATATATATATATATATATATATATATATATCCTTGTGCAGGTATGCAGAAAATAGAAAAGAACACGTTGGGTGCATAATCCGGGGTTCCTTAGTATTTTTGTTTTTATTTTTAAAAAACAGTGCTCCATACAGAAGTAGAGCTTATATTATAATAATATTTTTTGTTTGAAAATATGATTCCTTCGCTACATAAGAGTTCTCATGTTTCAAAAACACGAAATTCAATGCAAAGCGATCTGTATATTAAACACCCACTTAAATAAACAAATAAATAAATAGATAATCAGATAGACAAGAATAAGAGACAATTCTCCAGACACAGAACGACTGTAGGCGCGCCATAAAAATATCCTTCACTGGGAACCAACTAAAGGATGACCGTAAACATTAGCCTTGAAATGGATACCCTACCCAACCTTAGCAAAACCTCTCAGAGGATGATGAATCTACTGATAAAAATTAACTCCCTGACCACTTAAAGAATGAAAATAGTATAGCCACACCCACAATAACAAATTCTGTAAAAATACACGTAAACCGAGAGATAGCTTATTCCTAAAATTTCGCTTGAAGATGAAACGTGACTAAACACCTCAATCCAACTTAATTTTATTAATTATTTGGAAGATTTCGGCTCACGTTTTTGAAACATGAGAACTCTTATGTAGCGAAGGAATCATATTTTTAAACAAAAAATATTATTATAATATATATATATATATATATATATATATATTTAAGATGAGAATATATGACATATATATAAATGAGAGAATATTGTTTTTGTTTTAATATCTACAATTAAATTATATATATATATATATATATATATATATATATATATATATATATATATATGAGAACAATACAGTGGGTATGTCTCGATTAACCAATTAAATGTTAGATCTACGCTAAAACAAGGTTAGAGGGTGGAGGTGGATGTGTTATTTTTATTTTTTAAAAAGTAAATGCTACGAACCGTGGATTTTTACTCCATCTGTTCTTTCTCTTATATATATATATATATATATATATATATATATATATCACTAACCACTGTTTCTCCTCTTTCAATAACATATTCTACAAAAATAAATTCGGTTTAACCATGGGGTCTCTTATGAGTAGCATTCTCGCTTTCTTGATTCTAGAATTATTAGAATTCGCCCCGTTTAAACATATCATACCTAACACCTCTACTTACCTGAGAAATATAGATGATGTCCTCGTATTTTATCCTCAAGGTACAAACCTCTTAAATGTAATAGCTAAATTCAATAAGTGTGAAGCAACCATTGAATTCACACACGACTTTGAAACAAATAACTCTCTTTCCTCGATATCCTATGAATACGTAAAATTAATAAATTAGATTTTAAAGTTTAACGAAAACCCACTAATAAAAATGGCCTCATCAATTTCTAATTCAACCACATCATTGGAAAATTCGTAAACTTAAGGAATTAGCACATATGCTAGACCACAAAAATCTCCTGAGCCGACCAAGCATCGAAATGAATAGGAATGGGAACCAGTAATATGGAGTGCCAGAGAAAAGCAATAATAACAAAAATTGTAATATGAGCTCTGGTAAAAACATGTATGATAACAACAAAAATTGCAATATGAGCAATGGTAAAAAAAAGGGGTCGCTGAAGACATTAGGTTTATAATACCCAGAAATTCATATACAGATGTCCTCAAGGTGACATGGCACATGGATAAAGGCCTTAGTTAGATTCAATGACAGGACCCAAAGAGTGTGAGTTCAATACTCGGTTAAGGCAGTGACGGGAATTAACAGGAGATATCTGATAACTGACGTCTATTACACATGGCACGTAGAACTAGAACAGTCTACCCCAGTGAGCGAAATAAAGGGTTCAGTTCGACATTCCAACCACCTGAAGAAGGCCGGAGCATACAACGGTCAAAACGTTGTGATAAATATGGCGACAAAGATGAGGATAATAATCCGAATAATGTAAATAGTGCACTAAAATAAAATCTGGAATAATTTTAGGATTTTTCCTTAGAGATCCTAGGATATGTAACTCTGAATACATTAGTAAAGAACAGAATTATAGTGAGAACACATTAAGATTTCTACACTACCAATATCATTTCACAGAAAGCGAGTTCACAAAATCTTTAAACCCCCCCCAAAAAAAATACGTCCAACAAAAATTATGCAAACTTCATAATCCTCCAACATTTCAACTAAACTTGCAAATGAATTAGCCATTCCTGACACGCGGATCGTTACCACAACCTCTAAGACTATCGGTGATATAATCAGGATGAACAATAAGACAAACACCAATTCAAATGCTGGAGTTTATCAAATCAAATGTCACAGTGTAGTAGCATTTACATCGGGGAGACATCACGCGATCTAAAAGCCAGCATCACAAAAGAGACAGATTAGATAGGCATTCAAATTCTCTCGTCTTACACCGCAACGACATACGACATAACTTTAATTTGACCAATGCCAGTCTTATTAAGATAGACCATAACGTTTTAAAGAGAAAATATTATAAAAACATAATTATTAATGATGACATATACAAAATAAGCACGTTTTAATGAAAAATCAACCAAAACATATTTTTCAAATCATCCTGCTGTATCTCACTAACTTTTACACACCTTAGCATCCACAATGTTTCTCACACGTATTTAAATATTATCTGTTAGTTCACTACACGTGACACGTATCTAACCAATAAGAACTAACCAAAGACAACATACCATTAATATGCGTCTCTTTGTTTTTTATCGTTTTTGTCATTTCTGTCTTGAACTCTGACAAAGCTTTAATAAAGTGAAGTATGTTAGATTGAGATATGTTTCCTACTTGTTCTTTATCCTATCACATAGATATATATGAGAAGAAATATAGTTTTAAGGTGTTTTATATTTTTTTGGAAAAAATAGCTAAATATCAGAGATATAGCGTATGTAAATATAAAAGTGAACATTGAAGTAAACACTCAGAGGCGACAGGCTGTTTCATGCTAGCCGCAATCATCAGGGTGGCCTGACGATTGTGTCTAGCATGAAACAGCTAGTTGCCTCTAAGTGTTGACTTCAATATATATATAGTTAGTTTATGAAAAACTAGGTAATCCGTATGGGTAAAACTAAGAGTCAAGAGTTAAATTCATGAACAAAATTCAAACGGATAGAGAAGTCAGCTTAATAATCAATAATGATTTTTTTTAAAAGATAAAAAAAAGATTACTAGAAGTAAACTTATATTTTAAAATAAAATTTTATTCTTTTACTGTACTTTCTATGAATATTTTTCTAATCGACTATTTCATAGAAAATCCCCAAAATTTTTGAAAAATTTAAATCACTAACAAACATCAAATTAAATTCTTTGTAGACAGTTTAGACATTCAAATTTATATCAAACATTATAATCTTTATGAATCCCCAAAATAACATTTTCAAAGTAAAACAAAATGACAGCGTCTTTTTCTAGCGGTTTTTTTCCAAAGAAAATTAGTGACACCTTCTCTCATGACTTCCTTCTCTCTTTTTCTTTTTATGTCTTTTTTTACCTCTACCCCTTCTATATCAATATATAACTTCCGTTAAGTTAACCGTTTAAATGTGTCAATGTCTGGACCTCAAGTAATTTTAAGTATAAAGGAATAGAAATTTTAAATTAAATCTAACTCACTCATGTCTTCTCTCTCCCCACTCACTTCCTTACTTCATTAATTTACATATGCTTGATACGGCCCGTCAAAAATGTGTAAATTTCTTTTCATTTTTTGTTTCAACCTTTGGAAGTAAAGTCTGATGATCCGCAGTCCTTTAAAAAGGGCTGTGGTGGAATAATTTATTACATGGAACCTTAAAGTGGTCTGTTTTCATTTAAATATATATATATATTCTTTTCGGACTCTGAAGTAGTTTATCAAAGCAAATGAAAGGATTTATTATTTTGCATGTTATTATAATACAAGAACAAGGATGTCATTGGTTTATCAAGGTTTTTAAATTTGAGAAGAGTCTTGAATATTCATGATGTAGTTGAAGGTCAGTGAAGGGGACAAAGTGCCTTGATTCAATTTTTTCATTTTGTTTCTTCACAGATACACGCTAAAATAATTCATATATATATATTATGAAATGGACAAAATTCGACAATTATTTTAAGACATTTTTTTATGTTTATACGTTCTTTTTATAGATACAAATATTTAAGTAAATGCTCTGTTTATAATAAACAGTATTAACAACATTTACCGGCCTGAACGTCCGAGAGATTTTCATAGAAAATATGCGTCCTCCGACAGGAATCGAACCTGTATCCTATACGGAACTGTCATATAGCCTGACGTGCTTTTACCGATTGAGCCACAGAGAATCGTTTCGGTTAGCAAGGTCGATTTTACTGTTTATAATCATGGAGAATTGTAGTTTAACGCCCTGGCTTTCTTGCAGTGATTACAATTTTGAACAGAACCCTTTATTTCGTACACGGGGGAAGACTGTTCTAGTTCCACGTGCCATGCCTCTTCCGGGTGACACATGCCCCAGTGGATAAGCGAGTTGGTTGAATTCAGTGACTTGAACCAAAGAGTTATGAGTTCAATACCTGTCTACAGCTGAGGTGAGCAAAAACCTTGAAGAGTTGAGTTAAAGGGAGATAACTGATACTGAAAAATCCGGAAGAGTCACGTGGAACTAGAACATTCTACCGAAATTCACGAAATAAATTTTTCTGTTCGAAATTCGAATCACCTGAAGAAGTCGGAAACATACACTAGCCGTAACGTCGTGAATATGTCAACAAAGATGAGGACAACAGTCCGTACAATGTAAATAATTACAATACCTCATTTCGGAAATATAGACAAACATCTTTAGATTCATGATAAAATCTAAAGCAGAAACTCTAATATAATCAGTCTTGACCAAGGCATCTCGACTTCAGTCACTTTCTCACCGACGTGACGTGGCTTCCTTCAGCCTTTTCTACAAATATTTTCATGGCAACTGTTCTGACGAGCTTTCTTCAGTAATGCCGAGATTTCATGAATCTCAGTGTGCTACTAGATTGGCATTTATGTCCCACAGTATGACTATTGAAATAGCTAAATGCAACCGCAACTTCTGCTTCAAAAGTTTCTTTTCTCTTGTTTCCTACCTGTTTACTTGCTTCCCTGATAACTGCAATCTTCAAATATTTAAATGCATCATCAATCGCTATCGTCTGTCTTCTTGAATCCTGTTTATCTTTTGTCCATTCTTCAAGACTCCTTCTTCTTATTCTTTTCGTTCACTTCAAATCTTTGTGATCCCCTGCGTATTACTGACATTCCCACTTTGCTTGGTGGTCAAACGATTCAAAAAAGTGCTCTATATCAGAGATAGAGCTTATCTAAATATAAAAGTGGACACTGAGGTCAACACCAAGAGATGACAGCCTGTTTCATGCTTCAACGTAATATTCAAAACACGTTTGATGTATTTTGTGATTATTTATATGAACTGGTTAGTAGTGCATTATGAGTAGCAAGGTTATTGTATTATCCTGGCGGTTAATGGGTGGACGTAACTGCTATGTTTTAAATTATTCTACAAGCTATTGAGTAAGAATAATTATTGTAAAATAGGCACAAATAAATGCATTCAAATCCATAATTATATATATCTATAATATATAATATATATAATTTACATATATATATATATATATATATATATATATATATATGTATAACGTCATCCACAGACAGACTGTTTCGCTGCTCATCAGTGTGACTTGACATCCAGTTGCCTCTAGCTCGGATCGAAACCCGACTGAATTGGTGTCAGTCGGAGATTCTACCACTAAGCCGTATATAATTTATTACATGGAACTTTAAAGTGGTCTGTTTTTATTTAAATTATTTGCTCTGGATTTACATTGAGCTCTCTGGATTTTATCCTCCTTAGGTTTACCCATACGGATTACCTAGTTTTTCTTAAACTATACACACACACACACACATATATATATATATATATATATATATATATATATATATATATATATATATATATATATATATATATATATATATATATATATATATATATATATGCACATTTCATTGAATACGACGGACAAGCTGCTTTTATTTTGTTTTTATACAATTTCTCATGCGATCTAATTTTTTTTTCTTTTCGGATGATAAATTATATAAAAAATAAAGGCTAAAAATAATGGAAGCCTTATTAATAAAAAAAAAAACAACACTTAATAATATTAACTTTGAACATGGACACAATATCTTGAGTGTGTTTTCAAAAATGAAGACATTTTATAAAACATACATATAACAAACTATTTCTTATTTAACAGTTAAAATATTCAATCCTTGAAAATGGCTAAATGTAAAGCGCTCGGATAAAAAAACATTCGGACAGTTTTTATATAATTTATCATCCGAAAAGAAAAAAAATTATTAGATCGCATGAGAAATTGTCTAAAAATCTACATTCTTTTTTAAGTGTTCTTCTGCGTATAGTTAAACAAGTCGTTTTAATTTCGTCGTTGTCAGGTTTGATGGACCTCAAAGTGGCGTTATATAAACGGTCAATCTGAAAGATTTTATGAAAGATTTTATATATATATATATATATATATATATATATATATATATATATATATATATATATATATATATAGTGTGTGTGTGTGTGTGTGTGTGTGTGTGCGCGCGCTCGCTCGCGCGCGTGTGTGCGCTCACATGCGCGTGTGTGTGTGTATAATTTACCCGTGAAGGTTATCATAGAAAAAGGCAAATGTACTTGACTTAAAAAAAAACTATTCAGGTCAGTACATGTATATAATACTGTTTAATCGTTACTTACCACTTCAAGCCGATCACGACGCCATGTTTCTGACCAGATAGAAATTGTTTGTGCGTTTGTTTCTTTTTTTTATGGAAGAGCGCACGTTGTTGGTGAGGCGGAGAGAGTGGGCTCTACATTGACAAGGGGAGTCGCAGTGTGTAGTCATTATGGTCAGTCAGTAGAGTCTCTCGCTCAAGTCTTGACCGGCTGTTTGGTTGAACACTCTGCCTTCGGGCGGGGAGGAACCCGAAGGAGGCTACACCGAAGGGCGGATTCTCTTTCGGGGAGGTAAACCGGCCCTGAACCCGTTTATACGTTTTTGGGGGCGAGCCCACGGGCTCGGAAATCCCACGTTAAAAACGGCCTTGTGCCACATGAGACCCCAGTGGGTGGGGGGACTGAATATCGTTATTATGATCAGTTCCATTATGATGAACAACACATGCGTTTTGTGAGTTGTTTTTTAAAAATGTCTCTGTTATGATTTTCTTGTTTTGTTTTGTATTGATTAAATGAAATGATTAAGATAGATAGATAGATAGATAGATAGATAGATAGATAGATAGATTGAAATGAATTAGAAATTAGATATGAACAGAATGAGATAGATAGATAGATATGTCATAAACAGGCTTAGATAGATAGATAGATATGTCATAAACAGGCTTAGATAGATAGATAGATAGATAGATAGATAGATAGATAGATAGATAGATAGATATGTCATAAACAGGCTTAGATAGATAGATAGATAGATAGATAGATAGATAGATAGATAGATAGATGTATGTATGCATGTATATATACACCAAACGAGAAGAAGAACAAATCCACAGTTCGTAGCCATTTATTTTTTTTTTAAGTGCTTAATACAAAGTAAAACAAAATATTATTATTACATTTTTATCATAAGAGATTATAATAAAAATATTTTTAAATGGTTTTATGCTTCAATACTACTTCCTTAGGCGATGCTTGATAACTGGTGATAAAATTATTTTTTAAGGAAATTGAAAAACAAATCGTTACCTCTTTTCGGAAAGTTAAAATGGAGGTGCTTATGTTCGGAATTAAAAACAGACATGTCGGTATGTCTCGCTTAACCGATTAAATATCAGATCTAAACTAAAGAGAAAAATAAGGTCAGAGGCTGGATTTGAGTGAGTTATTTTGTCATGTCACGATAAGTCACACATAGACATATCATCATGGACGATAGTGGCGAATATGGCAGCGACAAATGTATCTTCATTGTAACCAAATATGACGTGCTATTTCTTGAAGTGGCGGGGTAGGTTAATCAGATGTGAAGTTAACATTCTGTTTATTAGAAGATAAACAACTAGTAATTCTTAATAATGTCTGTAGTAACAGTCACAAGTACTCGAATGCACAGTGGATAATTTTAATGAATATTTTTGTCCGTTTGTTTTTACGTTTTTTGTTGTACGGTGGGTTAAACTATACGACGAGGATTTATCTTAAATAAAAGCTGGGGAAACGTATAGAAAAGTTTCAACGAGAACTACAATAATAAAGAAAAGATACAGAATAGATATTGACAGCTCTTTTTTACAAAAGGGGAGCAATTTCATTCTTTTCTTTCATCATAAATAACACCAGCCTCACAGTAAAAGTACCTAAGATTTATTATTGAAGCATAAATCTTACCGTGATTCACCATTGGAGACAACAATCTTAACAACATAAGATACGCAGATGACACAGTACTGATAGCAGACACGGGAAAGATACTACAAAACCTCCTACAGTAGCGAAGGAGAGCGAGAAGAAGGGACTAAGCATAAACTACAAGAAGATAGAAAACATGGTCATCAGTAAAAGGACGACTAAAATACAGGGATACTAAAATCAAGCAGGTGCGGAAATTTAAATATCTGGAAAGTATTTTGACAGAGGATGGCAAGTGCGACACTAAGATCGTAGACATCTTGGGATGGGCAAGGATACATTTCAAAACCCGGGCAGAGTACTGCGAGACAGGAGGTAGGTAACGATCTTTGTTTCCCTCACTGAGGTATATACCGCGTGTAAAAGCAAAATTAAGCTTTAAAACGTTGTATCTGAGAAATGATTAAATATATACTGGTATTCTCCGAGGTTTTTATAATACTATTGGAATCTACTTTGGACAGTAAGAATGTATTTAGCGCTAAGTTGAAATGATGATCCTTCTTGCTGTTGTGGAATCCTGATCCAGTTTTCCTCTCTACTGTTCCCTCTTTTTTAAACTTATTAACCGTTCTTTTGATGGTTCTTGAATGAACTTTGAAGATTGAAGCCAGAGTATGAATTTTGGTAACCATTACTAAACGCCTCAATGATCTTTTTCCTCTCACCATTTCTCAGTTGAGAAAACAGAGTGGAGCTAACACAAAACTATCTAAAATATTCTCTTTCTAACTGAATATATCAAAGAGTTTTTTCAGTGATTCTTGCGACAAATGGTATCAAGATGATTAAACCTCTTATCTGAAGACCTGAGAAAAAGAAACTCAGTTTAGTGTTTTTTAGATATTAAAAATCTTGTGGGATAGACAATTATCGCATGCTGTTACACGATTTGGACAAATTTGATTTTACACCTGGTACACTATCGCTAAATATTATAGGAAAATGGTCCGTACAACTTTGTAGAACTACAGTAAGTATCTGACTCCTCCTGCTACGCTCTACCTTTACCAGAGCCAGATAAAAAGTCCTGGGTATGACGATAAACTACATCCGGCATCAAGGTCTATGATTGAGAGATTGGAGGATTTCATGAGCGTGGAACCATCTCTTAATTGTTGTTGTTCCCAGGTCTACTCTGGAGCGGGGTAGTAGCACCTGTTAGGGACCCAACTATGGGCAAATAGAGAACCCAAACAAAAACAACACAATTAAAAAAGTTTGCAATAAAAAGGAACAGGACAAAAATGAAATAATATCACGCAAGCAAATAAACCATATATGTCAGACAAATTAACAGTAAGAAGGCAAAAAGTTCACAAACTAAGAACTGGCGTCGACACACAAAAGCAAGTTCGGTCAAGCGAACGTAGCATTCTGACTTCTGGGAAAGACAGAACGGGATTGAATTATGTCAAACTGCAAAACCAGCCAATTTTATTGGCTAAGAAAAAAAAAAAAAACATCCCAGCATGCATTTGTTGACTTCTGCCTATGAAAAGTGATGGGCAAGTATTCTGTAGTCATTCCCAATAAGGACTGAAATCAACAATTTCCTCGGTAAATATTTTGACGAACGACATGCCTTAGTTCCACCAACTGCGACCCTCACAGCTAAAACTAGCAATACCACATACACAGAGTCGAATCATCCGCATTCCCTTTATATTCCATTAGTAAAAAATGTTCCACTTGGACAGAGTTTTCCCACGAACCGCCACCTTGTGTAACAGACACACGAAAGGATACTTTCTAGACCAGTACAATCTTAACCACGTCACGTGTCGGTTTATCTTTCCAACGTATGATAATAATCTGCACTTGTTATTTCTAATACAGACAACGACCACCTTAAGTAAGCCTCTGCCTCGAATGGCTCTTGGATCTTTTACATGGTGAACAATAAAAAATAAAAATAATTCAACTATGATATCCTTCCAAATGTCGCTACTTTTTTGTCCTTCTAACCTTCAGACTATCACCTGTATGGAAAAAACGTAGCATCTTGTCTTGTCTCGTCAGTGGGTAGCGGAAGTCTTTACTTATCGGAAGTGTTCTTCTCTGAATCCACCTACGCACAATTCATCTGAAAGGTTACTTCAGACAATAGAAAGCCAGATATAAAACAAAATATTGAGACAATCAACATAGATGAAAATAGTTTGCGAAAAGGAAACGAAACCGATCCAATAATATCCAAAAATCTCATTTACGTATAAAACAATTTTTCAAATGCAATATGTTGAATCTTCTTAAATAATTTCCATTTTTATGAAGATTACATCATCCTAAATAATTCTTCCTGACATATATATATATATATATATACTGAGTCGGTAGGTACTTACCTTTTGGTCTTTCTTTCATTATTTGTCCTTGTTCTGGATTTTTCTTGTTTAAGTTGTTAGGCCTTCTACGAATTTATCTATTAGTAATAACAACATAGTTTTTCTCTAATATATATATATAGAGAGAGAGAAATAGAATTACAATTATATATATAACTATTTAAAGATATTTTTATGTTTAACATTCTTTTTATAGATACAAATATTTAAGTAAATGCTCCGTTTATAATAAACAGTATTAAATAACATTTACCGGCTTGAATGTCCGAGAAATTTTCATAGAAAATATTGGTCCTTCGACAGGATTCGAACCTGTACCCTATACGGAACCGTCATATAGCCTGACGTGCCTTACCTCTCGGCCACAAAGGACCGTTCGCAAGGTTGAATTTACTGCTTATAAACTTCAATCTTCCATGAATCTCTCACGTACATTCATAACTGTTCATGACGTATCAAATGTAGACAAATGTCGTCGCACATTATTAAATGGACAAAGTCCGACAATTATTTAAAGACATTTTTATGTTTAACATTCTTTTTATAGATACAAGTATTTAAGTAAATGCTCTGTTTATAATAAACAGTATTAAATAACATTTACTGGCCTGAATGTCCGAGAAATTTTCACAGAAAATATTCGTCCTCCGTTCTGTGAAAAAGAAAGATTGAAGATCTGTTAGAAAAAGAGCACGATGACGCAGAAATTTGTAAACGGCTTGATGTACTCCTTCGCACTGTCAGCGGAAGCTCCAATATAGATATTTCAGAGTGTTTGGGTGTCAATCTGGACAGTTCAGAATATTCGAAAAGAGGTAGATGAGTCTAATAATGATTACGAATGTACAGAAACTCGGAAAACTCATTCTGATCTTTCTGATAAGAAAAGAACTCCGGAATTTGTTGGTGAAGGTCTCAACAAGAAGGCCTGCATCAGGTGACTTCAGGAAGCAATTCAGTTCTGGATCAAGAGGTTGGCTGCTGGAAGACACTGTGTCTGGAACAGGATTCTACACCATGCTACTCAAGCAGGAGAATCCAGTCATAGATGTCAGACACTTTCTGCGACTACATCACCCTATTGCATCTGGCCACCTAACTCAACAGACTACAACGACCTTGATTATTGTGTTTGACACAGTTGAGCGAGAAACCAACAAAGTTCCTTGTAACAGCAAAGATGAATTGAAGGTAAGGATTATGGAAGCATAAGATTCCGAAATCGTCTGGAGGCCAGGGTTAAAGCGAGGCGCGTCCAATTTTCGGCATAAATTTTTGATACTTAAGAAATAAAATGAATTTTTGAAAATGAAAAAGCTTTGTTAAAGATTTCATTTTAGCTTTAATTGAAACTAAAGGATTAAAATTATCATTTCCAGTAAGAAAAATATTCTGGTTTAATACAGAGAGAAATTATATAGACTCGAATGTCAAATATTTGCTCGATTTCTTAAAATTTACGTAAAAGAGGCTATTTTCTTCATTTTAAGACATTTGTAAACAAAACAAATAATATCAAGCAAGCAAAAAAAAATTTCCAATATATATTTCTGACACGTTATTTGAGTAAAATTATAAAAATTTAAAGTTAAATTAATCTGATTTGGAATAAATATTACTTATAGCATAAAAGTAATATACAATCATTACTTAAGGATTGTTCCTCTCTTTCTTTGATCTTTATTGACTTATCGAAAAGTTTTCGAGGTGATGAAAGGTCTATGGATGACCAGAATTGACATAAATTTACGAAATCTAAGTAATTCCATTTTTTTTAACTACCTAGTAATTTTTACAAACAGACATATTTTCCGCAATTATCTAATAATTTATTGAGTTTTATTTACCTTTCGAAGATGCTTTATGCAAAACTAAAAAAATTAAAATACTATAAAATGTTCTGAAATTAATTTTTCTGTAAAGGGACAAAACTCTTAGATAACGTTACATTTCCATAATAATGTCACGTTTAGCCTTCCAAAGATGAAAAAAGGGAACTAATGAAGTAAAAGAATAAAAAATTTTAAAAATATTTTAAAAATAGGATAGTAAAACTACGTTTATTAATCTTTCAATTTTGGATTCAGAAATGTCCTCTCCACTTAATTACTATATCACATCCAGGAAATAGCCCAATACAGAATTTTACACGAATTTTAAATTATTAAAAATTATTGTAATTAAAATTTTTAATTTTTTTTTAAATTCTCGTAAAACTTTATTATTTATCTGAAAAATTGTATTTCTTCAGACAATAGTGTCCTTAAGTAAGTGTTAACATACGTAAAAAATTATTTTTTCCCAAAATTTTCTAAAAAACAAAATAAATTTAAAAATAATTTAATTCATTTGTGAATAAGTCCTGAAAATTTCATTAAAATCGAACAATTATTTGATTTTTACAAGAATTTCCAAATCGATGTTTTCAGCGGAAAAAAGAGCAAAAAAGTCAATGTAATTATTAAGTCACCCTGATGACTTAAACAAAACAATATTTTAACTAAAACTTCGAACGTTTTAGAAAGGATTAAAAAATTTAAAAAATAATCAAAAAATACTTTGGTCTTTCATCTTAATAATAACATTAATATTTTGACGATAAATCTTTGTTTTTATTAAGTTTGCGGGCTTTTTACATTACGCGAATAAGTGAAGGTACCTAATTAAGCCAATAGCGATTTTATTGAATAAATTTACTCTTTAGTATTTTAAGATATTTTGGGGAAATTTTGATAAATATATATGTTAAAATAAGATAGTGTTATTTTAATTTTTGGTAATTTATACGATAATTTATCCATCGCAACCTATATATACACACACACACATATATATATACGGTTGGTGCAAAAATAATGTCGTTTTCTCACATATGTTACTATGTGAGAAAACGACATTATTTTTGCATCAACCTAATATATAAATATATTCTGTTGTATGGATATGAGTTTGTGAACCTGTGTTGCATGCTTTTGTGATCATCAGAAAAACTGGTTTATTTTTTCGAAAATTGAAACTTTATGCTTGTTTGTGTTTTGATCATGTTTGAGGTTGGAAGGGAGAATTTCTTCTCTGTATCCGTTTGGGATGACACTCCTTCTCTCTCTTACACATATATACATGCATACATAAAGGTGTACGTATTTTAGTTTACACAAACACACTCATATAAATAATCCTAGATTAGACGCAGCTACGCATCCATGCGTTCGAGCATACAGACAATCGCAATTGTAGTTCTATTTCGGCATATATATATATATATATATATATATATATATATATATATATATATATATATATATATATGTGAGTGTGTATGTATATTATATATATATATATATATATATACACAAAAAAAAGAAAAAGAAAAAGAAAGAAAACAGAAAAGAAAAAAGAAAAGAAAAAAGAAAGAAAAAAGAAAGAAAAAAGAAAGAAAAAAGTAAAAAGAAAAGAAAAAAGAAACAAAAAAGAAAGAAAAAAGAAAACAGAAAAGAAAAAAGAAAAGAAAAAAGAAAGAAAAAAGAAAGAAAAAAGAAAACAGAAAAGAAAAAAAAGAAAAAAAAAGAAAAGTAAAAAGAAAGAAAAAGAGAAAAAAGACAAAAGAAAAAAGAAAAAAGAAAGAAAAAAGAAAGAAAAAGAAAAAGAAAAAAGAAAAAAAAAGAAAGAAAGAAAAAAGAAAGAAAAAGAAAGAAAATATATATATACACAAACACATATATATATATATATATAGATATAGATATAGATATAGATATATATATAATTGTAATTCTATATATACAGTTATACATTGTGAAATGGATAAAGTCCGACAATTATTTTTAAAACATTTTTATGTTTATACATTCTTTTTATAGATAAAATATTTAAGTAACTGATCTTGCTATACTGTGCTGATCGACAAAATCAAATTCAAACAACGGGTATGCGCGAAAATAAAATATTAAATGGTGGCAATTTGCCTATCGCACCCTATATATATATATATATATATATATATATATATATATATATACAGTCCACAATTGTAATTACTTCTCTCTCCCCCCCCCAGCAAAATTAATACCACGGCATAAATACTAAATAAAATATTAAATGGTGGCAATTTGCCTATCGCACCCTATATATATATATATATATATATATATACAGTCCTCAATTGTAATTACTTCTCTCCCCCCCCCAGAAAAATTAATACCACGGCATAAATACTAATAAGTATTACAAATTAGAATTTTTACCATTTACACATGCGCAATCGCGAAAAACAGGCAAATACCCGGCTTTAAATTAATAACAAAACAACCTTAAAAAATTAAAAATAATAGCAATTTTTACCTATCATAGTCTTACACAGACCCCATGATACGTATATACGTGCGTGCGAGAAAATATTATTCAACAAACAAAAACAAATAAATGATCTGCACGTTGACAGCGCAACAATCAAAAACATATTCCCTACACAATCCAACACTGAATACAGCGATCAAATCCGTACGTATGTACACAACGACACACATATACGTAGATATGCCAAGTCCCATACTGTTCACATATGTTTGTTTCTGAGAGCTCCTGTGGGTGAGCGTACGTGTGTGTGTGTCTGCGTACGTCAATGAGTGTACAGGCGTGTATATATGTTTGCGTATGTATGAGTGGCGTCCCGAGGAAAATTTTTCTCCGCACTTCCATGATAACACCAATATACGCAACCCTATATAAATCCAAAATTTAAAAATTAATCAGTTTGTCTGACGATCGCAAAAGCGTGAAACCAAGGGTCACAAACTCACATTAATCCAACTAAATATGTTAGCTCTATCACTGATATTGAGCGCTTTCCAATAAGTACCGCGCATATATATATATATAAATAATATATATAATAAATTGCATATATATATATATATATATATATATATATATATATATATATATAATGGACACTCCCGTCGGTTTCGACGTATGAGGATCTGACAGCTTATTGATTCAGTTATGAAATTTTGTACGATAATCTTAAGTGGCATTTAAGACCCGCTAGTGATTTAAAAAGGAAGCCACATATGGAGCAAGTGTGAGGATTGTGAGATGAGATCACTGTTAGATTGGGTGACCTTTTAGATCTTGCTCTCGCTTCTTATACACATATAGATCACATATACATATATATCACACCAATATACAATATATATATATATATATATATATATATATATATATATATATATATATAGGATTGACAAGGCACGCGATTAAGTTATTTTTATTTCATTTTTTGCTTTTACGACGTTTGGAAAATAAAACATTTAAGTACATAAACTTGTACAAAAGGAGGAGGATTTCTTTCCAAATACACAATCATATATATATATATATATATGCTGTGGCTTCCTCTATCTTTCTTTTTCACGGTAACTGCTCCGACGAGCTACTTATACTGGTACCCCAAACTGCATGAATTTAAGCGCGCTACTAGGTTGGCATCTCGGTCCCACCTTTTCATTGTCGAAACAGTTAAATGTAACCGTCGCTTCTACTTGAACAGCTTCTTCTCTTGTATTTCTCGACAGTGGAACTTCCTTTCTCCTACTTGCTTCCCTGATAGCTATAATTTTGATATATATAAATGTAATGTCAATCGACATATTTTGATGCCTTGGTCCTGATTTACGTCATTCTATTTATTCTTTCCTCAAGCAACCTTCTTTAATTTCGATTCACTCACTGTAACCCCTTGCTTGCGGGCTAGTGGCACTCCCGCCTTGCTTAGGGTGAAATGCTTAAGAAAATATAAAAATTTAGATATCACCACACACACACACACACACACACACACATACATACATACATATATACATAGAGGAGGCAAGGTGGAGTAATGGATAGCGGCTTGGATTGAGGAATCGGAGAGCTGAGTTCGAATTCCAGTCGAATCCATTACATTCACTTACGTGCTATCCTCTTCTTCTCCCTCCAGCTATGGGTAAATAGCAGGACAGATTGGGTACTATAGCAGGACAGATTGGTTACTATAGCCTTGGATGGCAACTGGTCTAGGAGAAGGACAACTCTGAATTCAAAACTTGCGGAGGGTCATTTGGGAACCTTGTGGCACGTAGTGCACCAGGTCTCTGTATTCGGCCCTTCAAAAAGTGTGGATGGTCCTGCACGAAACCTTCGCCACTATAAACAAATCTCATGTGCTATACATGCGGGTTGGGGACCGCGTGTGAATTTCAACTTCCCATGAATTGGAGCCGGCACAACACACCTCGGGTGAATGCCGTTACAAGAACAAGAGAACACACACACACACATATAATACAGTGAAAAAATTCTAGGTTTGTTTACGTTGATCCAATGAAATCCTAAGGGACGAAACGCGTCACACTATAATTTATTTTCAACTTTATCATACATTTTTCCCCCAAAAGTACAATGGAACTCGCTTCGTCCTACTTGCTTCTCTGATAGCCATAATCTTTAAATATTCAAATGTAATGTCAGTCGGCATCTTCTGATGCCTTGATCTTGATTTCCGTCCTTCTCAAACAACCCTATTTACACTTGCTCTCACTCTCTGTAACCCCTTGTGTGAACTGATTTGCTTCAAAAGATATGAGTATAAATAGTGTAATTAATGATAACTCTTCAAGAAAAAAATTATTCTGGACTGAATCCAATACATAAATCAAATTTCATAAAATTGATAAATATAAAAATATTCTAAGTTGTATTCCATACATAAAGATATTTCATAAAATATGTACATTTAAAATACTTTTTATTATTTTCTATTGTGCCAAGGCCATATTTCTGAAATCCCAAATGAGGACGAAATTCTTTTTAAATTGTTATCGTGTAGCAAGTTACCCAAAAGTTTCCAGCATTTACTTCATTTGTATTATGTCACACGCGATGCTATTAACTGGTTTGATGGCTCGTTGGATGTCCTATACAAAATTCGGCATTAAATCAGCCAACAAGCGTTGAGATGACGTAAAATCAACCAATTTCAATCACTTGATAGCCTTAGACATAGAAAGTAGGTATATTACCTGACGTGTTGTAATTAAAATGACAAGATTTAAACGAAATAGGAACAACCTTTATGTCTTTCATTCTAATCTATTCAATAATCAACGGTGTACCTAACTCTTTTAGGGAGTCTGCTTAATTAACTCCCATTACATCCACATAATTGTACGTGTGAAATAATACTCCACGCTTTCTAAATTTATAAATATAATAACTATTATCTCCCTTTACTACACACGACTATAGGAAGGAATGTTAGTAGATTTTAATACATTCTTCTTCGTCTATCAGTCGTGTTTCTTCAAGACGTGGGCGATCATGTCTCTCGAAAACATTCTGTCTACTGTGGCTCTTGTAACGTTGATCTTTTTACCGTATCACACAGTTTCGTTCTGCCATCCATTCACACAAGACCAACAGGTAAGTGGCCTCTGCCTGACCCTCTTACTTTCGATATGTTTTGTCATATTCTATGGGCTGTCTTTCCTCATTATGTGCATTAAGAAATTTCAATTGTCTCTTAAGTGTATGTGTATTTATCGTTCCAGTATCCTTAAAAATTCTTTCTTACTAAATAACTCTTTCTAGCCATCTAAATATTTTAACAAATTACTCACGTTACCACCGAACAAATTATTAATAATTCGTTCGATATGAGTAACGCTTTCTAGGCATCTAAATAATATTAACAAATTACGAACGTTAACACTGAATAAATTATTAATAATTCCCTCGATATCAGTAACGCTTCCTGGCCATCTAAATGTATTAACATATAACTCACGTTACCACACTATAATAGATTAATAAATCATTCGATATGAGTAACTCTTTCTAGCCATCTAAATATATTAACAAATAACCCACTTTACCACTGAATAAATTATTAATAATTCGTTCGATATGAGTAACGCTTTCTGGCCATCTAAATGTATTAACTTATAACTCAAGTTACCACCCTATAATAGATTAATAAATCATTCGATATGAGTAACTCTTTCTAGCCATCTAAATATATTAACAAATAACCCACTTTACCACTGAATAAATTATTAATAATTCGTTCGATATGAGTAACGCTTTCTGGCCATCTAAATGTATTAACTTATAACTCAAGTTACCACCCTATAATAGATTAATAATTCGTTCGATATAAATAACTCTTTCTAGCCATATAAATATAATAATAAATAAGTTACGTCACCACCGTACAATGGGTTAATAATTCGCTCGATATGAGTAACTCTTATCTCAATATATTAACAAAAACTCACGTTACCACCACATAATCGGTTAATAATTTGTTCGATATGAAGGAGTCATTCTAGCCATCTAAATATATTAACAAATAACAAACGTTACTATTTCACAGTCTGTCATGGGTCGTTACCTATAACTACAGAATGAACTCTTCCTTACACTATGTATACTACGCCTCTCAAGAGAGAGGGTCGAATCGAGTCGAGCCGATAGTAGTTCACTCCAAACCAGACTGACAGTCATACTGACACCTTCCACATCTTGTATTATTATTTCGTGTAATATACCTTCGTTATTTCTACTCTTGTGTCCGTGTTGTTCTTCCTTGGTCCTAACCTTGATCATAACACAATCTATAAATACTCTGTTACTACAAACACTTTAATGATATAATTATGTTAATTTATAACACCATGGACAGTTCTCACGATATACCTAAACATTTCTTGACATTTAAATATATTAATTTATAGCGCGCTTTATTATATGCCTTTAGTAACCTCTTAATAATTCGTACGGTATCCCTAATGTTACTTAACCTTCTTTTAAAGAAGTCATGCAACTATGCATTAATATAGGAATTCCTCGTATGATATGAATAACACTTTTCGCTGAAAGGAATCACGCCCTGATTTTATTTGCATAATGGAATCCCCAGTGTTCTTATTTTCGTCTGCTGAGACTTTTACTGCTAAGACTTTTGGATGTCTTTGTCCTGCGTTTAACCGTTGAAAATTGAAACTGCGAAGGGACCATTGGATAATACACGAGTCTACACGTGCGATATCTAAGGCTATCTAAAATAGAGAAGAAAAATGAAGATCTAAAATGAAAAAAATTCTTAATTAGGATATATTTGATAGGATCAGTTGACGGTTAAAAGTCCCGCAAACAAATGAAGAATAATTTGTCATTTCTTTCTCATTGGGCTGTGAATTGACAAATCAGCAATTAACAAGAAAGCGATAGTTTTAGGCAAAAAAAATAGTTTCTGCTTCCTACATTCTTCAGTGTAGATAGGGTCAGTTGACGGTAAAACTGCCGATAACAAAGAAAAAAGAAGAATGATTTAGCCGTGAACTGACGAATCAGCAATTTAAAAGGTGATATTTCCTGTTAAATATAGTTTCTGCTTCCAACATCCTTGAGTGAGGATTTTCACCTCGTAGGAAAATGTTGGTTCTGCAACTGTTGGTATGTGAAAGTCTTTCTTTCTCTATTCTCCCTATCTGCCACTGATAAGTAGTCGGTGAGTTTCCATTGTGAGAAAAATTAAACTCACTAATACGGACCATGTGCGTTGTGCTTTTTAATATCATAAAAATATTTCTGCTACTGAAAATACGACTGATACGACTCTCACTAAGAGTCAGTGACAATACATCAATGCATTTCCATGAAGGCCACTACAGAACAACGGAGATGATCGTCAAACATCATTTCTAGTCACATACTTAATGTTGAGACTATATCACAAGGACAGGTCTACATTCTATGCAGTTCTAAGCTTATTTCATAATAACACATGTTGGAAACTTACTCCGGGGTATTCATTTCATAATGAAGCCAGGAAATGTCTTTTCGTCGTGTGTGGTGTGCTAGTATCTTAAAACCCTGTCCCTAACCCTGCCACAGATATTTGCGAAATAAATCCTCCAAACAAAGGGAGCATAAAGCAAAAGAATCTATGAAGAAAATCTTGAATACATCACCGATACACACGCACATACGAAAAGACTGACCAGCACGGCCGGCAACGGACGCAGTTCACATCCTGTTCGTCGTCGCGATCAGTTCCCCGCGTGCAGATCGACGCGCAGTGTCTCCAGGCTGAAGGCGCTCTCTAAACTCCCTTTCACCCTCCACGTGGTGGGAGTCAGCGAAGGGGTCTTCTATGGGAACCGCTAACGTACTGCCCCTCATCTACCGAGGACGGAGAAAATGTCCTGCGCAATTTCAAACACCGTGTGATCCACCAACTTATGCGCCACTTTCGAAACTCCTGCAAACTGTTTCTCACGCGAGAGGTCAAGATGAGAACGGGTCCCGAAGACGGACAGGAGGGGAAGTGTGTCCGGTTCTTTGATTACTTTATGTATAACTCTTTTCTTTGCCAGCCGTATTGATTCGGATTATTAAATAAGGGTCACTTCGGCTATGATAGGGAATAAATGAGAGATCTTTTTTCATTAGGCTGTATTCACAGTTGTTTTATAAGACATGGTCATCTTCTCAATTGTTTTTCCATCAACGTCCTTCTTTTATATACACATGGAAGTAACTGTATACTATTGTGAGTAATTGATCAGATATTCCGTATAACAACCGAAATTACAATACAAGCAACTCGATTCGATTCTACAAGAGACAAAACTAGTTAAACATGATTACGTAGTCATCTCTTTAGAGTTTTATTAATATTAAAACAAAACTTGTGTCCGCATCTTTTCAGCGCCTACTTTTTCGTTTTCTGCTCCCTGCTCACTGGTCGGTTGTAAATACGACCCGAACCTTGCATAAAAAGCCAAAAAATAAGAAAAAGAAAACCTCGTAAATTATAAGAATAAAAGACTTATTTTTGAATTAATATGTTGTAGTCTAAAATCTTTCTTGTGAAACCTGGCATTTCATATATCTCTCCTTTTTTGTTTTGATACAATCGATTCTATCTTTGTTTGCAAAGATAAGAGATTGCTGTTCTTATCAAGACGCATTTTCATAATAGATAACTAAATCTTGGGAGATGATGGTGTCAAACATATAATCAACTCATGCTATGGATGTTGTTTCTCCAGATAAATCCGGCAGTCGAATCCGTTACACACACAAAAACAGAGAGAGAGAGAGAGAGAGAGAGAGAGAGAGAGAACGCGCATATATATATATATATATAAATATATATATATATATATATATATATATATATATATATATATATATATATATATAAATATATATATAAATATGTAATGAAAAACAAATCACTTTAATGTACCATTACGATAATTTATTTCACCTAAATCCTTTTTTAAGGATTCAGGATCATCAGGTAAATCTTCCAACAACGAAATGAGAAAAAAAAAAATATATATATATATATAGTAAAGTAAATTCGCTGGTATATTATCCAAGTGGATTCTAGTAAAATAAAATAAATATTAAAATTGATCCAGAAAATGACCTCAATGTATTTATTATTAGAGAGCAAATAATTCATAAACAATAAAATCTAAAATAACCTCACGTGGGGAATAGCCTATTTCGGAGGACGAAGATATTTGGTCGTTTGTTTTATCAATCTCGGTGTAGACTGAGTTTGTGTCAGCTATATATATATATATATATATATATATATATAATTATTTTTTTTAAATATGATTCCATCGCTACAAAAGAGTTCTCATGTTATAAAAACAGGAGCTACAAACTTCAATTTATTATAAAAATTAAATTGAATTAAAGTATCAAGCTATGTTTCATCTTCAAGCGAAATTTTTGGAATAGTTATTTATTCGTACTACTGTACAAAATGTGGCACAAGGCCAAAAAAGGTGGTTGGGGAAGGACGGTCTTCTTCTGTCTCAATTCTAAACTTAGCTAGTTACAGACACGGACCCAAACATACCAACAATAGTCCTACCACCAAAACAACACATTCACTCCTACCTTTCTTACTGTCCACCATAATACCTCAAATTCTCTATGAAATCCTAACTAGTCCCCATATGTACATTTCAAAGTCTGTGAAGGGGGGAACAACAATTTTTTGAAAAAAGCGCAATGATTATTTACAATATGAATTAATACTATTTACATGAAACAAAACAAAATAGGGTTAGTAATAACCCCTCACCCCCACCAATCCCTAAATGTGGCAGAAACATTAGTTAGCTGGACGAAATAATTGCGGGATTATAATATCATAAAAAACCAAGCACACCCACAAACACGCACTCATTTAGACACAATAACAAATACAAAAACTCACACACGAAACGAAAGTCATCCCGCAACAATCAGAGAAATGACATCACTGACCACCTAACGAGGGAGGGGGTGGGGAATTAAACAAAATAAAAATAGGGACAGAAATAAAAGGGACCAATGAGCATGCATACCCTAGCTAAGTTAACCAGAAACGAGAAACTAAAGATTCAAACAAAAAATCCTAAACTAGCCTAATATCGGGGCGGGTTGCCTCTGTTCAACCCAGGAAAGACAAAATCCTGTACCTAACCGACATCCAAATGCCACTCCAGGTCAACGTCTTTCACTCTACACAGTCGCGCAAGATTTACCCACCTTTTGCCGAATTCTGATGAAGAGAGTCTCCGCCTTTCCGTCCTAATCTTGACTTTAAGCAGATGCCTAAAGTACAATATCAGTTGAGAAGAGGTGAACCCCTCACCCCCATAGAATCCCTTCTGATGTGTCGACCAAATCACAACTCTCATAGCTCCTAGCAAGCAGTGGAACACAAAGTTCAACCTTCGTCAACGGCGGTGCCACATTGCTACAAACAGAAGAGGCCTCAAGGATAAAGAACTTTCCGTGCAACATGCCAACCATGAGGCCTTCTACAAACTTACACAACGGAGCTACCAACTTGCAATGAAAGAAGACAAAAGTTTTGGAATAACTAATCTTGAAATTTACGCAACTTTATTCGTAATATTAATTACTATGGAAATGGCTGAAGCAATTATTTCAATAAGGGGCGTAAGGGCTAACATATTGTATCAACATATTAGTTATTTTCGGAAAGGGGTCAAGTCAAGGTGACAAAACGGGAAACTTCTATAAACTGAGGGCAGACGACTACAACAACTTAATTTTTTTAAAATTAACAAGGACTTATAAAAAATCTCATAATTATAACATTAATATGGTAGATAATATTAACAGAACTAGTAAAATTATTACTGATGAATTAAAAATAAGCGATAGAGTAGGCAACATTACTTCCAGTAGATTTATTTACAATCATGAGTCCATCATCTCTGTAAAGCCCTATACTATTCAAATCAATCTCTTTATATACAGTGAGGTTGTACAATAAGAACAATCCAAGTCTGAAGACTCTGCAGAATCCAAAGATCCCATTGTTATATCGAAATTATCAGTCGAATTTTTAATCCACTGTTCGTTGTCATGTATTAAGACTAATTTTCTACAGTTCAAAATAATGTTGATTTCATCATTCGAAATGTCTGAATAAATTTAAGCGAATTCCAATGCTAAATATAAAAGATTTTTAGAGATAGATGGATAAAAATCCACGATATCAAATTGGATGAATTTTTTTGTCTTCGAAGTTCTTAAACCAATTGATCACTTCAGATGTACCACTCGATTGTATAAGATCAAGTTAGTTTTTTATTTGAAAGTTGACTCGTTCTAAGATTACTTATTTTACCAATCTCAAATCTAGTTGAATTAATAATTCTAGTGAGTAATTTTCACTGAAATTCAGGTTTGTGGTCTTTAAATAACACATACGCCTCCTTCGTAATGAGTTTTGCAAATTTATCACTGAGTTTCAACTTGTTTAGCTGGAAGTTGATATTATCAATACAATTAGAATTTTCAATATTGACTTTTTTTTATAGTTATTCATTATTTTTTTTTTTCTTTATCAAAGCTTTGTACTCCACATGGTCCAGTTTATAGAAATTATATTTTTTATCTGATTTCACAAAAACATTATTTGATTCATTTATATCACGAACCAACATGTTCAAGTGTTTTTTAAATTTATTTTTTCGCTAATGGAAAGTGATATTATTGATAATGTCAAATAAATCTCTCTCTCAAAGTTAAGAAGTTTGTTAATGAGAGATGTAGTTTTCAGATTTTTAAATCCATAAGTAGCTTTTGTATTGGGAACTCCACGGTCTTTAAAAATACGCTTTCCACCTCATCCTTCGTCTTTAGGACTAACTCCTGTTTGTTTATAATAGGAATATTATTCAGCGAAATGTTATCTTTGGTAGTAGGGTTTATTTCTTATACTTTCTTTTGCCTTTCATTTCTTTCCTCTTCTTTTTTCTTTTGCTAATTTCTTACTTTCTTTCCCTTTTTCTTTATAAAAATCCTTTTTACCTGTCATGGAAATTTTTCGAAAAACGGAAAATGAAGTAATGTTTCATAAGTTCAAATTTTAAATAAAATCATTAATTAGCATCATTGTTAATTACCGGAAGAGTCGTTTTATTTAAACGTCGAAACAAAATGTACAATTTTGTAGTAATTACATGTTTTAATGTAACAGTGTATAATATATATATATATATATATATATATATATATATATATATATATATATATATATATATTGCCACAAATGTCAATACACTGTTATTTAACAAATGCTTGGAGCATATTTTGATAAAATTGGATCAGATCCATTGTTTTCCAAATCATTAGTTATTTCACTTTTTTTCACATATTCTGCGTTCCACTCGCTTGAAAAATACTTTACTAAAATAACAATCATTTCTAAGAAAGTTGATCTCACAAAACAAAGCCTAAAATACACAACTGGGATTTAAATTTAAACCCCGTGATCAACCAATTCTTTTTCCTCTGTATGTCACGTCAGGGGGCATTAAAAAAAAAGTGGTTGGGTTTAGACGAATGACAAACATGTAAACAGTGAGTTTCGCTTACACTAGAGTCAAAAGATGGCACCGACAACGCAGAGAAACCCACGCAGATCGCCCCAGCCACATCAGCGATGGTCAGACTGAAAAGAATATGGAGAAGCAACAGCAGTTTCCTCTACGCGTGTTAGGCTTGGACAGTCTTGGCTGAGATAGGAAAAACGATCCAAGTGTTCGAGAACAAATGTTTGAGAAAGCCGTTTTTGACGTTAAAAAATAAGTCAAAAAACGACATTATTTTTGCACCAACCTAATACATTGCAAAGTCAAAAGTCTCGTGGGCCGACGTAAATCATTTCTCACCACTATTAAGCATCAGAAGGTGTCATGGCCTGGCCAAGGATATCTACCAACCACCCCACGCGGTCAAATGTGACTCAAAGCCGAATTTAACGTAGGGTATCCGAGCCCGTACGCTCGGCCAAAACTTACCTGTATAAAACCGGGTGCAGTCGCTGTTTCCCAACAAGAGACTCTGCCCTTCAGCATAGCCTTGTCTGGGGTTCCTCTCTGCTCGAAGGCATAGAGTTTGACCAGCACAGATGGAGACGAATTTGCAACTAAATGCCGAAGCAAGTCATGATTTGGCCAAGTCACACAGCATTGCAGCTCCTGGGAGATCATCATGCAAGTGACTCTTGGAGGCGGCGCCAGCGGAAACGGTAAATCAAAAGTTGGTCAAAGAGTGGACAGACATGACTATGCCGGAACTGCTGAGAGCCACCGAAGTCAGATCATCCTAAAGGAGGTTGTCTGTTTCTTCTTCCTTAGATCGGCCGGCAATTGAAGCAGTCAAGGGACTTATGATAACGATGATGATAATGATGAAGGTCAAAAAGGTAGGTATAGATTTAGTTTGCTCGAGTATCAAAACTTAGATACCGGTCCGTTTTTTACAAAAGACAAAAAGGTACACATAGGTTTGGTTTGCACAAGAATTAAAAAAGTAAGAATAGATCTAGCATTCAAGAAATGTTCTAAAATATGACACAGGTTTGGTTTACATGATAGTCAAAAAGATATACATGGGTGTGGTTTTTACGAGAGGAGGATTTAGGTCTGATTTGTACGAGAGTCAATAAGGTGGATATGAATACATTAAACAGTAAGCCCTTTTTTTGCTGGGTGACCCCTCGACTCAAGGATTAAATTAGAGTATTTATGATCTCTGCCGACAGAGCGAAAGTCATTCATGTTTACACAGAGATTAACAAAAACGCATCAACAGGTGAGAATAGATATTATGTAATGATTTTTCGATGTCGTCATGGACCAACACGTGACCGGCCTTGTAATGAAAATTTCAATTTTTCTGCAAAGCTTCATATTATAATTATTATTTTATTTCGTTTGATTTCTGGTGTGTACACATTTCTTTCCGGGTCCCGACCAAAGACCTAAGGTCAGAAATGGCATCATGACATTTTCCCCTGAGCAATTAAAAAATATTTTATGTACATAAAGCCCTTCGTAAGCTGTGGACTTTACTCGTGAGAACAGTGTTTTCTATTTCTTTAAGGCATGGGATACTAGTAATCCTTTCATTGAGTTTAATTGAATCTTTTTCATTCAATCCGAGGGCTCCAACTACAACAGAGATTTTAGATGTTCTCATTTTTAAGATTTTCGGTTTCAATGTCCTATTTTGATAGCTTTTTGAAGATCTTCAAAGATACATTGCAGTCTGCAGAGACTCTCATATCAATAAGGAGGCAATTTTTTGTTTGCAGTCTCTAATAACGATGTCTGGGCGATTAGCTTTGATTGTTCTGTCTGTATGTATTGTGTAGTCCGATAAAATTGTTATAGATCTTACCTCTGTAACCGGATCTGGGTGCGGTTCATATCAATTTCTTTCAGTTTCCTCTCCGTAGAAGTTGCATGTCGTCTTTTATATTCAATGGGAGCCAACATCGAGCAACCTTATTATTATTATTATTATTATTATTATTATTCCCTTTGATTGCTGTTATATAAACATTACCTTCCAGGTACAATCAGAGAACTAAGATCAAAAATGGCTTCATGACATTTTCCATTGATTATTTTTAAAAAAATAATATCCCACATATTTTATATAGCTAAATCTCTTCGTAATGTGTAAGTTACGAGTACATTTTTTTGTATTTCTTTAAGACAATGGCTACCAGGAATCCCCGTTATAAGAACTCCGTCTTAGAAATTTTCCAATCAATCCGAGTGCTCCAACTGCAACTGGAATTATTGAGGTCCTCACATGTCACATATTTTAGATTTCCACTTCGAGTTCATTTTATTTTGATATTTTGGGGCGATTATCTTTGATTGTTCTGCTTGTGTGTATGGTAAAGTCCCATAAAATTGTTCCAGATCCTATCTCTGTAACTGGGTCTCGGTGATGTTCAAACCAGTTTCCTTCCCGTAAAAGTTGCATATTTTCCAGGGCAGATATTGGCCCACTCTACCATGCCAAGTTTTATATTCAGTTGGTGCTAACACTGCGCAATCGGATACAAGATGGCCAATTGTTTCTGGATACTTATCACAGAATTTTTTTACCCTACGCTACGTAAGCACTGATGGGTACAGGGGTTTGCCCTCATCAGGTAAGATCAGAGTATTAACCATGAAGAGTCTTATCTGGCCATATTTTTTTTTCATTTGATACATTGTATTTGATTTTACTTTCTTTTTTAGGTTCTTTGCCGCTGCAGTCGATGCATTATGGTTTATTTTCACTTTTTCATCCACTTGAAATTCCCTTTTGACTTTGTTGGCTTCCTTTATTACTGAATAAAGTTTCTTATTTCTTTCATATTCTTTGACACTAATCGTCAGCCAGTCTTCTGTAGTTTCCAGTTATCTTTGAAGACCAATTGTTGTGGTTTTGTAAGACAGTTCTGGTTGAACTAATCCTCTGCCTCCTTCGGATCTGGGCACAAACAAACGATCAATATCAGCCTTAGGATGAGTCATGCAATGGCAAGTATGAAGTTTGACGTCCATTCGGTTAATGTTATCTAGGGTCCAATGAAGGATGTTGAAACTGTATTGCACCACAGGGACAGTCAAAATGTTCATGGCTGATATTCAGTTCTGTGAATTCAACTCAGTACTTAACACCAGATGCACTTTCTTTTCTTCATTTCTTATTCATTTGGTTATGCTCGATTGCATCTCCTTCCCCAACTCCTAGTTATTTATAGGCTCCTTCTCGTTCGAATTCCTAGTTATTATTATTAATTTTATGAAAATTATAATCTTTATACTTCTCATAATTTGATACCGGGTTATTGTTTAGATCTCTTCAGTCTATAGATATTATTAACCGAAATTCTTCATTATCGACTCTGTTTTAATTTGGTTGAAAGGGCCAGTCCACCATTATTATGTCTATATTGATTTTAACTAAAAATATTTATCGTCGAAGATATGTCTGATATAATCAATTCATGAACTATATAAAAAAATAAATAATGATAATGCGTGCAACATAAATATTCATAAATTAGCAAATGAACATAAAAAATTCGTATTGCATAAAACAATAACAATCGCATATTACTGTGACGTGCCAAAAGTCGTAGAAGAAAATTATATAAAGTTAATGTTAGTTGGCGCCACCTTACATCGAAGATATAGAAACATTCAGACTTATACCGGTCTTTTGAGTCAGCATGGTCACTGTCGTGGCAAGGCAACGTAATTTACCATCGTACGAATGGGGGGGGGCAGGGTTAGGAGGTTTGCTTTTGTTGAACTTGTTAAGCGGCATATCAACCTATTTGGGTTATTTAATGCCGAAATTAAAATATTTTGAACACAGTTTTATGGCTTCAATTAAATATATTTGAACTCAATTGTATGCCTTGAATTAAAAGTAAAATATAGTAGTTTTTCTATAAATATGTTTTGTTAGTCATTTTGATTTAAAATTCTGCTGTTGCTCATTATTTTTATATAATAACGTATTGTCGGTATTTTCACTATAAAAATGTATTTTTATACTTCCATTTCCAGTATTTTGTTTGAGGGTTAACTATTTTCCCATAGCTGGGACCCAAACTGGAATTAAGAGGTGTTTCCACATTGCATAAAACCTTCAATCTCCCAATCAGAGGTCTTGCTGACTAATGTAGATTATGGTCATACCCAGCAGTACGATAAAAGGTGCCAGATGTATGGGACATCAGATTTCAAAACCTGGGCGTATGATACTAATGAATATACCTGATAGAATGTACTACTGTCAACTTCAGACAGCACATTGGCCATCACAGGTGCTTAATGTGCGTGACGTCTAGTTAGAATTGTCTGCGCTAACAGACAAGAGGCACTAGCTCATTTCACATTGATATTCAATTCCAAAGTAGTAGACGCATATCCAGCAGCTCTATGGAAGATCTACTAGATCTTGCAAAACGAACCTATAGTTACATTCACTTTAAGCTCCTGCAAATCTTATCAAAGTGTGCCTTTTTACACGAGTGCAGATCGAGTCACTGAGTATTACCTTTCGTCCAATCGACACTTAAGCCTACATTTTTTTTCGTGCAAACCCTACATTCGTCTACCCTTCAGACGGAACTTTGTCGACTTTTATATTTTATCAAAACGACATAATTTGATTTTAAATAGCATACAAAGGTTTCGAAAGATTGTTCACATTTTGGTTAATATAGGGGCTATAATATCATCAATGTACATCTGATGATAACCAGAGGGTACTTAGTCGAAATGTTGTGTCGATAATAACATCTATATCAACCAAGATGTGAACACTAGATCAAAATTCTAACTAAACATATTGACAATTACTCAGAAACAAAATTAGGCAAAAGCTTGATCTGCTAAGTAGTAAAAAAAATATCTGATCAATCAAGATTATCCTTCTTGACCTTACATTTTCCAGTGACATGAAGTGGTGTGACTATATTGAATCAATTGCTTAGTCTATTACAAGGAAAGTTAGTTCACAGTGTATCATGTCAGGCATTTATCTTGTCAGAGTCCATCTTGCACATCTATAAACTACCATTCGTCCGTGCATTAAATACTGTTGTCATATGTGGTCTGATATTCCTACTGTATATCTATATTTTCTTGACAAAATCCAACACTACCTTTCTCGCACTTCTGACCTGTGGAACACCCTTCCGATTTCATTCTTCCCTGATAACTACAATCTGCAAAAATTTTAATGCAACGTCAATCACTATCTTCTATATTCTCGAATCCAGTTTATCTTTTGTCCTTTTCTCAATCTTCCCTATACACAGTTTTTTCTCTCATTTTCACTCTCTGTGACCATCTGCGTACTAATAGCATTCTCGCTTTGCTTGGGTTGAAATGGTTAAAAAAATTAAAAAAATTAAAAGTATCTGACACAGTAAGTTCCCAGGTCGACGATTTGAAATACAACTTTCAGCGTTAATTTTCCAGAACTGTACAAATGTCAGTTTCCTTATAAAAAATATAAATAAGTAAAAGATTGCCTCTTGAAAATTGTTTACTAAATTTTCTACCGAAATGAAAGTAAATTTCTACAGAGGAAATGTTTCTACTGACATATGCTGACCTTTTATATACAAACTAATTTCGATGGTAGAAATTTTTCTCTGATTCTTTATAAACATTATCCTTTATATAAATGTTTCACGAGATTTACATATTTCTTTTCTTGTGTAAGCCAACAAATAAATTTTTAATCGTTTTCAAGTCATCTGAATTTCGGAAACGAATTATTGTCAGTATAAATAAATGTTTAAAAGATTTCTTTAATTTTATTTACAGCAAATAATAGTAATAAAACGTAATAGACTTAAGTTGTCAGAATTTCTTAGATCAAGCATTGCCATTATTATTCATTTTCGACTCGTTTTTGTTTAATCATATTTCTATTGCTTGTTTGCACCTAGTAGTAGTAGTAGTAATAAGACGTAATAGTCTTAAGTTGTCTGAAATTCTTAGATAAAGCATTGCCATTATTGTTCATTTTTCACTCGTCTTTCTTTCATCTTATTTTTATTGCTTGATTACACATAGTAGTAGTAATAAGACGTAATAGTCTTAAGTTGTCTGAATTTCTTAGATGAAGCATTGTCATTATTATTCATCTATGACGCGTCTTTCTTTCATCTTATTTCTATTGCTTGTTTACACCTAGTAGTAGTAATAAGACGTAATAGTCTTAAGTTGTCTGAATTTCTTAGATGAATCATTGTCATTATTATTCATCTATGACGCGTCTTTCTTTCATCTTATTACTATTGCTTCTTTACACCTAGTAGAAGTAATAAGACTTAATAGTCTTAAGTTGTCTGAACTTCTTAGATGAAGCATTGTCATTATTATTAATTTTTCATTCGTCTTTCCTTCAACTTATTTCTATTACTTGTTTGCGCCTAGTAGTAGTAATAAGACGTAATAGTCTGAAGTTGCCATAAATTTTCGTAGAATGTAAAATTTACTCGCGGTTTACAGAAGAATGCTACAAAATTAGATGTAGGAAAAATTTGTCAACGATTACGTTGGTTTAAAATATTTTTAGAAACAGAAAAATTAATTTACATATTTCTTCTCATTTTAAATGTAATTAAATTACTTACGAAATTCTCGCCTCGTTCTAGAACATGAATAATTAGAAAGACTGGATCTGGGTCAGAACCATTTTTGTCGTCGGAACTGCCATTCTCTTTTGTCATTTTATCTTTGCTTGTCTTCGATTTGTCCAAATCTTCTGAATAATTAGAAATAAAGAAACATAATTTTACGTTAGGAATATAAATTACACCATTAATTGCTGTATATAAAATTACTTAACACCTCTTCATAGTTCAATACTCAGAAAGCCTGTAATGCCCTTTAGTTTAGTTCGCCATCCACAAAGATAATAAGACTCTGAAAAACAGAATCCGGAAACTACCTCAAAAGAAATGCTATATTTAACGTACAAAATGACATAGGCGTGGTTGAATAAATCTATTGACCCATCCCAGATACGTCTAGAAACTTACGTTAACGTTTGGCGGACAAATCAAGGACTTGCGAATGATCTACTGCTTTGGTCACATAGCCGTGGAGCAAGACGTTTTGGTCGTCCATCAACCACCTACATTGACCAGCTATGTTATGACACAGAATTGCATCCTAACGACCTTCCGAGCTTGATACAGGGCTGCGATGGTTGGCATGATAGTCTCCTGAATTTCCGAGCTGGCTTGACCAAATAAATAAAAATATATAAACAATTATCTAAATCAAGAGCTTTATACAGGCAGCAAACCGGCTGCATAGGGATAGAAAATAAATTCAGAAAATACACAGAACTTGAAATGGGTGTAAGACAAAGATGTGTCTTCTCACCAGATTTGTTCAACCTATACAGCGAAAAAATTCTGAGAGAATTAGATGTCCTGTCGGGATTTGTTGTTGGCGGCCACCATCTTAACAATATAAGATATGCAGATGATGCAGTGCTGATAGCAGACACAGAAAGGAAATTGCTAAATGACCTACAGAATATAGTGAAGAAAAGCGAGAAAAAAAGGACTATATATAAACTATAATGACATAATGCATGGTTGTCAGCAAAAAGGAGAGTCCAAAATGTAAATTACAAATCGGGGATATTAAAATCAATCAGGTACTGCAATCAATATATCAGGGAATTGTCCTAACAGTGGACGGAAAGTGCCACATCGAAATCCGAAGGCGCATTGGATGGACAAAGATGCATTCCAAAAGCTAAGAAGAGTATTAAGAGAGAGAAAAATTTCGTTGCAAACATAGTAAAGAGTTCTGAACTGCTACGTGATATCAATCTTCCTATATAGCAGCAAATGCTGGACAATCTCCTCAAAGAAGAAAGAGGGACTTGAAGCAGCAGAAACAAAGAAAAGAGTACTAACTGTTACATGATATCTATCCTACTATAAGGCAATGAATGTTGAACAATATTCTCAAAGATGAAAAAGAGACTTGAAGCAACAGAAACAAAGAAAAGTTTACTGAACTGTTACGTGATATCTGTCCTGTATAGCAGCGAATGTTCGACAATATCCTCAAAGTTGAAGACGAGACTTGAAGCAATAGAAACAAAGAAAAGTTTACTGAACTGTTACGTGATATCTGTCCTGTATAGCAGCGAATGTTCGACAATATCCTCAAAGTTGAAGACGAGACTTGAAGCAATAGAAACAAAGAAAAGTTTACTGAACTGTTACGTGATATCTGTCCTGTATAGCAGCGAATGTTCGACAATATCCTCAAAGTTGAAGACGAGACTTGAAGCAATAGAAACAAAGAAAAGTTTACTGAACTGTTACGTGATATCTGTCCTGTATAGCAGCGAATGTTCGACAATATCCTCAAAGTTGAAGACGAGACTTGAAGCAATAGAAACAAAGAAAAGATTACTGAACTGTTACGTGATATGTGTCCTCCTGTATGGCAACGAATGCTGGACAATCTCCTCAAAGACGATGAAGAGACTTGAAGCAACAGAAATGTAGCTCTCCAGAAAGATATTGATGAAACAAAAAGGAAACTTACTTAACATCAGGATGAGGCAATTGATATTTATAGGGTACGTAATTAGAAAAGGGAGCTTGGAAACTCTGATACCCTCGGGATAGACATCTGATTGATTAAATGAATGGTCGGACATGTTTTGCGAGAAATAGGAAAAAAGATAAAACTTATTAAGAGCTACAAGTGACAGGATGATGTGGAAGGTCATGATCCCCTAGGTCCTTAAGGGTCGCTGTAAAGAAAGAAGAATTTTGTCTTTCAAATTAACTTAAAAAATGCTGGGTTTTTTTTTACTTTTTTAGTACGTTTATTTTTTTCTCTAACTTAACACTGTACAAGGAATTTTTACGTTGCATAGAGATTATGCAAGCCTGATCAAATGTAAGCGGTATACAGAATTGAATTTACCCTGCTTGATTTTGATGTACATTTACCCTTGCAAAGCCAGCAATCTATATCCTTTGCGTGTTCATCCCATCGTCAGATATTTTTCACGGGCATGTTGGCAGGTAAAGCCGAAAAGTGATTGAGCCCTTGCGAAAACCGCCTCTTCAATAAAACAAATCGTTACATTACCGCCATAGTCAACATGACAAGGGGAAACCTTTCTGTGGTTTATGCCCCACCACCCGCAGAACAGAATAAGTAATATAAAACAATTCTTCCTAAAAGGACTTCATAAAATGGTATTAAAAGGAAAGCAAGAAGAAAGGACTAACGGTTAACTGTAGGAAGCCTAAAAGAGAAATGTGAGGTGCAAGACTTGGGCGTTGAAACGCCGGTTACCGTATGATCATCGAAGTTAAGCAAGGTCGAGTCTGGTCAGTATTTGTTGCGAATACCAAGTGCTGTAAATGTTCGTATTGGAGCTTCTGGTGCACATGCCAAGCAGTACAGAATGCCGTTTCAAAATTTCTGGCTGAGTGTATTGCATTATGTTGCTCATTTTCTCACAAATGGTGCCCAACTGAACCCACTATACTGTGCAGTCGACGAAATAAAAAAAAAACAAAAAAAACAACGGGCATGCGCGAAATAAAAAAAATATATAAAATGGCAACAACTGAGGTTTTAAGAACTAACCATTGGATTCTGGGTTTATTTATAATTTCCTTTCTCCTGCACTCGGTTTAATTTATTCGCAATTTTTTTTACATTTATGTTTCTGTGTTTGCTCTAAATATTATGAATTGGAATCAAATATGGATTAGAATCTGACAGACTGATAGAATAAGGAATAAATAGAAAATCTCTATAAATGTAACAGTTTCTCTTCTATTTACATTATTCGGACTGTTATCCTCATATTCATTGCCATATTCAAAACAACGTCTTGGCCTTCCTCGGGTGATTGGAATTTCGAACAGAACCCTTTATTTCGTCCACCCGGGTAGATTGTTCTAGTTCCCCGTGCCATGCCTCTTCCGGGTGTCTCAGTTATTTCCCTTTAACTCAACTCTCCAAGTTTTGGTTCACCACTGCTGTAGCCTGGTATTGAACTCACAACACTTTAGGTCTAATCACTAGATCTAACTAACGTTTTTATCTACATGACCATGTGTCTTTGAGGACATGTGTGTATGAATTTCTGGGACTTATAAACCTCATGTCTCAGCAACCAAGTGCTCATATTGCTTGCTGAGACATTAGGTTTGTAAGTCCCAAAAATTCATACACAGGTGTCCTCAAGGACACACAGGGCAGTGGATAAAGACGTTGGTTAGATCCAATGACTAGACCCAAAGAGTTGCGAGTTCCCAGCAGTGGTGAACCCAATTGGAAAGTTGAATTAAAAGGAAATAACTAAGACACCCGGAAGAGGCATAACACGTGGAACTAGAACAATGTACGAATTAAATGGTTCGAAAGTTCGAAATTCCAAATCACCTGAAGAAGCCCAACGGTCGAAACGTTGGCGAATATGGAAGATGAGGATAACAGTCGGAAGTAATCATAATACCCCATCTCAGAGATGTTAACAGGTTTAGTTTTTATTTAAGCTTTATCAGAAATAAAATATAGGGGAGAAAATATATTTTATTTTATATTGAAGTTCTTTGTTTTTCATTGATTAAGTAGACCTGGTGTGCATCTGTCTTGTCAGGTAGCGTTCGTGTGTATAATTCTTGTGTATTTGTATATCATAATTCTGTTTGGTGTATCGGGGATTTGACTGATAATATGTATGCGTCTGCGCCTTTGTACCTCTAGTAGATATTTTTTCTGGTAATGTCCGTACATTGGATGAGGGATTTTTGCGTGAATGACAGCATTTAGGTTACACCGATTATGGATGTAAGCAGTTGATTATAGATTCCTTAAGTATGGATTTTATAAAGGTTTGTGATATAATAAAGTGTGTTTGGTGGGTGTTTATTGATGGAAAAAACATTTATCAGGATTCCTTCTAAGTATTTTCTGCGTAATAAATTATGTACTTTTCACCTTAGGGCGGCATTTATTAAATGGAAGTTATGCTTTTATGTCTGTGCGTTACGAATGAGTTGAAAATTCAAAATCGTATGTAAATTATGTTTTTCGAAACAATGAAAACTATATCAGTTTTTATTTTTAATCGATACAAATCAGATAAAAAGTTTAACAAATATTAAATTTATGTTAAATTTAGCGTCAATGGCCATCTAGCAGAATGGGATAGATTGGGTTCTGTTTGGTATGTATGTTGCCAATGTGGTAATGATACGATATCGTTGAGTATGAATCACTGCTTTGTGGACTCTACTCCCAAGAGGGTGCTTCCCCGATCACTACACTCTTAACGTGTCCAAATTTACGGTCAACGGCTATCTTCTGTATATATACCCATAAACAATGCCACTTACACTGTAAACAGCTACCTCTGGTGTCCCTTGGTCCCTGCACAACGTGAACATTGAACATCATTGTAAAAAAAAAAGTTAAAGCTATTACCCCTTTATTCAACCTTGACAACATTGAAACAAGTGAGGTACGGCTGAACTTTTAAAAATAGTGAGTTTTATATTTGTTCATGAGCAAAGCAGTACTCTCTAGAAGTCTGCGTCAGAGCTGTTACCCCGATAGTCAACCTTGACAAAGTCCAGACAACCGAACTAAGACTAAAGAATAAACTTCAAAAAAGGTCAAATATATCTTCTTTTTTTTTCCATTAAAATATTTTATGTTAGAAATTTATATGACTTCTTTAAATTTTCTTAAATTTTGTTTAAAAACAATTAACGATTATTATTATTATTATTATTATTATTAAAAAGTTTTTAATTTACTATATGGATATTATTTCAAGATCTCACCGAAAAGCACTCTCTACTTTCTTTATTTACCTTTTAAGATTTAATTCATTTCCATTTGTTTAAGGAAATGTACAATTAGTTTGATTAAAGGGAAGATATCCCGCCCATCGCCGGAAGGTTTCAAGTGTTCAGTTCACGGACATTCTAACGTTCTCTCTGGCGATCGTCTTTATTTTACAACGAAGAGAAGTTGCACTCAGCCGGTGTGTCCTGTTTGGAGGCCATCTCCATTGTTAGGATTAAAATCGAAGACAACAATCGAAGATAATTAACAATACAACTCTCCTTCCTCTTTTCCTTATGCGACCGCACGCCTGAACACGCACACATGTACCCATATACGCACATATACACACGCTTATACGCACACATACAAGCAAACACACACAGACATACACACACACGCAAAAATACATTTTCGTGCACGTAAACACGAGTGGTCTGGAACTTCTAAACAAGACTACTAGATTTATGCAAAATGTTCGTTCACACTTATTAGAAGCATTCGGAATTAATGGCGAGCGTGACTCTCCACAGCTTCCTCTATTTGGGGCACTAAGTAATGTTGAACTATTTCTCGTCCCGCTTTGTCTCTTTTCTACTACCCTTTCACTTTTCAGTTAGTTTACCCGCAGTATGCCCTGTTCTTTGCATACGCTTACACGCAAATACCCTTGGGAATGATATGGATCCACCTCTTTCTCTCCTAGCTATGGGTTGAACAACAGGGCCGATTCGGTTGGCAACAAGTCGTTCGCAAAGAGAAATGGCAACCTACTGCGGGAAAGATAAGGAGAACAGTCCGAATAATGTAAATAAAAGCGAAACTGTTAAATTTATAAAGATTTTCTATTTATTCCTTATTCTCTAATTGTGTCAGATTCTAATCCATATTTGATTCCAATTCATAATATTTAGAGCAAACTCAGAAACAGAAATGTAAAAAAAAATGTGAAGAAATAAAACCCTGTGTGGGAGAAAGGACATTACAAATAAACCCAGAATCCAATGGTTAGTGCTTAAACCTAAAAGATTTATTTTCTTTTTCGTATACAGGGTGCGATGGGTCAGTTTTATTTTGTGCACGAATCGAAAGAGGTATGATCGCCCAGGAGTGTATCACGAATGGAACTTAATTGATTATGGGTTTTCGGCTTAACTCAATTCCTAAACTCTAACTTACTCACTAGCCACTTCGTTTAGATAGATAGATAGATAGATAGATAGAAATACGTGAACAAATTGTGATAGATAGATAGATAGATAGATAGATAGATAGATAGATAGATAGATAGATAAAGAATTAGCCTTGGTTGGTAACAGGTCTACCGCAGAAAGAAATGACACTCTACTTGGGGAAAATCTTCTGCCGTGTCAGTCATGAATCGAAAGAGACATGATCGCCCAAGCGTATATCACATGTGACAGTCAACTAAATGAGTCAACGGTTATTTAAATAAACAAAGCTGTGGAAGTTGTAGAGAGACATGATCGCCCAAGCGTGTATCACAAAGGGCGCTTGATGTCCTGTGAACGTTAAAACCCTTTCCTTAGTGTTCATCGTTTCCCGTTTTTTGTGCCCTGTCTCTTCTCGATGTGGCCCATCATGGCTCTCCAAATTTGCACTTCCTTTCTTACTCGAAATAATTCATGCTCTTCAGCCTTGCTCTTCATCACTCTTCTACCAACCATTTATAACCAACTCGTAATGAAGGTTACTCTCTATTCGCCACCCAACTTGCTTCTCTTGGTTTAAGTGAAAATGTTAGATTCTAGCCTTTTTATGTACCAGGACCTTTCAGGACATCATGGCTCTCCACAACTTCCACTCATCTGTTGCTCTAAGTAAGTTTTGATTTTGTCATTTCTCTTTTTTTACAATCTATTCACACAAATACGTTATATAGAGTATTCATTAATTCCCTGACTTCATCAGTGAGCCCCGTAAGTGTTAAATTCTCTAGACCCTCTTTCCGCCCTTATATTATCTAGACATTTCCAGTGTTTCTTTCTGATTGGAAGTGTGGAATTCCTTTTTGTTCCTATTTGCCTTTAGCCTTACACGTTACCCGAATATTCTCACCCCGTCGAATTCTTAACATTCTTCATTGGAACCAAATCTGGTTTTGCCTCAAATGTCTTTTTTATCTGTGAGGAAATTGGACATCATTCACTGCCACCCTTGCGTTTTTGCTGATATTTATGAGAAGATGAATTTGGTCTGGAACAAGACCTCATTCATGGGAAATAAAATGATATTGAAAACAGCATCATCTGCAAAATGAAATTATTGAGATACACGTAGGTTTACGGCCCAACTAAATTCCTAAAAACTAACTTAATGACTAGCCACTGCGTTTATAGATAGATACATATAAATTATAAATTAGATGTGAACAGAAGGAGCTACGTTGATAGGAAATGAACGAGATAGATAGATAGATAGATAGATAGATAGATAGATAGATAGATAGATAGATAGATAGATAGATAACACTTATATTTCGCAAACTGAATGAAAACTTTCGGTCAATATATTCCTAGATTATAAGGCTTTTAAGGTAAGCCATCTTTTGTATTCATAGTGATCGATATCAAGTAGTAGAGCCTACAATAAATGATAATAGATTTTAAATATTAAACGTTCATTTATCATATCCCAACACATTGATTTGCGTTCATTAAATCCACTCAGCAGAAGATGAGTTAATCACCGCGAATCCGCGAGTGGGACAAAATAATAATATATATATATATATATATATATATATATATATATATATATATATTGTATTGGGGCAGCAGATCATTATTTAAACATATATTGTTAAATACTAGCAGTATAACTGGTCTTCGTCAGGGTGTTTCATTACTGGAAATTTTTGCCGTTCAATTGGAGCAGTTTAATTTTAAAGTCATCCCACCCGAAAATTAATATTAGTAACAACAACTGGGTGTAACTGAGGCATATCCTCAAATGGGGGGGGGGCGGTTAACAATATGAATGGGCGGCTGAAAAGGACCGTTTTTGCGTTCTCAATCTTGCAAGAAAGGAACATCTTCCATGGACCGCCATAAAAATATACTATAATTTTATTTATAATATATTTTGTTTTTATAATTCTAATAATCTTTTGCGTTAATTTCGACTTTAGAGAGTCGAAATTAACGCAAAATGATTTCAAATTTTTCAAATTACAAATATAATTATCAGATAATTATAATTGGATAATACCAAAACATTGCAAAAATACTAATTGTAATGAAAGATTGAAATTAAGCAATTAACATTCAATAAAATGTCGTTAACCATGGACGACAATATCTTTCTTTAACCGTTACTCATGGTTTCATCTTGGACGATTTTAAACTACCTGCTTTCTAATGAATACAAAGACATAACCAACAGAATGTTATCTACCACACAGACAAGACATGGTTTTTGATAATGACTGAGCTGGCTGAAGGTACGGAAACAAAACCGCCGCCTGTCCCCACCCCACAAAAAACAGCAACTTATTTGAAATTTGGAAAAATAGATTAAAAACATTTAAACAGATTTTGTAGCTTGAATTTAATCAAACTTGTATCTGTATATATAAATGAGAAAACAAAATGTAAATCTTTATATGTCGGAATAATTTTAATAAAATCTATGAAAAAATGGACAAAAATTTTCGTGCGAAGCATTTCATCGAAATAAAATAATGGTCACGTTGATGTGATTAAACATTTAAAATATTAAATTTTTTGTGTTTCCTTTTCTTCCTGCGCATGTGTAATTACGTCAGCGCAGTGATAGTGGTAATACTAATATTAGCCGTTTCGCTACAAGGAAACATTTGGCATTCATTGACCGAACAGTCAGTACAGTTTTCGGTTAAAAATTTATAAAATCATTCATAGGAATTTTAAGCGTATTTATTTTTAGATAAACTCACAGTGACCGAGAAAACTCGATTCGCTTTACCGAAAAGTTTTGCATTATCAGCTGTAATAGCCACTGTTTACAAACTCACATTTCCTTGCCCAGAGAACTCAACCGAAATAAATTTTTCAAGGGCATATATATATATATATATATATATATACACACAAGTATAGGATTGGTGTATACGGAATAAATTCCAATAACCAACAATTACTATTCTTAAAAGAGTGCTCAATACAGAGTAGAGCAGATATAATTATTTATTTAAAAATTATAAGAAATATGTTATAAAATGACTACAAATATATATATATATATATATATATATATATATATATATATATATATATATATATAAAATGAGAAAACTACAATAAACACAAATGTTATAAGATCGTTGCTATTGTTTTAACACTAGAAAATCTCGCTTCGTTTATTATATACAACGAATTTTAAAATCCATCAAATAAAAATGTAACCGTCATGCAAATGCTCTTTTTAATATGTCGACATTTCGATCATACTTAAGCCTTTATTTTATTAGGTTGGTGCAAAAATAATGACGTAATAATGTCGTTTTTTGACGTTAAAAATACGTTAAAAAAACGACATTATTACGTCATTATTTTTGCACCAACCTAATATTAAGCAATCTGCTTTCTTGACCAAACCTCAAGATGTATAATTTCTCTCATATTCACAACATGTATTTGCTCGACCCTACACCTCAAGTATTTGCTCTTTTCAATATATTCTATTCTATCATTTCAACCGAGATTTTTGAACACCAATATGTATTTAAATAGAATGCTTTTACATGGAACCCATGGGAAAATTAACGGAAAATTCTTTAATTCGAAAATAATTTAAGTAGGCGCGCAAGGGGGTCGTCAGTGATGTTTTGACTTGGTTCATCAAGGCGTTTCGGGTGTTTCAACATCATACTCCCCATCACCAAATCGACCCAATCAGGGGAGATCAACCCCTGATTCCCCCTTCTGATTAAACGCTAACAGCTACTCTGGCCTTTTTAAAGAATAAGAGGAAGAAAGACCACATATTCCACGCATCCGATTGGATGTTTGTAACAACCAATCTGCTGCGCGGACTAATTTTTAAATGGCCCGCGGTGGGGACTAGTTTCTTTTCTTATTTCGGTGGATTGCAGTTTCGATGGATAACTGAGGAGGTAATCTTAATATTCCTAAATCTTACCCTATTTTCTTAAGTATTTTAAGGTTTAATTATTTGCCGTTTTTATTTTGTACTTTTTCCTTTTCTTTGACGGGGATACTTGAACTCAACGCTATTATCACATTTTATCGTTTAACCTGTTTCTTACTTTTTTTCGTACTTTTCCAATAAAACATGACTCAGTGCACATCATCGGTACTTCATATGTCCATTCCACGACGTCGTTCCTTGCAGATTGGCCATAGACTCTCGAGTGAATTTAAATTAAAAGATTTTCCGGGCCAGTCTATAGTAGTTTGATTTGCTCACTGTTAATGCTTGCTAGTGCGTTTGCGCAGCGTTAAAATTTTCCTCCGCATCCTTGGAGTAACGCCTATCGCAAACAATGGCTGTAGGACAACTAATCGACAGTTGAGATAATGGTGTCTGGGGGTGATAAAAATCTGATGCAATCACGGATGGTGCAATATTTTTCAATGTCAAACAAATTTCTACTACTGCAAATGACCTAATTTGAGAAAAAATATAAATCGATTACACCCTGTCATTTCAGTGGATCTAAAACTGACTGTATGTTGAAACAAAAAGGAAACTAAAGCGGTTGTTTCAGTTAATTTACCCAAGGGTGTATGTCATATAAAACGAAGATATGATTGCTATATCTATATTTCTATGGCTCCGATATTGTATAAGCCCTAAAGCCTCCTACAACTTACTGTCTTCATAAAGTAGATTAGCTATCAAGCATGTTCCATCCTACAATTACAGGATGAACTGAAGTGGGTATAATTCGTAGAAATCATGCTTCACTTGGGCTTCTTCGCATATATACATATTGATTTCTTCCGGAAAGGGATATATTTGAACGAAGTAGCTAAGTGGTTTTGGCTAGTATAACCAAGTAGAATACGGTAGCAGTAATCGCAGGTAAGAAGTGTAGATCAAAGGCGTAGTCCAATGGGCGTCGTTATAGACTTAACTCTCAGACTAAGGCTCTTGACTCTCCTACACATCAGTCGGTATTTATGACGGACACCAGCCAATCATATTCCAGTGAGGGGGAACACGGGTGTACGCATATTTTTATTATATCACATCCCCCCGAGATAAATTCTCCCGTGAATTTTAGCTTTAATACTTCCTCTTCTTAGGGTCTGGACATAAACGATTAACTTTTTTTCTAAGCCTTTTTCGCCTCAATCCTCCTTGCAGTGGTGACATTTGACACACTGGTACCTCTGGCCTTGAGATTGGGGATACCTCCATCGGCGAATGTTGACTCACTAGCACGGGAATATCAAAGGCGTCATATAAGACTTCCATTGGAATCTCTTCGGTATTTTCCGCGACCTCTGTAGTCTGTCTGCGTCTTAACTGATTCCAATGTCTTTTACAGGGGAATTTTCTCCTTTTACGACGTATATGACCAATTCTTTTGGTTATTACACCTTATTCCCAATACGCTTTTCCAGCCCTAAAATTTTTGAAGAAAACTTTATCTCCTGGCTTATATACTTTAGTCATGTAGTTTTGTTTCTTCGCAGTTTTCTTCGGCGGACTAGGCAACAGCCTGTCGAAAACAGAGCGTATTCTTCTTGGAAACATCAACTCTGCTGGCGATAATCCTGACGTCGTATTCGGGTCTGCCAAAAATTTCTGAATACTCTATTCATTCGTGTCCACGCCATGACTTTTCTTCAAGGCTCGTTTAAATGTGTCCACGAATTTTTCTGCCTGTCCATTTGATCTTGGATGATCAACTGGCGTTGTCACGTGATCGACGGACAATGCTGTACAAAATTTCTTGAATTCACTTCCTGTAAACTGCGTTCCGTTGTCATTGACTAAAGTTTTAGGGAGTCCGAAACGCCTAAAAGTTTCACTAATGGCATTTATCGTATTTGTCGCAGTTGGATGCCTGCACTTAACAATTTCTGGCCACTTAGTAAAACTGTCTACCACAATCAGGTAATACAATCCATTTATGGGTCCTGCATAGTCGATATGCAGTTGAGTCCATGGGACATCTGTCTTTGGCCATGGTTGACTCTTTACAGGTGGATCCCTTGTTGCCAGTTGACATCCTTTACATTGCCTCACCATATTTTCTATGTCCTGGTCCACCCTCGGCCAATACGTGTAACCTCTCATTAGAGATTTCATTCGCGAAATCCCTGGATGACCGGTAGTTCACTAATGGTATTGCATAACAGACCCGACAATTCACTTTCCTCTCTCAGCGTCTCTATTACTGTTTCTTCCAGCGGTTCCGTATATTTCGGTATTAACCTCGACAAACCATCGGCATGACCTAGCTTTTTTGAAGGCACATATTCCATTCTGAAATTGTAATTCAATAGAATTATACCGCAACGCTGTAGTCGATTTGCCGTGTGAATTGGTATACCTTTTTTTAACCAAAAATTGTTAACAGCGGTTTGTGGTCTCTTTGCAGAGTAAATTGTCTTCCATATATGAATCTGTGAAACTTCTTTACAGCGAAGATTATTGACAAACTCTTTTCAATTTGGCTATAATTTCGTTTCGCAGGCAATAACGTTCTCGAGGCATGTGCTACTGGCTGCGTAGATCCGTCCTCGAGTTTATGTAGCAATACAGCGCCTAGTTCGTCATTACTAGCTGCGACAATCATTTTCTTCTTGGGGTCGAAATGCGCCAACGATAGGTCTGCTAATAAACAGTTTTTTTATGTTTTTTAAAAGCATCCTCGCATTCTTTCGACCATATCCACTTTGTGCCCTTTTTCACCAAATTGTTTAAAGGGGCTCTCATCTCATACATTTTTGGGATATAAACACTATAATAGCTTACCAATCCCAGAAACGCCTGGAGTTTAGCCACATTATCAGGTGCTGGCATATTTTTTATAGCCTCAGCCCTTTCTGGATCCAGTTTTCTTCCTTTGCTGTCAATTATCTGCCCTAAATATTTTATCTTCTTTAAGAAGAACTCACATTTTTCAGCACTCAGCTTGAACCCGTATTCTTCAATTCTCTGAAATACTGATCTAATATGCGTTTTGTGTTGGGCCTCGCTTTCACTTTTAATCAAAATGTCGTCTAAGTATGCGATCGCATACTGCATCCCAGCCAATAATGTGTCCATTATTTGCTGGAATAGGCTTGGAGCTACCTTCAGTTCAAAAGGGAGACGATTTAATTTAAAAATCCCTTTATGAGTATTTATTGTCAGGTACTTTGAACATTCTTCACTGACTTTAACCTGAAGGTAAGCCTCCGACAAGTCCAACTTTGAAAACACTCTACCTCCGTTCATTTTAGTAAATATATCCTCCGGAGACGGTAGAGGATATGCATGGTCTTTTAAACAATCGTTCAGGCCTGTCGAGAAATCATCACACACTGATTTTTCGGTTTTTCTATTTTATATGAATGGTTGGAGACGCCCAATCTGAATAATCCACTTTGGAAATTACGCCATTTTTTACAATCATTCTAACTCCTTATTTATTGAGTCTAGTGTCGAAAATGGAACTTTTCTATTCGGTTTAAAAATTGGTTTCACATTTTCTTTCAACTCAAAGTTTTTGTGCACAGACCTATTCCTTCTGAAAAAACACGAGGGAATTCCTTTTTCAACTCTGTAACAATTTTTTCTGTATGCTTTGTCTGACGTTCACTTGGTTACAGAAAGAATTTACTGGTAATTCCCACAAATTGAATAATATTATCCACTCTGTACCAAAGAGGTTTACTGAACCAGGGAGCACATATACTTTCGATTTGTGAATTTTTCCCATGAACGAAATGTTACATTTTAATTCACCTCGAAATTTGAGTCTTTTTCCAAACACTCCACTGGCAATTTTGTCTGTTTTCGTCAACGGTGGGTAACCAATTTTTTTCCATGTTAGCTAGTTTATCACAGAGATATCACTTCATGAATCGATAATAATTTTACGGTCTTCCCATTTATTTTTACATTGAGGTAAATTGACCCTCCTCAATTTTGTGTTTAAACAAAACTACGTTCGCTTTCGCCGGAGACTGTTTTTTCATTTCTCTGTTTTGTCCGACAATGTGAACTTTTATGGCCTACACGCCCACAATTAGCAACATTTTTTATCCTTAAAGTAGCAATTCTTCTTGAAATGTCGTCCTCCACAGGCACTGCATATTATTTTTCTTTCTTTTTGTATCCACTTCTTTTGTCGTACAGTTTGTATTCGCGAAATGTTCTTCTCCTCAATCCGATTAGTGTCTTTTCTTACGTTTATCATTCGTTGACATTCTTCAGTTACTTTTTGTGACGTAATCTCTGGATCTCTTTTCATGACCGAGAGGATTCTTGCTCTAATTTCTTTGTCGCTTGGTGTCGTTAGACCTTTCACAAAATTTAGACACTTGAACATGTCACTTGACAACTCTTTCAACTTAAACGCCTCACACTGTGCGTTAACCATACCTGCGTATGTAACAAAATCATCATCATCTTGTTTAATGATATTCACACACTTGTATCGAATATGAAACAGGCTATCTCTTTCATCGAAAATTTTCGACAAAATTTCCACTGTTTCACCGAATGTCATTTCTTCTGGCTTCGTTGGGAGGATTAAATACGTGTATTTCGTATTTTCTTCTGTTCCCAAATTCTGCAACAATAAAGTAATTTTTTCCTCGTCGGACCATTGTTCGCATCTTTTCGTAAATATCGTTTCAAACCTACGAAAATAATCCGGAAACGTTTAACCACTGTCAGGGTCGTATTTAAATTCCGAGAGTGAATGTGTTCGAATAACTTTTCAAACCTTTCTTGTTGCTGTAATTGTTGTTGTTGGAACTGTTGTTGTTGTTGTTGGAATTGTTGCTGTAAAATGTCTTGTAGCACCTTTGCTAATTCCGCCATTTGTTCCATTTTGCCAACGTATTCACCAGAAAACAATTCTCCTCCAATAAACAATAAAATTCTTATTCCAAACAAGAGGGGGGGGGGCAAGCGTCGAACAAGTTTTTCTAACGTTCCTCGTCAATAAGCGTTAAAAACAAACATGAATAAAAAAATTACTTACTTTTTCTAAGCGTCGAACAAGTTTTTCTAACGTTCCTCGTTAGTACACTTTGTCGACTGTATTTTTTTTAACTTGTGAGGTCGTTACAAATCTCGTCGCCAACTGATATATCCCGGAAAGTAGCTAAGTCGTTTTGGCTACTATAACCAAGTAGAATACGGTAGCAGTAATCGATTGGTACGCGTCGTCGTCGTCGTCGTCGTCGCAGTTAAGAAGTGTAGATCAATGGCGTAGTCCAATGGGCATCATTATAGAGTTAGCTCTCAGACTAAGGTTCTTGACACTCGTACCTACACGTCCGTCGGTATTTATGACGGACACCAGCCAATTATATTCCAGGGAGGGGGAATACAGGTGTATGCATATTCCATTATATCATATATATATATATATATATATATATATATATATATATATATATATATATAAATCAGAAATAATCTCCAAATGTAGGCATGAGAACAAGTACCTATTATCCGAATTCATACCGAACGGATAAAATAGACAAACCACGAACAATCACAATTTACTTTCAAGATACCATCAAAATAATTGCATCTATCATTATTATCATTGCACCACCATTAGTAATCACTTTTACCACTTTACAATAACTATTATCTAATAATATTATCATTACCACCAACACCCAGCACCATCACTTACACATCACACCTACTATTATAAATCCTCTACAGTCTTTAACGCATATTACCCCCCCAGCATATTTAACACCTTAAAACAATAAGATCAGATATAATTTCCATATATAACCATGAGAATAAACACCCATTACCAGGATTCATAATAAATAAAAATAAACAAATAAATATAGAATATAAAATAAAATAAAACACCAGCAACCACCCTTTAGTTCAAGCTAGCACCACAATAATTACATTTATAGGTTTTATTATTCTCCCACCAACATTACTAATCACTACTAACAATTTACAATAAATATTAACCACTTATATTATTATTGCCACCTTACATATTACTATCACACCATATCTAACATTACCCTATAATCCTGCCATAATTATTAACGTAAACTACCCCCTCTCCCAGCATATTTAATACCACCATAAAAATAACCAATAAGGATTGCAAACTGAAATTTCTACCAGACACATATACACAGTCACAAATAAACAAGGAAATAACGAGCTTTAATATAATAACAATAATATTTTTGTAAATTAAAAAATTATAGCAATCTTCAACTACCATAATTTTACACAGAATACCTATTATCAGGATTTATACCAAAATAAATTAATACATATAACAAAATGAAATAAAATAAAATAAAACACCAACAACCACTCTTTAGCTACCACCACTACAACTACATTCATGGTTTCATCATTCTCCCACCACCGTTACTAATCATTTCTACCAATTTACAATTTCTACCAATTTACAATAACTATTAGCTAATTATATTATCATTGCCTCCAATCCCTTGCAACATTACTATCACATCATATCATATAGACCCGTTATTAAATCAAACTACCCTCTCACCCAGCATATTAAATATTAAGCATCACCATATAAAATAACCAATAAGGATTACAAATTACTACCTGTTACATATACACAGTCAAAAACAAACAAATAACCAGCTTTAAATATAACAAATAAACCGCCATTTTTTTTCAAAAATTTAAAAATAAATATAAATAATAATAATTTTTACCTATCATAATTTCACACAAACCCCACCACACGTATATACATACATGCGAGGAAATATTATTCAGTGAAAAAATATAATATATGACATGTATACATTCACGAGACATTCACGAGAAATTTTCGCTACACTTCCAATCTTTAAATTTCAACATACAAATGCGTATGTATAGACACAACACCACCCGTATACATACACATGTCATATCCGAAACTGCCCACATATGTTTATATATGTATGAGTCCCGACGGACGACCAAGTATGTATATGTGTCTGCATACATCGATGTTTGCATCAGTACGATGAAAAAACGACGAAGTTTCCCCCACCACTTCCACAATAACACCAATACACGCAATCTACATAAAACCAAAATTTTTTGAAAAATTAGTCAGTTTGTCTGACGATTGCTAAAGCGTGAAACCCAGGGTCACAAACTCACATCTCTCTAACCAAATATATATAAAAGTGAACATAGAAGTCAACACTTAGAGGCGACAGTCTGTTTCATGCTATATGCAATCGTCATGCCACATATGCTGTTATTTTTCTCGGCTATTTATATATATACGGGTTAGTGGTGCATTGTGGGTATTCTATAATGGCGGTTATTTTACCGGAAGTCGACTTCCGGTAAAATAACCACCATAATAGAATACCCACAATATGTGGCATGACGATTGCATATAGCATGAAACAGACAGTCGCCTCTAAGTGTTGACTTCTATGTTCACTTTTATATTTACACACGCTCTATCTCTGATATTGAGCACTTTATTCCATAAATATAGCACACCTTAAGACTATATTTCTTTATATATATATATATATATATATATATATATACACACACACACACATAAATGTTAATGGTCAGAGTTGAATCAGACCAGCGAACAGTAGTATTAAAACGTGCTCTATACACATGAGAAAAAATAAGTAAAAATAAAAAATAACATGCAGAGCTTTTAAATTTAAAAATGACGAGGTCGATTAAAATAGGCGACAACGGTTTCGACCTGACTGTCTCTTCGGCCGATACTTTTAAAATGACCACTTTAACGCTTTATTTCAAAAATTACAAAGTCCTCTACATAATTATCTTTCAAAAACAAAAAATAACAGGCGCATGATGATTGAAAGGCATGATGGGAAAAGGAGTGAAAAAGGAGGCGAAAAAAAGAATGGAAAAGGACAGGAATGTAAGTGTATTGTAAATGTATACAGTAAAAAGGGAAATTAAATATGTAACTTAATTGTTATGGAGGATGGGTGGAGCGCATGTCTAAAGTGTAACAGTGGGGGTTTTGGCTGTATATTTTTTTTTTAACTGGTTTCATATTCATTTAATAAAAGCTGTTTTATATGAGGACAAGGGATTAAAATTTCTGATTTTTGGTTTAAAAGATTTTTGGGGGTCCGGGAATATCATAATTGCTAATTTCTCATAGTTGCATAGTTTTCAAATTCGGGTATAATTGTTATATGATTTTTACCTTTTTTAATATTATCCACCTTACGACCTTTCTTTTAAATTCCACATGTAGCTGGCAAGTTTGATAGAGTATCTAGGGTTTGGCAGCTTATAACTCGATGTGTGATTGTACCATCTGTGCTTGAAAGGGCCTTTCATGTAGTCTATATATGTTTTCACTTGACCATTTATATTTGTTACTTCTGCTTTATAAATTATAGATTCCGTTTTGCGAGCGTCATGTTGAGGGGTTCTCCCCTTTTTACACAAATGGACTCACCCGAGAGCTACAGAAGCGAGTGAAGGCTCGTGGGTAACCGGAAGAGTGAGGGTGAGGTAACAGCGTTGTAGGTAACCGACAGAAGGTGAAGGTAACAGACAGACAGAACGAACGTAGCGAGCAAGAGTGACAGTGAGCGAACACGTAGACTCAGTAAGAAGTCATACAGCGATACTTCAATACCAAAGACTGTATCGATATTTTGCTACTAACCCGTATTCCTGGAACTACTAACCTGCATTACCAGTTTGTATTATTACGTTAATACATTATTTTCCTATATTCATTCCTGGCGTTTGTTATTTATTGGTACCGGATTTCATCTCGGAATTCACAACACTTCATTTGAGCGCAGACGGTACTATGGTATCTTTATAACAATTCTCTCTTTCTTTCTCTCTCTCTCTCTCTCTCTCTCTCTCTCTGTCTCTATCTATCTATCTATCTATATATATATATATATATATATATATATATATATATATATATATATCTTTCTCTCTCTTTCTATATATATATTTATTATATTATTTTCATATAGACAAAAACAATTTACTCACGACGAAGATGCAACTTCGTTTCGGTGCATTTAGTTGCACCTCGACTGGTGAGAACCAAAATGGTCATGAACAATTTTATTTGTCAAACAAATTTTTTTGGTTATGAACAATTTTGTTTGATAAACAGAATTGTTCATAACCATTTTGGTTCTTACCAGTCGAGGTGCAACTAAATGCACCGAAACGAAGTTACGTCTTTGTTGTAAGTTAATTGTCTTTGTCTATATGAAAAATTATAATAAATAATTATTTCTCTACGATAGGTATTGAATTAATGTTGTGAACGTTAGAATTTATAAATTATTTTCGTTCTCATTACATTCGATTATATATATATATATATATATATATATATATATATATATATATATATATATATATATTTCATCTACCGGCCTGCGTACTCGAGAAACCTAATAAATAAAACATGTTATCCAGTAGGATTCGAACCTGCGCCCCACCACCTTGCAGGAGGTACCACCGTCTGATCCGTTGTGCTTTTACTGATGGAGGGCACACTTTCTCTATTAAGTTCTCAAAATTGAATGCATGATTGCTGAAAAAGATCTAATTGTCATAGACAGAAAGTAATCAAAGAACTGTTCCTTGCGTAGGAAAATTTGATTGGCTGAAGCAAAATAATTCTCACAATGAATCCTATCCTCATCAGATCTGAAAGAATATCACATAATTTGGGGTAAGAATATAGAACAGGTTCCCGGGGGGTGGGAACGATATAACCTAAAAAGAATGAATACTAAATTGGCAAATAGCAGTAAAGAGGCAACGGTGAGGAGAAGAAGAAATGAGAATATCAAAGGGAGATAACTCAAAGTTAATATTGGAACCGAGGAAAAGAAGAGGAAAAATATGGTCGTAAATACTAAGAGAGATAAAAAAAAAAAAGGTGGAAATAAACAACCGATTCAATGAACGAAAAATGGATTAAGTCGGAAAGAGTATAAGAAGTTCTTAGAAAATTATAGCCTTTAAACCATGGCCGATCAGCAGAGAACATAGATAAAGAGAAAATGCTTACATTGAAAGACAAAATAACGTGGTAGTTATGAAATGTCGAGATAAGATGTTATGAATAACCCAGGAATGATATGAAAACTAGGCTGCATCAAAAATAAAAAAAGCACTGATCTCTATAGAACTGATACCCACAAGGATCTTTTCTCGATCACTACAATCTTAATCTGTTCATGTCTAGGATTAACCGTTATATTCTTTATATATTCACAAAAACTTTACTTGTATCTCTGTACCCCTCTACCTCTGGTATCTCCCGGGTCTTGTACAGGTTGAACCCCCACTGTAAAAAAAAAATACCATCTATCACCCCGGTAGATACGAGAGGTGTTATAGAGATAAGATTAAATAAAATACGGCTTTTTCTTCAGATGGCATAGTAACAGACCTTTTGGATAGTACAAGAGAAGAAATCCACAAAGGATTAACATTAAAGAATTTAAAAAGGATATATACAGAGCATAGGGAAAATAAAATTAGTTCAAAACATCACTTTAGAAATCTGTTTTAGTGTCATGCCCTTTTTAATGTGTCAGTGCATCCGAGGAAAAGCAGAAATATTGCAGTACCAGGATATAATGGATAATCGAGGAATATCACGCACACCTGGCTTCTTCAAAATTAAGAGTGACACTACCAGTCATCCCAGGAGATTCTACTAATGTTCCAAAGGAAACAACAGCTGAAATAAGCTCTGCTCAATATGAGAGGCGGAAAAGCACCGGATGGGGAGAGTATAGAAAGTGACCTTTTGAGAGACAGCAACAATCGAGAATGGCCGAACTGGGATTGGTAATGACCCAATGAATGTTCTACAGTTAAAGGTTCGCGTCTATAGATATATACATAATTTGAATAATCTCTCACACACACACACACACACACACACATATATATATATATATATATATATATATATATATATAATATATATATATATATATATATATATATATATATAATGAACTCTCTTCCGTCGGTTTCGACGTATGAGGTTCTGACAGCTTAGTTGATTCAGTTATGAAATTTTGTGCGATAATCTTAAGTGGCATTGAAGACCCGCTAGTGATTTACAAAGGAGGCCACATATGGAGCAAGAGTGAGATTACTGTTAGATTGGCTGACCTTTTAGTTCTTGCAGATTGAAAACTGCTGAGTCCACTAAAACATTTTGATCTCCATTCTACCCGCTCCAAGGCTAAGCGCTCATATATATATATATATATATATATATATATATATATATATATATAATGAGAAGGAAAAGAAAATAAATTCAAAAGTTCATAACATTAATTTAAAAGGGAGCTCAATACCAAAAGTAAAGATGCAAATTTGTTTTGATGCTTAAACCAGGTGGTGAACAAAGATGGTTATAAACGATTTTATTTTAAAATGCTATTCTGCAGAGTCCTCTGATTTAGTCGGATTGTTTATATTGTACAACCTTACATCCTATGATGAAATTAATTTAAATAGTATAGATCTTTATAGAGACGATGGCCTCATGATAGTAATTAGCACTACTGGAAGTAAAGTGGATAAACTTAGGAAATTAATTCATAGAATATTTATATCTTTACATCTTAACGTTAAAATTAACTCTAATATCAAACAGCTTCATTTGCTAGATGTAACTAGAAATTTAGAATTTTGAAACTACCGTGAATAGTAGTCACATTAAGATCTTACAATCTTGGTAAATTTTTAACATAATAATCACTTCTCTTATGCTATATTACTTCCATATAAACATTTTAATGTTATCCTTACTGATTTATTGTAAATTAAGTCGGAAAATAGGTTCATAATCGTTTATTACTGGTAATAATGTTTCTTGTAGATAGATTTATACTTATATTACGAGTTATAAGGTTTGGTAATAGTTTTAAATTTTAAAAAATTCATATAAATATTCTAAATTATATTTTATTTATTTTTAATTTTTAATATGTTTTTTTTATAATTAATTTGTTATTTTGTATGGCTAATGTTTTTAATTCTTAAAGTGCCTTTTAATTACATACTGTGTATAATTTTGTTAAATAATATTTTGGTTTCTTTCAAAAACGCCAAGCAAACTTTAATTGTTACATTGTATCGAAAATATTCGAAATTTGAATCTTTCTCTATGATTTCTATCTCAATGTTAACGTGTTTTGATTGGCTGAATTGTTATCAAGAACTTCTATTGTCTTTCTTTCTTCTTTTCTTTCTTTTTTTTTCTTTTTCTTTTCTTTGTATATTTTTTTTAAGCATTACGACCCGAGCAAGGCATGAAGCCACTAGGATGCAGGGGTTTGCAGAAGATTTGGAGCGAGAGCAGATAGGAGTGATAGAAGAAAGGATAAGGAGAGGGATAGTGGATAGATCAAGGTAACTGGAGATGTCGATTGACATTACATTTGAATAGTTGGAGATTATAGCTCTCAGGGAAACAGTAATAGGGAAGGGTGTTCCACAGGCGAGAGGTGCGAGGTATTAATTGATTTTTGATATATTACTCCTCTTTGTTTTTCTCTTTTTTTTTTCTTCCTTTTCTTCGGAGAAGGGATGATTTTTTGATTTTTTTTTTTTTTTTTAACTTTTTATATTTCTCTTTCTTTTTCCTTTTATTATCCTCTTCTTTTTTCTGATTTAACCTTCCTATGTTATTCGTTTTTTTTTCTTTTTATGGAATTTTTTATATATTTCTTTCTTTTCCTTTTATGGCAATTTTTCTTATGTCTTCTTAAATTTTTAAATAACGTAAAAAGAAGTGATGCTTCATCAGTAGCATTTTTAAATAAAATCTTCTATCAGCATCTTTGTTATTCACCTAATTAGATGCTTAGGTTTAAGTATCAAAACAAATTTGCATCTTTATAGATGTTACTTGTTCTTATGTAATAACGTTTAATAAATAACTATCGCTCTACTTTTGGTATGAAATCCTGTTTTAAATTAATGTTATGAACGTTTCAATTTATATCCTTTTCGTTCTCATTGCATTTGGATATTTTACTCCTGTTAATGTTGAGTACATTTTCTGATAATTTAAATTGCGGACATGGACAAAATTGATTTTGATATTTCGCCGGGCTATTTCTCAAACACGTATATCTAAGATATTTTTACAAACACACCCACACACATATTTACTGTGGTCGATCTAGCACTTTCTATACACTTTCATCTTCATAGGTTAATTTTTAATTATAATGGCAATTTTTTATGGAAATTAAGGTCAGACTCATTGTAATGAACAACTAATGCATTAAGCGTGTTATTTTGTTAATGATCCTTTTTGTGTTCATATATTCATTTATTTAAATTTCTCCGATGCATTTCTCGTGGTAATCTTTACCTGTAATAGAATAAGTTCCCCCTTCAAGTTTTTATAATTATTTTGTTTTTTATTATGTCTTTTCTTGCTTTAGGCGTAATTCTGACAAATTTTACGTTGAGTCTAGATTAATTATTTTCACTTGTAATTGTGATGAAGTTGGTAGGTAGTGTTACAGATCTAAATTTGTTGAATTTGCCTGAATGGTCCACTCCTCTATTTTGAAATATTTTACAAGTCTCTTGTTTTGCGTTCAATATGAAATAGCGTATTGGAGGTGCTTAAAGATATTTTTAATGTATCACTACTCTTCATACAAATACTTAGGACGACAAATTCTGAGAGCTTTTAAATAGAACCTCATAATTATACCGGATTTTATTTTATTATGGTGATGTCTGTCTGTCTGTCTCTCTCTCTCTCTCTCACACACACACGCACGCACACTATATATATATATATATATATATATAAATATAAAAGTGAACATAGAAGTCAACACTTAGAGGCGACAGTCTGTTTCATGCTATATGCAATCGTCAAGCCACGTGTGCTTGACGATTGCATATAGCATGAAACAGACTGTCGCCTCTAAGTGTTGACTTCTATGTTCACTTTTATATTTACACACGCTCTATCTCTGATATTGAGCACTTTATTCCATAAATATAGCACACCTTAAGACTATATTTCTTTATATATATATATATATATATATATATATATATATATATAAGCAAATATATGGATATAGATCCGACAGTATGAAGAAAAATATACGGAAAAAACAAACAAAAATCCTTATATGCAATTATGCTGTTTTAATGTTAATATAATGTCAACGTCGGACGTTTCGGTCTAATAAACCATCTTCAGGGCATATTCATAAAATATAATTAACATGTCATGTTGAATTGATAATGTTAATTATATTTTATGAATATGTCCTGAAGATGGTTTATTAGACCGAAACGTCCGATGTTGACATTATACTAACATTAAAACAGCATAATTGCATATAAGGATTTTTGTTTGTTTTTTCCGTATATTTTTCTTCATATATATATACATATATATATATATATATATATATATATATATATATAGACATGATTATTTATTATGAAAAATTATTAAAATCCCCAAGATTACTATTCAGTTACATAACCCTAGGCTAGATCCAGCTTGCAATGGTCTGGATGGAGCAGCTTGGTGAAGGAAGCTGTTGCTTTTGGGACGTGTTCTTTAGGCGATGTATACTTGGATGAAAATCACCACCGGAAATAGGATTGTATCTCCTCTTTGTCACCGCTGACGGCGCAATGATATGATGCTTGCACTCTATCGTAACGGTTCGGTTTCGATTCTCGGTAGTGTATGCGCACTGCTGATGAGTCCCCTAAAGAGGACGAGAGCATTTCTGCTGAGGTTTCTACGTTTAGACATGATCAATTATTATGATATATATTTATATATCCAAATATGAAGAAATATACTCTTAAGGGGTGCTATATTTATGGGATAAAGTGTTAAATATCAGAGATAGAGTGTGTGTAAATATAAGAGTGAACATTGAAGTCAACACTTAGAGGCGACAGTCTATTTCATGATAGACGCAATCGTCAGGCCACACACACACACACACACACACACACATATATATATATATATATATATATGAAAAATGTGTGTATATAAATATAAATATATATATATAATTATTTATATATTATATGCGCGATACTTATTAGAAAGCGCTCAATATCAGAGATAGAGCTAACATATTTGGTTGGATTGATGTGATGACAACCTACAAAAATGAAACCAAGGATCCAAAATGCAACTGCAGAGATAGAACAACATGTCCACTGCAGGGAAATTGCCAACTTACGAACACAATATACAAAGCCAAGCTAAGTGCAAACAACAGCATAATGTACTACATCGATGCCACTGAAGGTCCATTCAAGAAGAGGAATAACAATCACAATCTTTCATTCACCAACAGAAAATACTCGGACAGCACTACACTATCCACATACATATGGCAGCAAAAAGACAGAAATATCACACCAACAATAAGCTGGAAAGTACTGATAGTGGAGCAGATTATGCAAACCATGGTGCGAATTGTGAGATAAGCATGAAATTTGGCATAATTGCTCCTGATAGGTCACTTTTTCAGAAAAAGTGCTAGACACGAAATAATCCAATATGGCTGCCATTTTTCAAGAGGGCTGCCAAACGGACCTCTGTTTCATGCATTTTGCTCAAAAATCATAGTGCAAATTGTGATATAAACATGAAATTTGGCAGGAGTGTTCCTTGTAGGTAGGTTATTCAGGTGAAAGTGGTAGCCACGAAAGAATTTGAATATGGCAGCCTTTTTTCAAGATGGCTGCTAAACCGGCCTCTGTTTCATGGTTTTACTCAAAAACCATATTACAAATTGTGATATAAAGTGTTCCTTGCAGGTCTGTTTTCAGATAAAAGTTCTGGCATTGTGAAAACTCAACATGGCGGCCATTTTTTCAAGATGGCAGCCAGTGACTCATGGTGGCAGTTCACCAAGGAGGCAGAGTAGGGCAGTTAATTGATAAGGTCGAGTAGTGGCAGTTCATCCAGGAGACAACATTCAAATTGAAATGTGAGGAAATATGAAGAGAGTGTATGTTGCTCACTACCAGGGCACACTGGTGACAGACACTGCTGTGGAACACAGCATGGGGTTCAATGTCAGCTAAACATGGAGTTTAGTATTCCAAATTCTATCTAGTAAACCCCTAATATATTTGATAGACGTACCTGAATGGACAGGTTGTGCCAACGCGGGAGAGCCACGCCAAGGATGACAGGGGCTTTTGAAGTTATCTGAGTGGTGTACAGATCGCACGGGATTCAAATGGCATTGGATGAACGATCGGGCTAGGTGTAGAGCAATTGCGTGAACCTAGTTGTATCCCATACATCAAAGTGAGCAAACGGTGGTAAAAGGATAAACCCTCGGCCGTTCATGTCCAATGATGGGTAAAGATTCCACATCTAAAACTGATTGGAGCAAATGCTGCCTTTGTCAGCAGGAAAAACGCAAAGAAACCCTCATTTCACCTCTTAGTTCATTCCAGAGGAAGCAAGATTATGCTCGATACAGTAATATTGCAAGAAATGTACCATTGTTTTATGCCATCAATGATATGCCGATAGCACCTGACCCTTCAAGGCTTGATGAAGGTAAAGGTATAGAAACCACTGGTTCGAAATGGAGCGAAATATCATCAGAGTTGCCGATTGCTGTTCAACAACACCAAGTTAGAAAGAGCACAGCAAAGAAGGGCGGAGCAACAGATGAACCTCGAAGCCAGAGACGAAAATCTGCAGACATTCCAAAAGTGGAATCTTTCTTCTGTGAAGAAGATGTTATTTCGAATCTGCAAGCGCGATCGAAAGAGAGACTAAATGAACACCTCAATCAATGTGCCAGAACCCTGAACGATGGAAAGCTCCTTACAAAGTTTAGTGGCGGAGACGTTGTTGCTCTGAAGGTTAAGTACCACATTCGGTGCCTACAAAAGTTATACAATGCTGAAAGAGCGTACCTCAATTCCCTAGAGAAAGCAGAGAGTAGTAATCCAGGGAAGGATTTATACCCAGTGGTCTTTTCAGAACTAGTTATCTACATCATGGATAGCAAAGTCACCAATACGTAAGCAGCACAGGTTGTATTTTGGCTTGCCGACCTAGCCTCAATCTACAAGCTTCGCTTGGAACAGCTTGGGGTTGATTCCCCGAATGTCAACTCTACCAGGTTGAAGGAACAGCTACTTGCTCGGATTCCAGAACTTGAAGCCTATAAGAAGGGACGTGATGTACTCCTTGCTTTCAAAGCGGGCATAGGACCAGTGCTCCATGAAGCTAGCCAGTATAACAATGCTCTCCATCTATCTAAGGCAGCAGATATCTTGAGAAAAGAGATGCTCCAGCACAAGACAAAATTCAGCAGCGAGCTCAAAGATGGCTTTGGTGAGGAGGCTATCCCACCTGCACTTCTTCACTTCATGTGCAGCTTTGAACATGGTGTTGATATAAAATCACATCTGACGCACGGAATAGCGAAGTCAGACTTAGCTATTGCTCAGCTTTTACAGTTCAACTGCTAATCAAAACGTAGAGAAGGATTGACAGCCAAAATACATTCTAAAGACCGTGATACCCCTTTTGCTGTCTATGTTGGGTTGAAGATGTACGCCAAGACACGAAAAAGAGAGTTGATTGACAAATTCCATGAGCATGGACTAAGCATATCGTATGACAGGGTATTAGAGATATCCGACAAGCTTGTTAAAACTGTGATAAAACAGTATGTTGAAGAAGATGTGTCCCCACCAGTGCTGCGAAAAGGGCTGTTCACTACGGCCGCTGTCGACAACATTGATCACAATCCCACAGCCACCACAACTAGCACATCATTCCATGGTACAAGTATTTCCATGTTCCAGCACTCAAGTAAGGAAAACAGAGAACAGCGGGTTTCACCGGAAATAACAGACAGTAGGACAAGAAAGGTTCCTGAGCTCCCAGAGCATTATACAAACATCGCGCCAGCCTACTTCAAAAAGAACCCAACCCCAGCCTCAGTAGATGAAGTATCACTGCCTGACTCCAGTCTCTTCCAAAGGAATATAAGAGTCGAATACGAATGGTTGGAAAAAAGTTCAAGGTACCACCGATGTAGATGATGTATCCAATATAACATGATCAGCTCATCATGCGAGCCAGAAACAGACTAGCGAATGTGAAACCAGCATCACTTCCTTGTTACCTCTTCTCCGAGATCAAGCTCACAGTGTTGCCACAATAAAGCATGCCATGAAGAAAGTAAGGGAAGCTGTAGCATTTCTTAACTCAGGGCAAACTCCCGTTCTGGCAGCTGATCAACCACTCTATGCCATGGCAAAAGAAATACAGTGGTACTGGCCAGAGGAATATGGAGAAGACAAGTTTGTGATCATGTTTGGTGGGCTGCACATTGAGATGACAGCACCGAAGTTTATTGGGTCGATGCTAGCAGACAGTGGATGGACAAGTGCACTTGTTGAAGCTGATGCAGCCTCTTCCGGAACTGCAGATTCATTCCTGTCGGCAATCAATGTCACTAAAACACGTCAAGCACATCAGGTCACAGAATGCAGTTTGTTTCAGCTCCTGAAAAATGTCTACAGTTCGTACCTTGCCAAACATTCTGATGGCGATGAAGAGGCCTCCAGCTTTGTGGAATGGTTTGATAGTCGAAAGAAGGAGAGTCCACAGTTCGCATTTTGTTTCTCTATCCTGAACATGGAATTGACAATCTTAACACTGGTGCGAGCATTTAGAGAAGGGAATTTCAATCTGTATCGAGAATCACTGTCGGAACTGATACCCTACCTCTTTGCCAACAACAATGTCAACTATGCAAGATGGCTTCCTATTCATCTGCGTGATATGATATCATTAGAGAAACAACACCGCGAGGTCGCCAGAGAATTCCACAATGGGAATTTCGTGGTTCATAAAACTGACAGGAAGTTCTCCGCAATGGCAATCGACCAAGCCAATGAACAAAACAATGTCGTCATCAAAAGGGATGGGGGAGCTGTTGGTCTGACAGAGGATCCATTAGCTTTTCAGAGGTGGATTGTGGCTGGTCCAGAAATTAGCAAATTCGTTGCTGACTATGAAGCCGTATCAGGAAGCAAAGAGGCGAAGAAAGTAAGTCATCACCATGAGCCAACTGCTCAGAAGGCATTCTTTGAAAAGGTTCAGCGGCTTACAAGTGTGATAGAAGAAATGGGCAATCCATTTTCAGAGGAGTCTACTGATCTACTGTCGCTTGACACTAAGGACATTGCTGATCCCACAGCAGCGCTGCTGGTTGCATCTCATCTGGAGAAAGGGAAAGAGCAATCCAAACATTCATGGATAAACTCAAGACCGACAGTCAGCATTTCTATCAGCCAATCAAACGGAATAATAAAGACTTCTTCAAAACAAGCCCAGATCCAACAGAGAAATCATAAACACAGCTACTAAAGGAGGATTGTCAACTGTTCCCCCACCTTTTCATCTCCTGCCAAAGCAGAGGGTGTGATTTACCAGAGTTTTTCAAACATGAGAACCAATCTTTCCCCCCGTCACTAAGCAAGCGAGGCAAACTACATGTCGCTACCAAGTCTGATCTCGTGGACGTCCTGCAAACCAAGGTGGAGTTTCCAGACACGAAGCCAGAAACTGACGTACTCATAGTAGATGGTGCATTTCTAGTCAATACAGTAACACCTAGGACACCGAAGACGTTTGAAGAATATGCCAGACAGGATATTCTTCCTAAGGTGCAATACTACAGTAGCAATTACAAGAGGACAGGTATCATTTTTTATGTCTATCACGAGTCTAGTCTGAAGTCTGAAGCACAATCAAAACGCGGGAAACCTATCAAGAGGAGAGTAACGGCAAAGAGCAAAACACCGACTAATTGGAAGAGCTTTCTAAGGGACAGCGCCAACAGAAAGCTGTTGAATTTCCTTGCTGACGAAGTGGGTAAAATGACCACAACGAATGAAGTAATTGTAACACGAAAGGAAAATGCTCTACCAAATTCCAGCCATCCTGATACTATGATAGACAAATTGGTTCTTTGCACACATGACGAGGCAGATACCCGGATATTTTTGCATGCCTGGAATGCGGTTAAGGATGGACACTAGTCTCTCATGATTGAAGCTAATGACACGGACATTGTAGTCATAGGCTTAAGCCTGATGTCTTCTTTCCCTGCAATGGGCATGGAGAAAATGTGGATCGCCTATGGCAAGGGGGAGCACACTCGATGGATCCCAATACACGACCTTGCATCTTCTTTGGGACCGGAAAAAACCGAAGGGATACTATTCTTCCATGTATTTTCCGGATGTGATGTGGTATCTGGATTCAATGGCAAAGGGAAAAAAAGCATGGCAGACATGAAATTTTTGCAACGATGCCTCGGCTACATTTGCGAAACTCAGTCACTGTCCTCCTGAAATTAATGAGTCTGATCTACAAGTTCTAGAGAGATTTGTTGTTCTGGTGTACGACCGGTCAAGTGCTGCTATTACCGTAGGTTAGATCTCTTTGCCAGGAAGCAGAGGTCATACGAATTAATCCCACTAACACAAGAAGCGCTAAAGGAACCTGCCAAACGTGCTGCCTTCTAAGCAGGACATATCTGGAGGCAGTCTGTCGTTCGTGATCCAGAGCTTCCATGTCCGTCCAAGTTGGGATGGTTGAAAGATGCTAACAAATGGAAAGTTGCCTAGACTTCCTTGGAACCAATTTATAAAAGCTGTCGTGAATTGACAAAGTGCAGATGTAAGATAAAATGTGGTGGAGGACGATGCAAGTGCTCAAAGGTTGGAACAGGCTGTACTCCGCTTTGCAGTTGCCCTTGTGAGATTTAGTAAACAACAACGAATGAATTTCGGGCTGGACTTTTGTCGCCGGTTCTTGGAAGGTTGGCCTATTCCAATTCAGAGAGTTGTAAGGATATATATGACCTGTAGATATTTTCCTAGACAATTTCCATGCTGGGTATTAGCACAAAAAGTAATTTTGACATTGAATTGGACATTTCATTAGGATTGTAAATGTCGACTTTAAATCATTTCATGTAATTATACACCGTAGGTTATAGGCGCTATATCATGCCAAATCAATTGAAACAGTGCAATTATTGAGTTCTTTCACTCAGATTTAGAATTGATACGGCAATGAATCAAAAATATTTCATCAAATTCAACTAATTTAATGATGTCAGATCAAAATCATAAAACAAAGACCCGTTTGGCAGCCATCTTGAAAAAGTGGCCACCATATTGTTTTTTTTTTTGTGGCTAGCACTTTCACCTGAATGAGTGGCCTACAAGGAACACTCATGCCAAATTTCATGTTTATATCACAATTTGCACTATAGTTTTTGAGCAAAACCATAAAACAGAGGCCCGTTTGGCAGCCAACTTGAAAAATGGCCGCCATATTGAATTATTTTCATGGCTAGCACTTTTTTCTGAATAAGCAACCTATCAGGAACTCTCATGCCAAATTTCATGCTTATCTCACAATTTGCATGATTCTACCCAAAATTTACATTTTCCTGCTCCGCTATGAAAAAAGCTCCTGCCTACAGCAACATTACAAAAAAAATGCCTACTTTGCCTACACAAAAAAATAGCAATAATATCCCACACCCCGCAAAAGAATTTACAAAACAAAAGATCAGAGATAATCTCCAAATGTAGGCATGAGAATAAGTACCTATTATCCGAATTTATACCAAACGGATAAAAAAAAACAAATAAAAAAAAACACCAACAATCACTCTTTAGTTCAAGGTACCATCACAATAATTACATTTATTGTTATCATTGCACCATTATTAGTAATCACTTCTACCACTTTACAATAACTATTAACTACTAATATTATCATTACCACCAACACCCAACACCATTACTACCACATCACATCTACTATTAACTTATAAACCCACTATAATTATTAACGTAAATTACTCCCGCCAGGATATTTAACACCACCAAATAAAAACCAATAAGATCAGAGATAATTTCCAAATGTAGGCATGAGAATAAATACCTATTATCAGGATTTATACCAAAATAAATAAATAAATGAAATAAAATAAAATAAAACAGCAACAATCACTCTTTAGTTCAAGCTACCACCACAATAATTACATTTATTGCTTTTATTATTCTCCCACCACCATTACTAATCACTTCTACCAATTTACAATAACTATTAGCTACTTATATTATCATTGTCACCAATCCCCTTATAACATTACTATCACATCGCATCTACTATTATCATATAAACCCGCTATAATTATTAACGTAAACTAACCCCTCCCCCAGCATATTTAATACCGCCATAAAAATAACCAATAAGGATTACAAACCGAAATTTCTATCAGTTACATATACACAGTCATCAAATCAAGCAAATAACAAGCTTTAAAATAATAACAAATAAACTTTAAAAAAAATTAAAAATAAAAATAATAGCAATTTTTACCTGTCATAATTTTGCACAGATCCCACGTGCATGCGAGGAAATATTATTCAGCGAAAAAATAGAAAAATGCTCTGATTACTGACATGTATACATTCACCAGACATTCACGAGAAATTTTCGCTACACTTCCGATCTTTGAATTTCAACATACAAATGCGTATGTATAGACACAACACCACCCATATACATACATATGTCATATCCCATACTGTCCACATATATTTATGTCTGTATGAGCCCCGGCGGACGAGCGAATGTGTATGTGTGTCTGCGTACCCCATCGGGTGTACGGACATGCATCTATGTTTGCGTTAGCATGAGTGACATCACGCCGACGATTCCCCTCTCACTCCCATAATAGCACCAATACACGCAATCTACATAAACCCAAAATTTTTAAAAACTTAATCAGTTTGTCTGACGATCGCAAAAGTGTGAAACCCAATGTCACAAACTCACATCAGTCGAACCAAATATACATATATATATATATATATATATATATATATATGAAAATATATATATATATATATATATATATATATGAAGAAATATATATATATATATATATATATATATATATGAGAAAGATTGTACGTCACCAAAAGGAAATGCGTTCCTACAATGGGTGGTAGAATAGAGACAAATAGCAATGAGAATCAAAAGTTGTTTCGAGCAACAAAGAAGAAGTTGTGGAGAGCTATGATCGGGCACATCCTGAAGTTACATTTGACATAAAAGTAGAAAGGATGTTGATCCCCACAAATGGTTTCTTGTTTGTGGACCATGTCAAAAACGAAGCTGGGCTTCGCGATGATTGTGCTCAGCGAACTATTGTGGTTGATTGTTATCACTAAATTGTTAGTTTGTTTCTCAATGGATTCTTCAGAATTGTGTGAAGCCAAAATAATCTCAGCCTATATAAACGTTGTCTGTTTTTGCTTCTTCCTCCTCCATTTAAAAGACTTTCTTCTCTCTCAACTCCTCTTGTTACATTTATCATTTCTCTCACTCTTACTCGTACACTCACTTTACTTTTCTCCTTATATTTTCGACTGTAGCCCCCTTTATTTTAAAGAGATTGTTTTCTTAAAAAAAAGAGTATTTTTCCTCTCCCTTAATTTGAGCTTTCCTTCACCGTTCTGTTTCGCCCTTGTCTTTTCTCGCTACTTGGAGTCAAATCCTTTTTTCACAACCAAGTACGAGCCTTCTCTTGCAAACTCGGAAGGGTCGCAAGTCACGTAGCTTTTGTTGGCATGGAAACCAACCAAGAGAAAGAAGAAAAAACATTGGGAGGTAGAGAAAGTAGAGGCCGAGGAAAAAAGGGGTAAAGCGAGAATGAGAAAAGAGAAAAAGAATCAAAAAAAGAAATTAAATAATACAAGGAAAAGAACAAAGAGAAAAACGAAGAAGATAAAGAAGCGGGTGAGGGTGAAATAGGAGAAAAAAATGACGAAAAGAAAAAAGAAGAAGAAGAGTAGTAAAAAGAAAAAAAGAAAACAAGAATAAAAGCAAAAAGAGAAAAAGAAAAAGACGTAGGAGAAAAAGAAGATAGGGTTAAAAAAAAAAAAAAAAAGAAGAGGAAGAAAAAATATGAAGGATCAAGCAAAAAAAAGAAAAAACAGGCGAGGAGCGGGGGAGAAAAAGAAATAAAGAAAAAAGAAGAAAAATGTTAAAAAATAAGAAAAGGAAAAAAGAAGAGGAAAATTATAAGGAAAACAGAGGAAAACGAGGAGAAAAGGAAACTGCAGTAAAAGAAAAAATGATGATAAAGATGATGATGATGACGACGACGATGATGATGATGATGATGATGATGATGATGATGATGATGACGACTACGATGATGATGATGATGATAAAAAGAAGGAAAAGGCGAAGAAAAAGATGAATAACAAGAAGCCAAACAAAAAGGAAAGGAATGAAGGTGAAGAATAAGAAGAAATATATAGATGGACGAAAAGGAGAAAGGAAAGGAAAAAAAAGAAAAAATGGTTGAAAGAAAATATATTTGAGAAAGAAAGAAAGAAAGAAAGAAAGAAAGAAAGAAAGAAAGAAAAAGAAAAAAACATTTTACAAAAATATGGAGAATTGTGGTAGGGATGAAATGTAAGAGAAAACATTATTAAAAAAGAATTGACAAGAAAGAAAGAAAAATTTCGAACAAAGAAAACGTCGATAACAAATATCAACATGGCGGCAGAGTCAAAATAACAGCGTTTGGTCATATCTCCTACAACAGGGCCCCACCTGGTGAGACGCAGCACGCTGCAACTCGCCTCTGTTGGCGCCAAGGTAACGAGAGAAAAGTTAGCGGTTAAGGCCAATCGGATTTACGTCTTGCTATCACGTGATGAGTAAAGACGTGCGTGCTCAGGGTCTTCCATTGGGCACGCACACATTCTTTCCATCGATCGAGCTATCGTTACTTCCGTCACATGTGCTCTGTTTTCCCTATTTCCTTCGTATTTCCAGAATCCTACCTGATGTTGAGTCATTCAACTGTTAACCACACACACACATACACACACATATATATATATATATATATATATATATATATGGATGTGTGTGCGTGTGTTTCATCATCTACAAACATTTACATATATACGTTTACATGCATCTTGTTGAGTTACTAAAACCGTTTAATATATAAATACATATAACAAACCTGTTCATTCACAGACACACACTCGTATATACGTATGCTTGGGATACACCCACGAAACATAAATCTACGTGCATGCCCATCCAATAGTTTTTTTTTGTTTTGTTTTTAATCATTTCATCCCAAGCAAGGCAATAAAGCCACTAAGACACAAGCGGGTTTGCCGAATATTAGAGAATATGAGAAAATTCAATTAAATAGAAAAAACAATAAAAGAAAAACAGTTGAGAAGACAGACGATAATGATTGAGATTTCGTTTAAATTTTTGAATATCAAAGTTGACAGTGAAGCAAGAAACCCGAAGAGAATTCCATAAGCGAGAAGTGCGAGAGAAGATACTGTTAACATAGAACTTACAGTACATCTAGCTATATCAACTGTAAAATGATGAAACTGCTAATCTAGTACTGCGTTTAAATTAATAAAGTCTGAATACCGAGCATATCACCGATTAGTGTACAAGCCAAAAGATTATCCCTTGCCTCTGTATGTTAGTTTCATTTATTGATATCTATAGTACAGCTGTTTTGGTATTTTAAAACAGGGATTTTTTTTTTTTACTTGCATCATTTACATTATTCGAAATGTTATCCTCATTTACAGTGCCATTTTCACAACGTTTCAGCCGTTTTACGCTCCGGCCTTCTTCAGGTGATTGCAATTTCGAATTTACTTTACTGTCAATAGCCTTGTCCAGTGGATAAAGACATTGGTTTGATCCAGTGAATAGACTCAAAAAGTTGTGAGTTCAATGCCACGCCACAGCAGTTGTGAACCAAATCTTGGAGAGTTGAGTTAAAGGAAAATAACCGAGACATCCGGAAGAGGCATGGCACGTGGAACTAGAACTATCTACGCCAGTGAACGAAATAAAGGGTACGGTTCGAAATTTCAACCACCTGATGAAGGCCGGAGCGTACAACGCCCGAAACTTTGTGAATGACAATGAAGATGAGGATAATAGTCCGAATAATGTAAATAATCCAAGTAATCATAATACCTCATCTCAGGGATATAGACAGATTTTTTTGTTATACACAAACACACGTACACACTTAGATAGATAGATAGATAGATAGATAGATAGATTTAATAGGCTGGATAATAAAAATTGAAGAATAAAAAGCTAACAAAATGATACCAATATTTTCAATAAAATTTATATTTATTATATAATCGCTTAAAAGCCGCCCTATTAGGCGGCATTTAAGCTAGCTCCTGCGGAAGGCTCTTCATTAGGCCTTCATCACAATAGGTGAGTAGATGCGATAGGCAACAATAAACTTAAGAAGAACTCAAAATTGATCGTGTATTTAAGTACAGTGTAACCCGGATATAAGAGAGTTGTCGGGACCGGAGAATGTCTCTTATATCCGGGTTTATCTTATAACCGGGTTTGGTCTATTTTGTTTAGGTACGGCTCTAATTTGGGACCAGAGAAAATCTCTCTTATATCCGGGTTTTCTTATACCCGGGTCTCTTATATCCAGGTTACACTGTATTGCATTAATATTTAAGCTTACCTTTTAAAAGTTCAACGATAATTCTTCCTTTCGCTACCACTTAATTTAAAGACTGTTTGATGTACGTAGGTCCTTATTATTCGTACAAACAATTATTTTTATTTCGTGGGTGACTTTCACTGGATTTCGCAATTAATTTCAATTATTCCCAAATTTATTTCCAAGTTATAAAAATTGTTGTCGTACAAAAAATTCGTCGCAAAAAATCGCCAAAAACAATGGCAGTAATGAAAACTTGCGAATCCAATATTTCAGAATTTCACGTCCGGATACGGTTTGGAATATTTTAAATTTGCTCACAGAGTCAGCCTGATTCCAAAATGGTATGGTATGTTGGGCTACAGACTCTAGGAGTAAAGTTGAAAAGAAGGACAATTTTATTTTGAACTACTGTAATTTGAGAACAGTAATTTTCTCATTTGAACATGAGCTATTGAAAGTTAGCAATGTGTCTCTTTACTAGTTTTTATCAGTAGAAGCCAAGATGGCAGAATCCGAAAACAATTGCAAAAATGAAAACCTGGGGATCCAAAATTTTATGATTGCGGGTCCAGTTCCGGCCAGGAATGTTTTTTCAATTTGCTCACAGAGTCGCCCTGGTTCCAAAATGGTATATGTTAGACTATGGCCTCTAGGAGTAAAGTTGAAAATGTGTGACAGAGTGACACACTGACATTCGAATTTATTATGTAGATTAACCTTTTTACTGAATTGAAATACGAAGGGATAGATTTTAATGTCAGAATTTTCAAACACGATACGAGGTATAAACAAAGACGGGGCTAACTCTTCCAAGGAATGTTGTCGGTTAGAGGTCTCTCTGTGGAAATTATACCCTCAGAGTAAACCCAACAACCCAGGCGTCTTCGAAAATCCTGATATTAAATATATCGTTTCGTGATATATATATACGAAGATATAACGAGTTTTCTGCTTGAACGTGAGTGTACGAAAAACATTTCTGTTAGGAATATATTTGTATGTGTTTACATGTATGTATATAAATTATTAATATAATTCGTTGTATCAGAGGTAGCATTTTAGAAATATATATGCCAAAAGGTTTCATTCACTCAATAGGTTGCTCATGTGGTTATAAAAAAAAAAACAATTAACGCTAATTATCTTTTCAGTGACTCTGCGTTGGTAATCACTCAGGCTATCTTTTCACTACTTACTGATATTACCGCTACTCGTCAAGCTCCGCACTGATCATTTCCTCTCTAGAACAAGATAACGACGAAATTTCAATCGGTAAAAGGAAAGCTGATATAGAATTATAAATTTTTGCCTCTGAAATATTCATTTTACCGACTTTCATCTGACAACTTGAATCACACGCATTGAAATTAAAGAAGAAAGTGATTTTCAATTGTCAAGGATTAATGCACGCGTTGCTGGGAAAACAATGTTAATCTCTCTCTCTCTCTCTCTCTATATATATATATATATATATATATATATATATATATATAGAGAGAGAGAGAGAGAGAGAAAGAGAGAGATTAACATTGTATATATATATATATATATATATATATATATATATATATATAGAGAGAGAGAGAGAGAGAGGTTAGCACCCCTCTCACACACTCGGGATTAAAAATGTATACATATATTAGCGATATATACATATATTAGCGTCTATTCTAACGTAATTTCAATGAAGAAATAAATGGAATAACATGTATTTTTTTCTTGTCTCCTCAGTAATTTTATAATTTTAAACTTAATAGAGATGAAATTTAGATTTTAAAATTGGTAATTTTTTACTTTTAATTTTAATATCAAATTTTATCATATAATTTAATACTTATTGATTAGAATAAATTCTATTTTAGAATAACCCCAACCTTAAAGCTCTTAATAGCTATTATAACCTTACTTCGTTGTCAAGCTTTTTGAATTTTCCGAGACTTGTGTTTTGATTGGTCATTCTAGCTTTTGTTACAACGTTTTCCCCTTGCGAAGGATCGTTAATTAATTTGAAACTTTTAAAACCCTTTATTTTACATTCAACATCATCACTTGATAAGACACCGGAGGTGTTGAAACAAAATGGCTATTTTTGTAGTGATTTTATAACATATTTATGTTATAATTTTTAAATAAATAATTACATCTGCTCTACTCTGTATTGAGCACTCTTTTAAGAATAGTGATTGCTGGTTATTGGAATTTATTCCGTATACACCAATCATATTCTTGGGTATATATATATATATATATATATATATATATATATATATATATATATATGTATGTGTGTGTGTGTGTGTGTGTGTGTGTGTATATAGAATATCACTTGATAATTAGTAGCGATAATTCCAAGGAGAACATTAATCATATATACATATGTGATAGAAATTAGGAGAATTTAAGTTAATTATAATTAAGTAATTCATCGATTCTAGAAGAAACCTCAACAGAACGCACTGAACGGCCATTTCGTCCTTATTTGGGACTCATCAGCAGTGCGCATCCACTACCGAGAATTGAAACCCGGACAGTTATCAGGAAATCGTCATACCAACTGTTCCAACGGGCTTCGGTGACGATGAGGTAGCGAATCAAACTCGATATAGCGCCGCTCGATCCCATATTCCATGGTTGAACTCATCCGAGCTTCTCTTTTACCCATATGACTGTGCCCTCACTAGCCACGACTACGCTATATCGTAGTCTGATTCACTACCTCTTCGTCACCGAGGCCCTTTGGAAAAGGATCTGCGATGTGTTGTCAGAAGGGCTCGATTCGCCCAGCCGCTTCCACCACCTACACTTCTCTGTGAGTCCCCTCAGGAGTAGGCTGAGCCTCTGCAGCCATCTCTGCCACCATTAGGGAGATAAGAAAATTACGATCCCGATGATCGGATGCGTGCCGGTGCTGACGTCTATTGATGTCGTACTATGAAATAATAAGACATCGAGCTGTTATTATGCAAAGTTTTCTTATTTTAATTGAATTTAGCGACTGAGAATCCATATTTCAAATGACAACAGATACCGTCAACATCAAATTAGTGACGTTGTATGAAAGAAAATTATAGACGATAAACAAAACGTATGATAATGAAAATGTCTCTTGGCGGAATTATCACCGGTGGATTAAACAAAACAAAACATCATGGCGCTTCCGAAATTAGTGACGAATGATAATGTCTTTTCTCAAAATGATAGAACGCATACTATACAAACCAAAAAAGAACAATAATATTACTTTTCTCACAAATCCACCCCCCACGAAGGGTCTTCCTTTAGTTAACAAATATCGCTTTCGCTTTACTCGGTTAAATGTATTAACGATTATAATTAATATTATAATAGCTGAAATCTCCACCCCATGCAAAACCACTCGAGATAGTTGGCTACATATTAGGTTGGTGCAAAAATAATGACGTAATAATGTCGTTTTTGACGTTAAGAAATACGTCAAAAAACGACATTATTACGTCATTATTTTTGCACCAACCTAATATTAAGATTTTCTTTTTTTTTTTTTTTTGTCATTTGATTTGTGTGTTTAACGGCATATCAACATCCTTATGGGTCATTTAATGCTGAAATTTGATTTTCTGGGGAGTTTTGAATTAATACAAATATTATGTTTTCACAGTTGAAAACATGGTAGGTGATACTTGACTTTTTTGAATATACATATTTGTGTGGATATGATTACTAGAGGTGGTGATATTCGAGTTTTATGTTGTAGTTTTGCGGAATTTCTAATTTTGAATACAGTTTGATTGCTTTAAGAAAATGTCGGATATTATATGGATTAAAGTCATTTTGTTTTTGTTTGTTTTTTTGTTTGTTTGTTTGTTTGTTTTTTTGGTTGATTTTCTATAGCGGGATGACTTTCAGGGGTTATTTAATACAAAGCCTTCTAATTTTAATGAGTTTTTTTTTTTTTTTAAATAAATGCAGGGTCTCACTAAACTTTTAGACTTTAGTGTATTTCTCGTTTCTTCAGGATGTAGGTAATCTTTCCCTTGGAATCTAAATATTTTGAACACAATTTTATTGCTTCAACTAAATATTTTAAACGCACTTGTATTCCTACAACTACAGATCAAATTTATTGTTGGTCATTTTTTATATACAAAAATGTAATGCCGATACTTTACTATACAAATTTATATTTATACTTTCATAGCGTTATGTTTTTGTTTGGGAGATTCATTATTTGCCTATAACTGGGACCCTAACAGGTGCTACCACCCCGATTCAGGGTGGATCAATGAACAACAGCAACTAAGAGGTGTACAGAGGGAGATCACAGTTTATGGGTAGTTGTGGGAAAGATGATGCTTAACACTAGACGTGAAAGATTGTAGTGATCAGGGGAGCATCCTCTTGGGAGTCGGTTCCACAATACATCAATTATTGGGAAGAAGCTGTTCGAGTGGAACTTACATCTCACCAATGGAATAAGAAGGGAATGGGGATAGTTCGCTACATTAATTGTTATAAGCGCTAGTTCAAATTCCGGCCCCACATTCAATGAGGAAAGGGGACTAGAGAATCTAATTCTCTCAAGACATGCACAAAGTAATGGAAACATGCAGGAAACCCTAACTGACCCGATTAATGAATATGCGTGAATGAACGGCAGAACAAGGTAAGAAATCAAAAGCTACTTAGAGCAAGAAGGTATGGGAAGTTGGAGAGAGCAAGATCACCTACATCCGAGGAAACGAGGAATTTACTAAAGTCCAAAATTTTAGTGATAGCCTGCATTTCTTTAAAAAAAACGCATTAAAAGTAGAAGGCTTTGTATTTTTTTTACGTAAAAAATAAAATTTCTGTAACTACAGTGTATTTGCTTTTATTTTGACAAATAACAAGCATATCGCTATTAAACATATCATACAACAGCATCATATTTTTTTTTCGTCAATAAAACAACCAGTTGGCTTAATTGCTGCTTATTGTCGATATTTTGAAAAAAGTCGATGAGAGACATTACAGCCTTCTTCTAGGGGAACTCGACGTTGTGTAATGGTTACTAATCTTGTGTTGCTCGATGAATTTACGACAAAATAGTGAGTTTGATCCTCATTGACATGCTCCATACTTTTGGCCTTGTGCCACATCCAAGCTACACATAGAAAATTACCATAACAGTTTTTGTTTTAATGTGGTTTTTAAGAAATGTTGGGTGACCCCAAAGTTTTTGCTTGTAGTATATATATATATATATATATATATATATATATATATATATATATATATATATACGTACCTATGTAGGGGAGAAAGATATATAAACGTAATTATCGACATTTATGTTTATATTCCCTGCTTCCCGCAATACACACACACACACACACACACAAATATATATATATATATATTTATATATATATATATATATATATATATATATATATATATATATATATACATATATATATATACATATATATATATGTGAAAGGTGTGAGTATATATATTTATATATATCCTCCGCTTCAGTATCTATGTACCTAATTACTACTTTACAAATTTCTTGGAATTCTTTTGAATTTTGCAAATAGATGACAGACCTTCCCAAGCATTCTTTAACCACTAAAAAAAAGCTCATTCTCACTCTTTGGGTATTCTCTTCAAACTCTCCTATCCGATTCATTCCATACTAATTCGATGGAAACAAGGTCAGGAGATTAAGATGGCCAAGTCATAATTTCTAAAATCTCGCTCTTTTCTTTTGAGTCAAGCTAATTTTGACATAATTTAGACGCGCGTTTTTGGATCATCGTCTTGTTGAAAGGTGAGGTTTTTTTGTTTTTTTTTCAATTATGGTATAGCATGTCTTTGCAAAATCAAATGATATTCTTCTTTTTTCATGATTCCCTTGAGCTGAATAAAATCTCCACTCCTATTTCCCGCCAAATGCCCCACACCATAACAGACCCACCACCATGATCAACTCTTAGAACCACACATTCATCATTCAGTCTTTCTCCTGCAGTTCTTTTCACGTACACTCTTCTCTTACTAGCAAAATGTCAAATTTGAACTCGTCTGTCCACAACACATTTTTTCTTCTCTTTCAATGTCCAGTTCTTATGCTTTTTTCACTATAACAGTCATTTATTCAACTTCCGTAACAGAGCTTTTTTGATGGCTATGTAGCCCCTGAGTCCCGCCGATCTTAATTGATTTTTAACAATTTAGAACGACACTGGATTCTGTTCAGCTGTCAACTCTGGAGCAGTTTTCCTTCTATTAGTTTTGCTCTCAATAATCAAGCGCAATAATCTTCAGCAGCATTTTTCACTTTTTGTTCTTTATTACCAACATCTGCACCTGTTTCTTACTAACTTTGTAACGAACATTGCAACCCATGTCTAAAATATCTGCAACTTATTGGCAATTTGTCTTCGAGAGTAACCTTCTTTGAATAAATATATATATAATATTTCTCAGATGAGCTATTATAATTATTTACACTATTTACATTGTTCGGACTGTAGTCCGCATCTTTGTGGCCATATTCACAACGTTTCGGCCGTTGTACGCTCCGATATTTAACAAGTGATTGGAATTTCGAACAGAACCATTTATTTCGTACACCGGGGTAGATTGTTCTAGTTCCACGTGCCATGCCTCTTTTGGATGTTTCAGTTATCTTCTTTTAACTCAGCTCTCCAATTTTTTATTCACCACGGCAGTTAACAGGTATTGAACTCACAAGTATTTGAATCAAGTCACTGGATCCATCCAGCGGTTAGCACTACCGCTTCAAGTCACTCCATCTTGTGTGTGAGGCCCTGTGAAAAGATGAATGAAGGCATAACGTCGGCACCACTAGTGATCACTCCAAATTGCCATGATGTCGACTGGATATATTATCCAACTCTTTCTGAATCCTTTGCACTCTACTCAGATTGAAACCCAAACACTCTGAAATCTTCGACCTGAAGTTTCCGGTGCGAATGCCAAGCAGTACAGCATGCAATTTCCAAATTTCTGTAGAAGTGAATTACATCATGGTGCTCCTCTTCTCACAGACAGTGCTCAACTAACCCTACTATACTGGGTAGTTGATAAAATCGCGAAATTCAAAATATAAAATGGCGACAACGTACCAATCGCATCCTGTATATATATATATATATATATATATATATATATATATATATATATATATATTATGAAATGGTCTAATTCCGACAAATAACGTATCAACAGAATATATATATATATATATATATATATATATATATATATATTGGTTGGATAGATGTGAGTTTGTGACCCTGAGTTTCACTCTTTTGCGATCGTCAGACAAACTGATTATTTTTTTTTTAATTTTGGGTTTATGTAGATTATTTATATTTATAATATATTATATATATTTATATTTACACACACTTTTCACACACACACACACACACACACACACACATATATATATATATATATATATATATATATATATATATATATATATATATATATATATATATACAGTAGCGTCCAAAACTAAGTGACAAAATTTTAAAACCTAATATTTGTTAGAAATAACAACTGTGAAAAGCTGAAATTTTGACAACTGGTAGTCGTTATTTTGTCCCTTACTTTTGGACGATCCTATTTTGAAAATAAATAAATAATTGTTATAATTCTTTTTCTATCCTTTGCAAATGATTCAAATTTTAGTATGTTATTATGGATGATAACGACTCTCATGTCTTCTCTTGTTCTCATCTTACATATATATATATATATATATATATATATATATATATATATATATATATATATATATAGGTAAGATGAGAATATATGACATATATATAAATGAGAAAATATTTCAACATGTTTTTGTTTTAATATCTAAAATAATATATATATATATATATATATATATATATATATATATATATATATACATATATATGAGAAAAATCTTTTGGCACGAAGCAGTGTTCAAACATTCCTTGCAGTAGATACAGCTGAGAAGAAAGCTCATGGTCCGATTGGAGATGATTAAATCTAACTTGCTTGGTTTTAGACTGATTGAAAGTTACTAGCCTGTTCTTTCTTTCCATTAACCTCTTCGTGTTAGGTCAGCGGGGAGATCAGCTGTAAAACTTTGAGCATCTTTTTTGAACGAGCTTGCGTGAATCTTCCCACAAACGCAATGTCCTATACTTATTTCTATGGCAAATGTCTAGATAAGCCCCACTCTTTAGTTCTACCAGTTGAAACCTTTAAAGCGAGATTTCGCCATCCTACCTCCACGGTGTCTAACCACTCACATTTCACCCGTATTCTATTCGAAGGAAGTTGTCACAAACAGCTTTTTCCCAAGAATAGCTACTCTCTGAAACAAATTTCCGCCGTGGTGGGTTCTCTCTTCAACACTACAATCCTAACCCCTTCACGTTAAGAGCTATTCGCTATATATCCTCCTTATCCTCATGATTTTCACTTTCTTCTACCTCCTCTGATATTCATGTCTCAATAGTAATACTGATCGGTTCAATAAGGTCAAATTGGCAGCTGATCTCAAAAGTAGCCTACAATTTCTTAACTGGGGCAAGGAAGGTCTTTTTAATTTTAGCCCCTGTAATACGCCCCGGTTTTAATCGTTTAAGAGAACAAAGTTTTCATTATATCAGCATGGCTGATGCTAACCTCCAGGAGAGGGACCCATTACACGTCCGGGTAACGTTTTCCGATGACGTGGAGTGGAAAACTTCTATTGGATCAATTGCTATGTCTCTTGCTAGGAAAGTTGGTTTCTCGACAGAATCTATCTCTATGATTCTGCTATGTATTTAGAGATTCTACATGAGGTACAAAGATGAATCTGCAATGTTATTGGTCCTGACCTGGCATCTCGATTTATTCTCTTTCCTGCTCACTTCTGCTTTTTCTACAAATACTTTCATCGAAATTGTTCTGATGAATTTAAACGGAGTACTAGATTTGGGGCAAGGTATCATCATGTTTTGGAATGGCTAGATGTAACCGTAAGTTCTATGTAAATAGTTTCTTCTATCACACTTCTCGGTTGTGGAACACTTTTTCGGCTTTTTCCTGTCCAGTCAAATTTGATCTTTAAAAATTTAAATGCAATGTCAATCGTTGACTTCAGTCTTCTGGATTCTTGCTTTCTCTCTCTCTCACTCTCTCTCTCTCTCTCTCTCTCTCTCTCTCTCCTTGATCATGTTTTACTTTCTCATATTCGCTCACACTCAAAAAACCCTTGCGTCTTAGTGGCTTTATTGCCTTTCTTGGAGTGAAATGGTCAAAAAGAAATCACACATCGCATTCAGTAACTCTCTGTATGGAGTGGCTCTTGAGTCTTCCATTAATTTTAATATAGACATTATTGAGAATACACAAGAAAAGTGTACTGCAATACATAGCAAGATTTGTAAAGAAGTGAGACAAAAAATGGCGGTTTCTCGAGAAAGTACAAGAATACAGTCAGAATGATGAATAAGGTGGATAATATGAATGGAAGAAAAAGTGCTAGGAAGTAAAAGTTATGATGATAAGGAGCAATAACGATTGAGTTTGGACGAAGAGTTCAACATTGAAGTGTTCAGTGAAGCATCCTCGTGGGAGTCTTTTCCACGGGAAAAAAGACTGTTAGTTATTTTTTATCCCATTGATCTGTTGATGTTAGGTCAGCGAAGAGATCGACTGCAAGGCTCTGAGCATCTTTATTTTTGGACGAGCTAACGTCAACGTTCACACTGTCATTATGCTTGAAGTGTAAATTTCTCCTTAGATTTGAAACACGGAGGTTGGTTCGAATTTCCGAGCGAGAAAAAGGTTTGAGCTGACAGAAGAAAGCTCATTTGAACATTTGACAGACATAGCTATTGAGTAGCGACAGTCGGGCAAAGTTTCGTCTGTGCGAAAGAGGTTCAAGAGTAATAGATAGACATACATATAATGAAGAGACTGACATAGATAGATAGATAGATAGATAGATAGATAGATAATGAAGAGACTGACATAGAGAGATAGAGAGACATACATACAGATAATGAAGAGACTGACATAGATAGATAGATAGATAGATAGATAGATAGATAGATAGATAATGAAGAGACTGGCATAGTGTTATGGTCCGGTTCCTTGTACTACGGTGATAGTCCAAGGTAGAACCAATAAAGTAGAACTCGAACACGGATATGTAATAACACAGATATATTACAAACAGGAATATATACAGAGAGGTAGAAAGTGTTAGTCCGAACAATCATGTTTAGTGGGAAGAACAAAGTAGTCTCGACCAGTATCACTATTCCAATGTCTTGCAGTAATTGTCTGAACGCGACTGTTTCGGACTGCTTCTGACTCGACTGACTGACTCGCTCGCTCTGACTGACTGACTCCTGACGGACCTCACTCCAGACTTCAGACTAAACGGTATTTAGTCACCCCCCCACGAGGGCATCATGTGGCACAAGGCCGGTTTAACGTAGGCTCTCCGAGCCCGTGGGCTCGGGCAAAAATATGCCCTTTCAACCCGTATAAACGGGTTCAGGGTCGGTCTACCTCCCCGAAAGAGACTCCGCCTTTCGGCGTAGCCTCCTTCGGTTTCCTCCCCGCCCGTAGGCAGAGAGTTCAGCCGATCAGCCGGTCGTACGACTTCGGTCTGAACGGTATTTAGTCACCCCTCACCGCCACGAGGGCATCATGTGGCACAAGGCTGGTTTAACGTGGGGTTTCCGAGCACGTGGGCTCAGGCAAAAATATGCCCTTTGAACATTTATAAACGGGTTCAGGGTCGGTCTACCTCCCCGAAAGAGACTCCGCCCTTCGGCGTAGCCTCCTTCGGGTTCCTCTCCGCCCGAAGGCAGAGAGTTCAACCGATCAGCCGGTCGCCCGACTTCGGGCTGAACTCTCTGCTTCCTCTTGAAGCGCATATTTATTATATATAGAACAGTCCATTATGTTATTATGGGTAAGGTCCCATAACACATAGGTAGATAGAAGAGACTGTGATAGATAGATAGATAGATAGATAGATAGATAGATAGATAGATAGATAGATAAGTTAAATATATATATACATTAAATACATACATTAAATGGTTCATGCTAAAATCCCGTCCTACAATGTTGTCAATCGCTATTCGAGAAAGTAAGAACCAAAATTGGTTGACAATACGTTGCTGAGACAGGATCTTTGGCACCACAAACTATAGTATTAAGTATTTATGGATTGTATTCTACTAATGGTGGGTTCATGTGTTCGTTTGATATCTGCTCCCTGTTTACATGTGTTCCCCTGTCTGAGACTATTGAGATGTGTTGCGAAATATTGTATCGTACCTCTTTGTCTCCTACAGATTTTCCTGAGGGTATATTTGTTGAGCTTATGATGTTCGCCACTGCGTCTGTCGAATTTAGCTTTAATAATATTATGTATCGACAGATCGACGGGGTAGCTATGGGTTCGCCTTTGGGTCCAGTGTTGGCGAATATCTTTGTTGGTTTTCATGAGGCTTCCTTATTTACTCCTATTTTTCGTCCTCTTATGTATCATCGTTATGTTGATGATACCTTTTGCCTCTTTAATAATGAGGCGGAAGCTGACAAATTTCTCACCAAATTAAACTCTGTCCATCCTGCCCTTAAGTTCACCGTAGAAAAGGAGTCTAATTCTTGTCTTTCCTTTTTGGATGTTTTTGTCCATAAGATTGATGACAAGTTTGAGACTTCTGTATTTAAGAAGGCCACTTTCTCGGGACTTTACACGCGTTGGGACTCCTTTTGTCCCAGACAGCGTAAGATTAATTTAATCAAGTCCTTAATTTACAAGGCACTTAGGTTATGCTCAGAGGGTTTTCTCTGCGGTGAAATTGACTTTGTTAGAATGACATTATCAAAAAATGGATATCCGTTGGATGTTTTGGAATCCGTTATTCAAGATGTCATCAGTAAATTCCATAGGGTGAAGCCGCAATTAGCTGATAAATGTCCTGTTTATTTGCGTCTTCCCTATATTGGTACAGAGGGTGAGAGTTTATCGAAACGTATTTCACGTTTAATCAATAGCTGTTATTTTTCGGCAAAGGTTAGGGTAATATTCGGTACCCGTTCTGCTTTCTCTTCCATTTGTAAGGATGTCCTGCCTCCCCATCATCTTAATTCAGTGATTTACCAATACAAGTGTAGTTGTGGACATGACTACATAGGTAGGACGTCCCAGCGTTTGGATTTAAGAATTAAACAGCATTTACCCTCCAGGATTTTGAATCCGTCCTCTAGAAAAAGCCAATTGACTAACAGTTCTGGTTCTGCCATTGCTGAACATTTGATAAATAGAAGGGAATGTGTGGAAAATTTTAGTGGTGACCGATTTACTATTTTATCGAGATCACACTCCACTTTTCACCTTAAGGTCCTGGAGTCCTTGTATATCAGATCCCGTGAACCTTCCCTTTGTAAACAGAGGGAATGCTTGCTGGGTCTGAATATTATTGGACTCTAGTCTCCTTGTAATTCATAATTTTTTTTCTCCCCCCCCCCATTTAATTACATTCGATAATTAAATAATTTACACGCTTTTAAATTCCCAGACTAAATACTTGATAAGTCCTGGGACGAAACCGGTCGTTCTGTTTTGGCTTTTTTAAAAATGCCTTCTTACTATTTGTTCCTTTCTATTATTAAATTCTGTACCACAAAAAACTTATTTATATATATTTATATATATATATATATATATATATATATGTATATATATATATATATATATATATATATATATATATATATATATATATATATATATATATATATAAGCCGGCAAATCTAGGTTTCCAAACACACACACACCAGCTAGTGCAACTAGTTAATCCCTGTTGCAGACGCCTACTCAGGCACATGTTAAATTTATAAATGTTTCCTATTTGTAATAGCGTAATAGTGTTCAGTACCAAAGATAAAGCCTTTATGTATATAGACAATGTGAACGTGCAAATTAATACAGCATAAAGACTGTCGGTTTTACTCTAAATCATCAGATTAATTACACCCACACAAAATGCACACATATCCATACACACACACACACACATACATATATATATATATATATATATATATATATATATATATATATATATATATATATAATATTAGTGGTAAATACACACATACATATGCAAAATATATAAATATATATACATACATGCATATACATACATATATATTTTTTGAATAAAAAATTCCAAGAGGATAGAATCCAGGTAGAACTCAATGTCCAGGAGAGAGTAAGGATATAATAAAAAGGCTTAAACACTAATATTCCATGGTCATAATTTATTCCATTGGAATCGTAAATACGATCCAATTCATCAGACCTACAAATTCAAAAAGAAAACAGAAAAAACAACTCCGGAAATAAAAAATAGAATTTAGAGAGAGTGTAAGTATGAGAGTGTGGGACGAATGTTAGAGCTATAGAAGGGGGTAACAGACGAGAGAAGGTAGGAGATTAAAATTTAACAGAGAGATCGTCTATTGTGTGTGTATGTCACCACAAAATGTATCCTTTCCGGTTACATCTTTAATGTATTAGACATCCGACAACATTTATATTTCTCTCCCTTAAACAGTCTTTGACTCCTCTCTTTAAAACTTCTCTCTGTTAAAAAAAACTTGTT
>OZ010590.1:94224547-94227047 GCA_963932145.1 Acanthosepion lycidas
ATGAGAAAGGTAAACAGATTTAGAATCCACAGTTCACTGACATTTATTTTTTCTAAAAATATTTTTTAAATGATATTTTTATTAAAAATATTTTACATTGCGACACGGAAATTTCTATCTTTCGAAACTTAAATTTATTTATCTCGTCATTCTACAATGTTCGGTAACTTTGGTGAAAAGGATTTACATTTGAAAATAGAAAACAATATGTTTGTTTATTAAAGAGTTGATATGGAAAGGGGATCCAGATTTTTAGATCTTATGAGTGTTTCAATTTTAACTAATCAGAAGGAACGTCAACGCTAAATTTGAAAACTAAAAATCATAGGTTATGGAGGAATGTATGGTATTCATATATGTCTCGGGGAACTGTCATATTAACGGCTCGTCACCTTACTTCCGGCAAAAAGGACATTTATTTCCCTGACAGTGGGTTAAATTTGTTTTTAAAAAAAATATATTTACATATATTTTAGAACTATCTTAAAGGGACGTCTGGTATGATTAAAACATTTTTATATATTTTTAAGCCCAGTGAATTAGCATAAAACCATAAAACGCTAAATAGATAAAAAGATAAAATTAAAAATTATCTTTTTAGCAATTATTGGTTTTATGCTAGTTTTAATTTATGGAGGTCGTTTTTAGCTATAAATATGTCGCTTCGTCCTATCATCTTTAGGCAGTTTTACCCTGAACATCTGTTAGGTGAATCCTTGTTAAATAGATCCTGGCTGCCTAGATTATTTTTATACTTTGCTCTGCTTAGTGTATTGAGCACTTTTTTGACCACGTTTTTTTTTTTTTTTTTTTTTCGCTAGGCATTGCGGCGTTGGGTGATTTCTTCGAGCAACACGAACGTTTTTAGTTTTTCCTTTTTCTACCTGATACCAGTTTAATATATTTTTATTCGCAAATTGTGCTATCCGTGTGGGTTTTTTTTTTTTTTTTTTGCTTTTTTTTTTTTGTTTTTTTTCATATCATTCGAGTATATATAAATATATAATTATTTATTTAAAAATACATATATAATTATTTATTTTAAAAATTTATATATATATATATATATATATATATATATATATATATATATATATATAATTATTTATTTAAAAATATATTTTATTTTATCGCTACATAGCGATGGAATCATATTTTTAAACAAATAATTATATTTATGCTCTACTTTTGTATCGAGCACTATTTTTTTAAAAATAATAACAAAAATACTAAAGAACTTTGGATTATTTACCTAACGAGTTCTTTCCTATTTTCTATATATTTTTACACACACACAGATACACACACACACACACACACACAGAGACACACACACACACATATATATATATATATATATATATATATATATATATATATATATATATATATCGCTCTATATGTAGCGGGTCTTCAATGCCACTTAAGATTATCGCCCAAACTTTCATAACTGAATCAAGAAGCTGTCAGATCATCATAAGTCGAAACCGACGAGAGAGTCCATTATTATTATTATATATATATATATATATATATATATATATATATATATATATATATATACATATGTATATATATATATATATATATATATATATATATATATATACATATATATATATATACACCTGTTTTTTATCTAAATTGCTAAAGCTATATCACCCCTCTTCTTCCTTTAAAAACCCTACGTACATCTCTTATCTTTTTACTTCCTCTTTTTTCTTTTTCCCTTTTTTCTCCTTTTCCTTTTCCCATATCATTTCCGTTGAGTTGACCAATTAAATAGGTCAATGTCTGAGACTTACCTCCTCCTTCCTCAATTAAGTATTATAAAAAGAAATCTAAAAAATTAATTTTAAAACTCTCCTTTCCCTCTCTAAACTCGACCATGTCTCTCATACCATCCTTCACCACCCTCTATGTCAACTTATATAAGCTTAATACTGCCCTGTTTTAATTCCATTTTTCGTTTCACCTTTTGAAAGTGGAGTCTGAGGATCCAGAGAAGGATAAAATTCTCTGTTGAAATAAATTATTACAATGCAGCCTTAAAGTGGTCTGTTTTTCTTTAAATTACATATATATATATATATATATATATATATATATATATATATATATATATATATATATTATGAAATAGACAATTATTTAAAATTATTTTAAGTCAATTTCTAGGAAACATAATGAGGAAAGAAGGTTTAGAAAATTTGACACTTAGAGAGAATGCCGCTGTCAAAAGGGATAGAGCGAAAGAGCGAGTAACCTACCTAGAGAGCTTGTGTAAATGGACGGTAGAACAGAGTGTAAAAGGTAGTGAAAAGACAAGCATTTCTCAGGTGTTATAAATGATAGGAAGTAGTAGAGAGCTATGATCGGCCACGTTCTTAATGAATTTGGCATATAGAAGAAACTTGTTTTTATGTTTACTGCGTTCACATAAATACGTAGAGGTAGAATTCTCTCTATCTCTCCCTCTCTCTGTTGCTCTCTCTCTCTC
>OZ010590.1:94232047-94252047 GCA_963932145.1 Acanthosepion lycidas
GAAGAATCGAATTCTACGCGGAGGACAAACATTTTTGCTATCCGTCAGCCATAACAGTGGCGAGGTTTGCCGAAGAAACGAATTCTACACGGAAGACAAACCTTTTTGCTATCCATCGGCCATAACAGTGGCGACGATTAACTAAAGAAACGAATTCTACGCGGAGGACAAACCATTTTGCTATCCGTCGGCCATAACAGTGGCGACGATTGACTGAAGAAACGAATTCTACGCGGAGGACAAACCTTTTTGCTCTCCGTCGGCCATAACAGTGGCGACGATTAACTAAAGAAACGAATTCTACGCGGAGGACAAAACATTTTGCTATCCGTCGGCCATAACAGTGGCGAAGATTGACTGAAGAAACGAATTCTACGCGGAGGACAAACCATTTTGCTATCCGTCGGCCATAACAGTGGCGACGATTAACTGAAGAATCGAATTCTACGCGGAGGACAATCCTTTTTGCTATCCGTCGGCCATAACAGTGGTGACGATTAACTAAAGAAACGAATTCTACGCGGTGGACGAACCTTTTTGCTATCCGCTGGCCATAACAGAGGCCACGATTAACTAAAGAAACGAATTCTACGCGGAGGACAAAAATTTTTACTATCCGTCGGCCATAACTGTGGCGACGATTAACTGAAGAAATGAATTCTACGCGGAGGACAAACATTTTTGCTATCCGTCGGCCATAAAAGTGGCGACGATTAACTGAAGAAACGAATTCTACGCGGAGGACAATCCTTTTTGCTATTCGTCGGCCATAAAAGTGGCGACGATTAACTGAAGAAACGAATTCTACGCGAAAAAAATAAAAATGTATCAGACATTTTTTCGTCATGTGACAATGTTCTACTATATAACGAAAGGGTAGTAATTCCAAAAACACTACAAAGGCGAATCCTAAAGGACTTCCACATGGGATATTCAGGAAAGAATAGAATGAAATCGTTAATGCGAAGTTACGTATATTGGCAAAACATGGATCAAGACATTACACAGATGGTGGAAAAATGCAAGGGTTGTTCCTTAGCAGCAAAAGCACCGCTGATCATCCATAAGCCGAGGCCAGAGACAGATCGACCGTGGTCAAGAATTCATATAGACTTCGCAAGTCCAATAGATGATTTCTACTATATGATCTTAGTAGACAGTTATAGCAAATGGCCAGAAGTGTTTCGTTGCAGAAAATCTACTTCTAAAACTACCATAAATTGCCTCCATGAGCTGTTTGCTCGCTTCGGAGCGGTTGATTGTCTAGTCACTTATAATGGGACACAATTCACATCTGCCGACTTTCAAGAATTTTGTGAAATTTTTCAAGTTAAACATATCAAATCCCCGCCATATCACCCAAGATCAAACGGGCAAGCGGAGAGATTTGTAGACACACTCAAAAGAACGTTAAGGAAAGCATATGACGTGCCAACATAAAAGGCGTTGCAACAATTTTTACAAGTATATCGAAACAGTGCTACCCCATCGGCATTATCACCCGCGGAAGTGATGTTCGCCCGAAAAATCAAATCAGTATTTGACAAATTGCTACCAAAATAAACAAAGCAAATACCAATGTCGTGCGTACCAAAAAGAAAATTTCACCCAGGAGAGAAAGTTCTTTTTAAGATGTATAAAAACAATAAGTCCTACTGGGAGCAAGGTACAATTGAAAAAAGAATCGGAAACATGGATTACATAGTACAGGGCCCGAAATTCTCGCATAGAAGACATGTAAATCAAATAAGAAAGAGGCTTTTAGATGATTCTAATGGTCCACATCAGGAAGAAATGATGGATACAATATTCGACACATTTGATATGCAAAGGCCGCAAACAATGCCTGAACCACGAAAATCGACCAGGTAAAGAAAAGTCACAGAGCCTTTGATAATGTCCAATGAGAAAAAATACTAAAGACCCCTGTGACGCAAAAGCTTTGGAAGTGGGTGGGTGTTATGGGAATTTACTTATAACGATAATGGACTCTTCCTGACACTATAAATACTGTGCCTCTCAAGAGGTATAATGAATGAATGATGTAACGAGTCGAGACAATATTAGTTCACTCTAAACCAGACGGACAGTCATTACTAACACCTTCAACTTCTTGTACTATATTTCTGTTGTAATATATCTTTGTTATTCTACACTTGTGTTTGTGTTGTTCTTCCTTGGTTCCTTCCCTGGACTATAACTGTGGTGCGAGGATATTGGACTATAACAGATAGATAGATAGATAGATAGATAGATAGATAGATAGATAGATAGATATTAATAAGACTGAAAGACATAAATAAGGAACAGAATGAGATAGAGAGATAGATAGATAGATATTAGGTTGGTGCAAAAATAATGTCGTTTTCTAACATATGTTACTATGTGAGAAAACGATATTATTTTGCACCAACCTAATAGATAGGCAGGTGGACAGATAGATAGATATAAGCAGGTAGAGATAGAAATGGATTTAGATAGATAGATAGATAGATAGATAGATAGATAGATAGATAGATAGATAGATAGATATTAGGTTGGTGCAAAAATAATGTCGTTTTCTAACATATGTTACTATGTGAGAAAACGATATTATTTTGCACCAACCTAATAGATAGGCAGGTGGACAGATAGATATATATAAGCAGGTAGAGATAGAAATGGATTTAGATAGATAGATAGATAGATAGATAGATAGATAGATAGATAGATAGTTATTAGGTTGGTGCAAAAATAATGCCGTAATAATGTCGTTTTTTGACCTATATTTTAACGTCAAAAACGACATTATTACGTCATTATTTTTGCACCAACCTAATAGATACTTACTGTGAGGCAAAAAAGATAATAATTTTCAAAACACTTATCAGCCGTCCTTCTCTATATATATAAAAAAAATATCCAATTCTAGAAAATTATATTGAAATTTTTCTCCATCCAATAAAGTTTTTTTTTTTTTTTTTTGCCATTCAATTTCTTATGCTTAACTGGGATTTTCTTAATCATTGAGACTTTCCTGGAGAACCACGAAAATTTAATGATCGTTAATAACAAAATTGCCAGAGGAACGTAAATAATTTCCTTCAAATTTTTCAAAACTTTTTTCTATTTAATATATTTCCTCTTTCTACCTCTGGTTTTGGTTTTGTTTTTATTTTCGTTTTTTTTTTTTTTGTTTTTTTTATTTTAGTTTTGTAAACAAACCATATTTTCAATTCATAATGTCTACGAATCCCAAAAGCATTTACTAGACAAAGTTGTGCCTGAAATCGCTACTTACGATTACCTCATTATCATGTATTAATAATAGATATTGGAATGAGAGAAGACACTCAGGAACGCGTTGAATGACTGCTATTGGGCCTGTTTGTCTCTTCTCCCTTAAAGTCAGTGTTCAATTCCAAGATTAAGAACAAGACGTAAATCCTTCATTTCAAAGATTTTACACCCTCTTTCATAACCTGCAATTCCAGGTTAAACAGAAGATTTAAAACATCATAAACCGATTTTCTTTATATATATGTATCAATATTATCGAATATCACGAGTTTGCAAATAAGTCCTGCGTTGTTTGTTGTCTCCGGATTCTAAATGTCTACCGGCAACTCCTCAGGAGGGACCCCTACGCTGCATCATCAGATTGAATCAACGAGAGAAAATTTTCTTTTCCAGATTTCCTTTTTACTCGCCTTATTTTAGGTCTGGACGTAACAAAAATCATTTCTTGTAGAAAATACGAGAAAAGGAGAAATGGAGAGTACAGTTATCAACAGAGCAGCCTGCTGCCTTTAAGTTTATGGTTTGTCTTGTTGCAGCCACAATCACGGAAGGGAATCTGGGAGAGTAAGGCTCGGCTGAACATCAGACACTCTTGATTTCTCTACGCTCGCAATCGTACCTCCTGTATTCTTTCGTCTTTTTTTTTAGTCTTAGATCAAAACTTAGCCAAAGGCAATGCATCACCTTCAATACGCTAGGCCCACAGAGAATAACCTCCCACTCAGTACGTGTCGTCAAAGATTTTACAAGTACGGTACGGACTGGAATTACATTCGCCAAAATTATCATTGTTCCATTTTTGTCTAGCCTACCCATCCTGTAACACATGTGAGCAGATCAGTGAAAAGGGAGATTGTGTGCATACTATTGGCTTGCTTACTTTCAGTGTTGCCATATTTGCCAAAAATATGACACCCTGTTCAATTTTAAATTCAAATGATTTCTAATAGTGGTAGTATTCGTCATCGTCATGCTCTCTCTCTCTCTCCCTCTCTCTCTCTCTCTCTCTCTCTCTCTCCTTATTCCCTTTTTTTTCTCTTGTGACGATGGAGGTGAAGACCCAGCCTACTCCTGAAGAGCAGTCAAAGAGAGTTTGACGAGGCCATTCGCGTAATTTTGACTTTGGTGAACAGCTCTGCGCGACGGAGAAGCCAACACACTTAGCCAGAAGCGCCTACCTGGTGAATCAAAGGAATGAGGCAGGCGAGATCTGGCAAACCTGGTTTCATCAGGATGTCGGGTACTTTGTCTGTCAAGGACCGCCTTGGTGCACCAGTCTGACTGACACTGCCCTCTTCCGTCGATTTGGACTTTCAGATCGTGTAGATATTTGTCTATTCCACTGTTGCGGTCTTCGGGGGTTGGTCGCATTCAGTCTGGTCCCACCTCCTCGGCCTTACCGCCATCGGTTGCCCTACAAGAGTTGAAACTTCAGACGGCTTCGCTCTTGGGATCATTGGGACACGCAACCCTTCTATTAGGTTGGTGCAAAAATAATGTCGTTTTCTCACATATGTTACAATGTGAGAAAACGACATTATTTTTGCACCAACCTAATACTATGACGAGGAACAACCAAATATTTTAGACTCGATGTCGGAGTGAACAGTCCGTTATCAAATGCAGTATTTTTACTTATTATTACTTTAATGACGATAATAGAAACGAATCCATGAATTAAAAAAAGAGTAAAGGTATAAAATTATCATTAAATAAATGAGAACATGTTTTATTATTGAGTTAAAAATATTTCAAAGATGAATAATAAAGGATCAAATTCACTGCTGAACCAAAAGTTAAAATGATAGTAACAGACGATACTGAACCAATAGTCAGCAAATATGGCGACTGGAAATGGATTTTCTTTAAAATTATATCTTCTTTCATAAAAAAGAGAAATGTTATGTTTAAATATAGAATTATTTACGCTAATACAATGCATTAAATGATCCTAATAATTCTTCGTGATAATAGGCATTCTTAATTAAATAAACTTTGACACAATACATATTTTCAAAATTAAACAATCGCTTTATGCCTCGAATATCTATATTAATAATTTAATATTGTAAATATATAATAATATAACAAACTTTTTATTAATATTCATAGTATACAAGTTTGTTTTTCATGGCATGTATACCGAAGAGAAATTTATAACACAAAAACGCATTCGACAAAGCAAAACGCAACGAAAGCCATCAACCCTTTTTCAGGTTATTAAAGTAAGAAAATGATTTTAGATTGTAAGAATTTCTTTAGATAATAATGATTTAATGATACAAGTCTTACTAATTAACCTATAACTAGGGGTAGAAGAAGAGTCCGTCAGTTATGTGCTATGCATGATACACGCTTAGGCGTTCATGTATCTTTCGATACATGACTGACGAGGCAGATTTTTCCCGAGGTAGGTTGCCATTTCTGCGGTAGACCGGTTGCCATCTAAGTCTATAGAACCCGTTCTGTCCTGCTATTTACCCATAGCTGGGGGATATATACTATTCCCAAAGGATATTTGCGAGTATGATAATATAATGAATGCAACTGGAATTGGAACTGATCACCTTTTAACAATTCCGAGCGATTATGCATTACATCACGCGTACAACCAAGCTTACCACACTCGATATTCACAAGCGGTCAACCATCTAGGTACTGACAAGGCTCGACGTTGCTTAACTTTGGTGAACGTACGGGAACTAATGTTTTAGCGTAATGTGGCCGTAAGCAAAGGTGAAGGGTTTCTTTTGGAAAACACGACTTTTAAAAGACGCCTGTCAGCTGCTGCCGCCGCCGCTGCTACTACTACTAAATATATCCTTAACAAGAAAAGATCTGTGTCTCCTCCTGCTAATGCGGTATAAACTCATTATATAGTAATGTTGTTTTATCTTAATTTACGCACGGATATACAAATTAGGAATCATTTGAATAGGAGGGTGACACGGTGGAGTAATCGATAGCGACTCTGATTGAGGAATCAGAGAGCCGAGTTTGAAATCCAGTCGAATCCATTACATTCACTTACGTACTAATAACCTTGGGAAAGGTATGAATCCTCTTCTTCTCAACCCCCGACAAGCTATGGGTAAATAGCAGGACAGGTTTGTAACTAGTCCAACGCAGATAGAAATAGCAACCTACTGCGGGAAAAAACACTGCCTCGTCAGATACATGATCGCCTAAGCAGGAATCATGCATGACTGACTAAATAAGATAACCTGTCTTTCTATTTTTGAAATGTTGTAACCCTATGTAACTTGAACATCTGTCTAAAAATGTTTAAGGTCCAACAGTCGTTCAAGGCACGGGGCCTCCCTGCGGAAACATCCATTTATCGTGACGGATGATAGTTCAGACAGTACAACCTTTCTAGCAGTGATGATAAAGGATGAGGATATTTCATCATCCTGGAAATAAAAATCAAATATGTCATCATTTTAAAAACAACCTTTCTACCAGTGAAAAAACTTAACTGACGTGTTTCGTCCTCTGAGGGATTTTAGCAAGGATTTTATTTTTATGACTAGTATTTATATACAAGAGCAAAAATGTTATTGTTTTTTTTTAAACTTTTCGTATAGGTGTGCCATTATTTGCTATGGAATTAGGGACAGAGCAGCGATAGCCTCGCTTTGTTGCGTCTGTCGGAAAGAGGCTGTAGAATAAAGAGTTTTCTGACACAGGAACACGTAAATGTGTCAAAACAAGTGAAAGTGAGGTCTGGACAACTCCGGCCAAGACATGACAGCAAGACTTCATTTTTTTTTTTTTTGTCTAATTTTACTCTGGTAAACATAAGCACGGGAGAAGGATTCGTGTGCTTCCTGCTGAGATAAAATTAGCCGACATCTTTTCCAGAAATTGGTAATGGTAATGGAAATATTAGGCGTTTCTCTATAAGGAAACATTTGGCATTCATTGACCGAGCAGCCAGTACTGCTGTTGGTTGAAATTTATAAAATCGTTCTCTTAAAACAATTTTTTAGGTTTCACATGTTCAGTAACTGTTATCGTTCCTTCGAGTAAAGATGTGAGTTTTTCTTTCATAACCTTCTTTTAATGAAATTGTGTGGAACGGCATCTTGATTACGTCATTATTTTCTCGAGTGACGTGTTTTGTAATGTCCGTTTGTAGGAGAGACTTTGTAAATCACAGATACAAATAATAGTAACGCCTTCAAATAATACTCGGTCAGATGCCGCTAATTGCCATATATATATTATCCAATTCCTCATGACCCTAAACACAGTGCATGACTCAATTAACTACTAACGACACCACAAACTAAAATCACCGACACCCACAACTATCTACACTTTAAGTCTTCCCACCCTAAACACCTCAAAGAGAACCCTCCCTATTCCCAAGCACTTAGACTCAGAAGGATATGTTCCAACAATGAAGAATTAAATAAACACATTGAAAATCTGGAGCATCAATTCACAACACGTGGCTATAAACAACACCTAATCAGGGAACAAATAAATAAAGCAATTTCCACACCTGGAGAAGACACCCTAATGTACAAGATTAAAAATAAATCTAGCCGCATCCCTCTAGTAACCACTTTCAACCCCACTCTGCCTCCACTATCCCAAATAATCAAACGTCGCTGGGAAATACTACATCTCAAATCAGACCTAAAAATATTGTTTAAGGAACCCGGCCTTCTTGCATATCGTAGACCTAAGAACCTAAAAAAAAATCATAGGTAGTAACCACATTTCAGGGGACAAGATAATCTGTAATAAACTAAGAACAAAAACAACAGGATTTTCCCAACCATGTAACAACAAAAGAATTTTATGCTGCAACCACATTAGACACACGAATTCATTCACTAGCTCAGTCACTAAATCTACTTTCAAAATCTACCACGATTCTAACTGTAGAAGTCATAACATAATTTTCCTTGAAAATAAGTGGATACAACGTCTAAAAACACAATATCCGACCGAGCTCAACCATAAATTTAGCAATATAGATAGTATTAATATATAACCCTACAAATCAAAACCTACCCACACAAGACAGACATGCTTACGGAGGTGTTGAGGCCACACACTTATACACACACCCACGCGAATATACACACTTACACACATCATACTCACTCACTCCCTAATGAGCCAAATGATAACACACACCCAAAGCAATACACACGCTTACACATATCATACTCACTCACTCCATAAGAACCAAATAACAGACACACACACTTAACAGAGACACATCCCCTCTCCAGGACCAATAAAACTGTCAAACTGACCAAGGGAATTCAGAGAAGCATAGATCTATCCAGTTCTTATCTCAAATAACAACTTAAAAGAGACTGTTTGACCAACACAAGGAATGTTAAAAGATTCATGTTAAAAAGATAAAAAAATAAAAAAACAAATGAAAACTACAGACAAAAGTTCATTTTCTCCATCAAGACATTCACTGCTAGCAGCAAGCAGAAATATTTCTCCTCCTGATGATGGCCATTTTGGCCGAAACTAGTCAAAGGAATCTAAATGAAATAATAAAAAAAAACGAAAGAATATTAATTTACAACCCAGTGTGTCTAAAGATTTTAATGTTTTTATTGTTCAATATATATATATATATATATATATATATTTAAGGTTAATGTTTTCGATTTTGTGTAATATATATATATATATATATATATATATATATATATATATATAAAGACAATTTTATGTTTATACGTTCTTTTTATAGATACAAGCATTTAAGTAAATGCTCTGTTTAAACGACATTTACCGACCTGAATGTCCGAGAAATTTTCATTCAAAGTATGCGTCTTCCGACAGGAATCGAACCTGTATCCAATAAGGAACCGTCATATAGCCTGACGTGTTTTTACCGATTGAGCCACAGAGGAGCGTTTTGGCTAGCAAGGTCGATTTTACTGTTTTTAAACCACAGTTCTCCAAGATTTTCTCTCACACATACATATCTGCTCGATGCGTATCTAAATGTAAACAAATGACGTCACACATTATGAAATGGACAAAGTCCGACAATTATTTTAAGACATTTTTATGTTTATACGTTCTTTTTTATAGGTAAATGTTGTTACTAATGTTTATTAAAAACAGTGCATTTACTTAAATATTTGTATCTATAAAAAGAACGTATAAACGTAAAAATTTCATAATGTATGATATATATATATATATATATATATATATATATATATATATATATCCTTTACACGTCATTTCTGTCGATCTGTGCTCAAACCCAAACGTCGGCAGCGACACTTTATTCTTATATGACAATATGCTATCCATTTTAGTTGTTGCTGCTGTTGGTAGTCCACAAGTATTGGCTTTCCTGTTATTTGGCACAGTTCTTTGTGATCGTGTATCGCCAGTCCACAAGGTTCAAATAAGAATGATCTTCGTCCAGATCCACAGGCTTCACTCTCTGAAAGCCATTTTTAACCATTAATCTTAGAAAGGAGCTGCATACAACTGAACAAGTGAGTTCCATTCATATGGACGACCGAATCTGACGAGGCCACTGAAGAGCATGAGCCGACTTTTAAGGTTAATGTTTCGATTTTGTATCAATTTGCTGTGTGGGACTCAGCTACTCCTAGCGCAGCCTCTTTTATGGTCAATACTCTTTTCTCCTAAACCAAAAATGTTAAAACTTACCTATAAGAGGCATTTGAAGTGTTTAGTATTTACTAATTTCACATCTTGGAACAATTGATTATATATATATATGCCCAAATATATAGAAAATAGGAAAGAACTCGTTAGGTAAATAATCCAAAGTTCTTTAGTATTTTTGTTATTATTTTAAAAAAAATTGTGCTCGATACAAAAGTAGAGCATAAATATAATTATTTATTTAAAAATATGATTCCAACACGCTACATAAGAGATTTTCGGCTCTTGTTTTGAAACATGAGAACTCTTATGTAGCGTGTTGGAATCATATTTTTAAATAAATAATTATATATATATATATATATATATATATATATATATATATATATATATATATATATATATAGCAGTTCAAGAAAGATATTTGTGTCCCTAACACGCAAAAAAAAAACGAATATTCAACATCGAAAAACTCAAGAAAAATTAATTCCTTTTAATAATATTTTTTGAAATATCCACTCTTTTCCTGATGAAGGTCGGGAGACAGGAAACGTGTAGCAAAATTAAGGAAAATAAAGCAAAATATATTTTTTTTTAAATCCACATTACAACCAAAAACTTTTGAGGTTCCTCTCTTCTTTTTATTATACACCCTTTTCTCTCATTGAAACTACTATAAAGTCTTCCCTTTATTTATATATATATATATGTGTGTGTGTGTGTGTGTGTGTGTGAAAATATATAGAAAATAGGAAAGAACTGGTTACGTAAATAATCCAAAGTTCTTTAGTATTTTTGTTATTATTTTTTTTTAAATAGTGCTCGATACAAAAGTAGAGCATAAATATAATTATTTATTTAAAAATATGATTCCAACACGCTACATAAGATTTCTCATGTTTCAAAACAAGAACTCTCGTTTTGAAAGATGAGATCTCTTATGTAGCGTGTTGGAATCATATTTTTAAATAAATAATTGTATATATATACATATATATATATATATATATATATATATATATATATATATATATGGTGTATCAAAAATAATTTTACAAACTTCGAAGGCGAGTTCTTCACACAAAAAATAGGTGAAAAGTTCATATAGACGTATTGTCGTTTTTGTAGGCGAGTTATTTGTTAATAAAATTGCTGTTTTGTGTACTTTCTAAAAAAATATTATTTTATTTTCTGGTTATAAAAATGCGTTTCGATAATCAAACTCATATTCGCCATATTATGCTTTAACACTTCGAAAAAGGATGGAAAGCAGCGCAGTCATTTCGCGATCTCAAAGAACTTTTTGGCGAAGAAACAATCATCGAAAGCCGATGCAGGGAATTGGTTTGCCCATTTCAAATCTGGTGATACTAGCTTAGAAGATATTAGGCTGTTGCAAAAATAATGTCGGTTTTTGACGTTAAAAAATACGTCAAAAACCGACATTATTTTTGCACCAACCTAATAAACCCGGAAGTGGTCAACCATCGGATTTCGACGACCAGGCGCTTTTGTCAGTCGTGGAAGAGTACGAAAGCTTGACAACTCGAATGCTGGCCGAAGACTTCAATGTGGACAATTAACCATTGTTCGTCGTTTCAAAAAGCTCGGAAAGGTATGGAAATTGAGAAAAGAAAGAGAGAGAGAGAGAGAGAGTGTGTGTGTGTGTGTGTTTTCTATGTCTGTCTCGTGTTCTAGAGATCATGCCTGTCGTTCGTTGTTGGATCTAAGACGACGAATTCCTTGATTTTGATTTAATATTTCTTTTGCTGATCTTCCTCGAATGTTAATTCTCCCAAATCTTTCGCATGTGCCATTAATGAGATTTTCATGATTGCTTTGCGATAAATGATTGATTTCATTTTCCCCTCCACCTGCTTTATATTTTGTGTTGACTTCTTTGATCTAGCATTGGCTGAAAACATTGTAACCACGCTTCAATAGAATCTAGTTCCGGCAGCGACGTCTTCGCTTTGTTGTATGTGAATCAAATCCTCCCACCATCACTACCTCCACATAAACGTCATCTCCTTTTCCCAGTAGTCAAAGGACTCTACAAAACAAGTCTTATGCATTTGTATATATAATCGAGGCCAGAATTATTGCAATATCACCACACCTTACTGAAACGAAACAGTTATATGCCTTTTGTCGCGCACATTTACGAGGTACAATGCTAAGCAAGCCGGTCTCATTGTAGCAATTACAAGTGAGTTGTAAGTTCGATCCTTACTAGCGCCTCCTTAGTAAATCGTTTGCACTCCGACGTGATGCATTGATTAACAAACTTGTCTCGCTAGATCAATTACAACTAAGGAGTGGGTTCGATCTTCACTGGGAGCTCCATACATTTGACCTTGTGCTACATCTAAGCTATGCTTAGTAGAGGTCTAAGGGTATTTCAGTGTGGTCTAATGGCTAGTATTCATATAATACCTAAAGACTCTTTTTTATATTCGAATATCGATTATGTGGCCATTAAACTTCGAGAAAGATATATGACTGGAAGTCCTTCCTAAGATAAAATTGCCTATATAGAATCTTCAGTTTTATCTGTGATTAACGTAATATACTTTTGGGGAGTAAAAATCTTCATAATGAGATTTTTAGAAAAGGAATTTTGTCAACTATCAAACGTTGTTTGTTGAATATCAGTTCATTTAAAGTCAATCTTCTTTTAAGCAAACTAGAAAAAAGTTCAATTAATTCCGAAAATTTCGTTAAATGCCAACGGTCGAATTTGACTAACCCCAAAAATGATTGTAATTTCTTTTTCATTGGTAGTACTTATATTTAATATTTTCTATTAGGTTGGTGCAAAAATAATGACGTAATAATGTCGTTTTTTGACGTTAAAAAATACGTCAAAAAAACGACATTATTACGTCTTTATTTTTGAACTAACTTAATATATTAAATTGGTGAAATACTATCTTTTGGAATTTAGTATGTAAGGTATTTTTTTTAATCTACTTTATCCTCATTTTCTTCTGTTAGTGCTGGTTTTCATTAGGCTTTAGAGCACATAACATGTCGTTTCGTTTAACAAATTTCTTACAATTCTCTCACAAACCCCGATTCCTGTTTTGAACCGTTTTTTTTTTTTTTTTTTTGTTTTGTTTTTTTCATTTGTTTTGTCGTACATTTTCTGTTTTCTAGACATATTCCTTTGTGTTTTCTATCTTGGTGCATTGATATCTTTTATGGTCTACCATTATTTGCCTTCTTTTTTTAATCATACCATTTCTTCTATATTTGCACCGAATTTTAAACCCAATTGGCTGGGAATAACCAACGTCTTCCATCACACTCCATTGTGAATTTCCTTCTTCAATAAATTTAATCTATTATGTACATCGTTAGTTTTTGACCCGACCTATCAGTTGTCGCTAAACACACCTCTTCTTATTATTGAGTTAATTTTTTTCCCACTTAGAACCTTTCTATTACTTTGTGAAATATTGTACTTGCCATTTTCACTACGTATGATACCCGGGTCCATATAAGTAAAGTTTTGTTAAGGATTGGGATTTCCTTAGAATTATCGTCAATTTGTATTTGGTGATAATCGGGTTTTCGTATAAAGAAAACTTCCTTCAAGCCAATGCATAGGTAACGGGAAAGCCTAGAAGAAATATTTATTCTCCTAATTGCTTTTCCCGCGTTATGGGCATTATTATATCCGTGAGATAATAACACCCATATTTTACGGACAGAAGAGAATCACTGAAATGAAAACAAATGACAAATATGCTTTGTTCTTAGCCAGACTTTTATACTATAAAGACATACGCAAAACTATATATGCATATGTACACGTGTCCCACGCAGAGAATATATATATACGCAGCAAAGAAGAGTGTAAGGAGAAAAACATATAATATGGAGATACTGCTGTACCTGGAGAAGTCTTCAGATTCAAACAAGTCGCATTTATCAATGTCTCAGGCGTGGACATATTCCGCGAACAGGAAACATTGAGTCTTGGGTTTTCCCAAATTGAGGACTGCTAGTTTCATTCTATATCTGGGAAAGATATATTCACAAAGGAAATGGCACCATGTAAATGTAACTACTGCCCGGACAATCCGAGCTAAAGAAAGCAATCTTACCGTTTGGTTGCTGTAAACGATCTGAAATTGACTGGCGCTTTCCTCCCTCTATGGGGTGATGTCATTTAGCGGCCATCACATGACCTATGTAATATATCTCCACCAAAAGTGGGTACGCGTCCTCTGTATCCTTACACGTGTATTGACAATTCAATGTTTGGAACGGGTTATAATTACGAACAGATCTTTTGGTTTACACCTAATTTGCACTCTCCACAAATATATAAATCTCCATCCAGTCTTCTCAATACAACTATTAGTGATGCCCAACTTAAGCGATGTGGAACATGGAAAATGCTTTCTTTCACAATTTTACTTGGAGAAAATGAGTCGGTAGTTTTATTATTGCTATTTTCACCGCAAATTCTTACCATTTTAAAACTATTTTCTGGTTTGAAATAACCTGCAGAGGCTTGATAAGCCGTATGAAACAATCAATGCATAACAAAGCATTTCTATAGTAGAAAATTTATAATGTATTTCTATAGTGATTGTAGTATATCTTTACTTAATGATTTCGACACCATTTCTCTGTCTATATTTCTGACAAATAGTATTGTCACTTTTTGCATTGCTTGAGCTGTTGTCTTCATCTTTGGTGTCATATTCATGACGCTTTGACCGTTTTATGCTGCGGTCTTCTTCGAGCCGAAACACCCAGGTCCTCACGTTAAAAACGACTTTGTGTCACAACCTGACTCAGTGTGGGGTTAAGTTAAATCTCAGGCTTTGAGTCACTGGGACTAAACCCCGGATTCTTCCGGGAGCATTGGCTGAGGAAGAAAGAGAGTGGCCCGTTGAGAGGGATGCTTCAGATATAGTATCTGTTCCGTGTCGGAGGCCTTCTGCCCTCTATTGCGTCCCTGCCACCGTTACGTGACATCTGTTACATCCAGCTGCAGATGTAGTATCTGTTTTGTGCCGGAATTCCTTCCTACCTCCATTGCCTCTCTCCTAACGTTGCGTGACATCTGTTACGTAGCGGTAGTAAAACCGTCTATGACCAGCTTAGACAAGATATGACCAGCTAAGACAAGCATTGACCAGCTAAGACAAGCATTGACCAGCTGAGACAAGCTTTGACCAGCTAAGACAACCATTGACCAGCTAAGACTTGCATTGACCAGCTTAGACAACATATGACCAGCTAAGATAAGCATTGACCAGCTAAGACAAGCATTGACCTGCTTAGACAAGATATGACCAGCTTAGACAAGATATGACCAGCTCAGACAAGCATTGATCAGCTAAGAGAAGCATTGACCAGCTAAGACAAGCATTGACCAGCTTAGACAAGATATGACCAGCTAAGACAAGCATTGACAAGCTTAAACAAGATATGACCAGCTAAGACAAGCATTGACCAGCTAAGACAAGCTTTGACCAGCTAAGACAAGAATTGACCAGCTAAGACAAGCATTGACCAGCTAAGAGAAGCATTGACCAGCTAAGACAAGCATTGACCAGCTAAGACAAGCATTGACCAACTTAGACAAGATATGACCAGATAAGACAAGCTTTGACCAGCTAAGACAAGCATTGACCAGCTAAGACAAGAATTGACCAGCTTAGACAAGATATGACCAGCTAAGACAAACATTGACCAGCTAAGACAAGCATTGACCAGCTTAGACAAGCATTGACCAGCTTAGACAAGATATGACCAGCTTAGACAAGATATGACCAGCTAAGACAAGCATTGACCAGCTAAGACAAGCATTGACCAGCTTAGACAAGATATGACCAGCTAAGACAAGCATTGACCAGCTAAGAGAAGCGTTGACCAGCTAAGACAAACATTGACCAGCTTAGACAAGCATTGACCAGCTTAGACAAGATATGACCAGCTTAGACAAGATATGACCAGCTAAGACAAGCTTTGACCAGCTAAGACAAGCATTGACCAGCTAAGACAAGCATTGACCAGCTAAGAGAAGCATTGACCAGCTAAGACAAGCATTGACCAGCTTAGACAAGATATGACCATCTAAGACAAGCATTGACCAGCTTAGACAAGATATGACCAGCTAAGACAAGCATTGACAAGCTTAGACAAGATATGACCAGCTTAGACAAGCTTTGACTAGCTAAGACAAGCATTGACCAGCTTAGACAAGATATGACCAGCTTAGACAAGATATTACCAGCTAAGACAAGCATTGACCAGCTTAGACAAGATATGACCAGCTAAGACAAGCATTGACCAGCTAAGACAAGCATTGACCAGCTTAGACAAGATATGACCAGCTAAAAGAAGCATTGACCAGCTTAGACAAGATATGGCCAGCGACACGAGTGAAAACACATGGGTTCCCACATTAAAAACTGACCTTGTGTCACAACCTGATTCACTGGGGGTGGAGGGCCAAGGTAAATCTCGGACACTGAGTCACTGGGATTCGCCCCGGATTTTTCCTGGTAGAGGAGGAAAGTGGGGTCGTTGGTATGGATGCTGCTAATATAGTATCTGTTCTGTGCCGGAGGCCTTCTCCCTTATCTTGTGTCTCTCTCAGCGTTGCGTGACATCTGTTACGTAGCGGTGGTATGACCGGCTATGAGTAGCTTAGACAATCTCTGACCGGCTAAGACCAACTTAGACAAGATAAGACCGGCGGCTCGATTTGAAACACTCGGGTTCCCACGTTAAAAACCGACCTTGTATCACAACCTGACTCAGTGGCGGGTCAAAGTTAATCTCAGCTCTGAATCGTTACCCGGCGTGAAGCAGAATTTCTGGGGACGAGCAGCGTCTGTATCGAAGTTTATCCGCTCAAAACTCTACAAGCTATTTCTGTATCGTGACAGGGCATTTGACGTCAACTTGATACCTGAATTTGATGGCTCAGTGACCGGATAAGGAGTTACTGAATGGATAGAAAAGGTTGAATTTGTTTGAGATCTGTATGAAATCAACAAGTTCTTCCTTTGAAATTCACCGGCGGGACATTTGCTATCTATCATCAGCTAAGTACAGACGAAAAAACAGATACCGAACAGATAAAACGAGGTCTGCGGGTTGTCTTTGCGTCGGATCGTTGCCTAGCTTACGAGCAGTTAGTGGAGCGGCGACTGCGCCTGGACGAGTCTGTCGACGTGTTTCTTGCCGATTTGAAGAAGCTAGTAGCTTTTGGTGGGATATCCGGGCATGTGCGCTCATAGCAGGACTGACAGCACACGTCAAGCAACTACCGCGCGCGTCTTCCAGAATGGAAGACATGATTACACGTCAACTCTTGGACCGAGGTCGGACTATAATGAAGAATCAGTCCACGTTCTAGTTCCACGTGCCACGACTCTTCCGAACAGCCCAGTTTTAGTTATTTCCCCTTAACTGAACTCTACAAGTTTTTGAACTCACAACTCTTTGGGTCAAGATACTGGATTACTTCAAACAACGATTTTATCCAATGGGCCATGTGCTCTTGAGGATGAATTTTGGGGACTTATATACCTGAATCAGTTTATTTTTTTTACCAGAGCTCATATTAAATTTTGTTGTTTTGTTTTTCTCTAGCACTCCGTATTACTGGTTCCCATATTATATTCATGTCTATACTTAGCCGAAACGTCGTGAATATGACAACAAAGATGAGGACAACAGTCCGACAAAGTAAATAGTGTAAATAATTTCAATACCGCATCGCATAAATATAGACAGATCCTGAAGAAGGCCGGAGCATACAACGGTCGAAACGTCGTGAATATGACAACAAATGTGAGGACAACAAATGTGAGGACAACATTCCAAACAATGTAAATAGTGTAAATAATTTCAATACCTCATCTCAGAAATATAGACAAGTCCTGAAGAAGGCCAAAAAATATCTATAGTTTTTCAATGCTATTTCTGTGCCAAATGATTTTCAATTCATTTTAATAGTAAGGATTTGCAATGGATTCCTATAAAACTATGTTTTGTAATTTATTTCTATAATAAATTACATTCATTCTGACGCAATTCTGTTGTGAATTATTACCAAATCTATTTCATTAGTAAATGACTTTCAATCTGTTTTTTAATAAGATTTTTTTGAAGACCTTTGTATAGTTACAATGACAAATAACTTCTTTTAAAAAGAGGGAGAAATGCTATTCATTTTTTTTTCCAATTATGTGTATCAGCTGGCAAAATCGTAAGAAATAAAAACTGTTGCCTCGCGGCAAACAGTCGATGTTTGATTAATTATCTGCTGAGGAGAAAAATGCCACTCAAACGATTTTGGAATCATTTTCTTTTTAGAGGAACAAGATGACGAGTAGTTAATACATCCGAATCTACAAGATGGAAGCCTCATCATCCCCGTTAAGAAACAAGATTGATCGAATTTCATAGATCCCAATTTTCAAGCAGGTGCCATAAAACTACTTGTTTAGTTGCTGCAGCTGATTTCCTATAACGCTCGATTCTGTGATGCGAAAAATTACGTAAACACCGTTGTTATATGGCGGAAGTAGAACAAATATCTCTTGTTATGAATAAATATTTTTTGTGGGCTATGCTATATATATGGATTAAAAGCTATCCATATACTCGATAGAGTGTACATAATAATAAGCAGTGTGGACACAGAGATCAACACCAAATAAAGACAGTATATTTCATGTTTGAACGGAATCTTCAGTGACTTCAAATACCAAACAGAATGTTACCATTCGATGTCGATCACTTCGTCAACACTTGTTTATATAAAAGCAATCCAATTCATCAAACCTGAAAATTCAAAAAGCTTTATATATTAGGTTGGTGCAAAAATAATGACGTAACAATGTCGTTTTTTGACGTATTTTTTAACGTCAAAAAACGACATTATTACGTCATTATTTTTGCACCAACCTTATATATATATATATATATATATATATATATATATATATATATATATATTATGAAATGAATTAAGTCCTACGGAACCGTCATATAGCGTGATGTGCTATACCATTTAGCTGCAGAGGAAGAAATCAGGAAATTTGTAGTTTGAAAAACAGTAATTTCATCTTGCTAACAAGACGCTTCCTCTGTAGCTAAACGGTATACCTCGTCAGGCTATATGACGGTTCCGTGTACAATACAGGTTCGATTGTTGTCGGGGAATACATAGTTTCTATGAAATTTCTCGGACGTTCAGGCCGATAAATTTTGTTAATACTGTTTGTTATAAACATAGCATTTACTTAAATATCTGCATCTACAAAAAATAACGTATGAACAGAATATTTATGTATGTGTGTGTGTGTGTGTGTGCGTATGTATGTATCTATAAAGGTAAAAGACAACAGGAAAACTGCATTAGTTGACGCGTTTATTAAAAACTAAGTAACAATCAACAATAAACAAAATGTCCTTAGAATAGAATTTAGAAAAATGCTGTTGTATTCATATTGTCAACTAAAACTTACGTCAATATGAATATGTTATGGAACCTTAGCCATAAGAACATAATAGACTATTCCATACGTAATAAATACTGCGCCTCAAGAGAAAGCAGGGGGTTCCGTCTGAAGTCTAGAGTTCAGTCTGATGTATAGAGTTCAGTCTGGAGTGAAGTCAGTCAGAGTGAGCGAGTCAGTCAGTCGAGTCAGAGGCAGTCCGACAATTACTACTAAACCTGATTGTTCGTACTAACACTTTTCTACCTCTCTGTATATATTCCTGTTTGTAATATATCTGTTTTATTTCATATCCGTATTCGTGTTCTTCTATATTGGTTCTACCTTGGACTATCACCGTGGTACAAGGAGCCGGACCATAACAGAATACAATATCGCCGGGGAGTGAAGGTAGTTAATATAAAAGCGGTGTCATGGGAAAACTGTCCTTTTGACATTCCATTTTTTTCCGGGCACCGATAAAGCAGAGAATCGACAACGTATGGTACGCGTACCACACGTGGCACGCCAAGCAGTTTCCAAATAACATCAAGAAGTCCGAACCAATAACTACTACAACAACGCAAAGTAATATTTAGCTTTTTC
>OZ010590.1:94259547-94317047 GCA_963932145.1 Acanthosepion lycidas
CCACGTGTATATACACATACATATGTCCACGTAAATATACACACATATATATCCACATACATATACGCATACATATATCCACATACATATACGCATACATATATCCACGTACATATACGCATACATATATCAACGTACATATACGCATACATATATCCACATACATATACGCATACATATATCCGCGTACATATACACACATATATATCCACATACATATACGCATACATATATCCACATACATATACGCATACATATATCTCCATATATATACGCATACATATATCCACATACATATACGCATACATATATCCGCGTACATATACGCATACATATATCCACATACATATACGCATACATATATCCGCGTACATATACACACATATATATCCACATACATATACGCATACATATATCCACATACATATACGCATACATATATCAACGTACATATACGCATACATATATCCACATACATATACGCATACATATATCCGCGTACATATACGCATACATATATCCACATACATATACGCATACATATATCTCCATATATATACGCATACATATATCCACATACATATACGCATACATATATCCACATATATTCTCTGTTATAATAAATACATTGAGCTCTCTCTGTGGATCAGTTTTTATATTTGTTATTAATAGGATCCAATGGATCTATTACCTGTATTAAACACCCAAAAGATATATATATATATATATATATATAATCAGTTCTAATAGGACTATTACTGCCTAAACACACGCACATATCACTGCATGAAATATTTAATATACTACAGAATATAATACGTATGAATATTTGATACATACTTTTTGGTATGTCCTAGTTCTGTTTGACCGTTTTACGCATAACTTTCATTTTGTTATTAATTTAAATCCCAGTGTTCCAAAGAAAATGCCAGGATGTACTCTGTAAAATCTTGTCTATCACACTGACCATGTCCAGTTCTTGTTAATGACTGTGACGATCAAAAGTAATTGAATAAAACATGAAATTTGAACAGTTTATCCTTAATTTTAATTCCGATGAACACCTTCCTCGAATATTAGAAAATTGTTTAAAGATAAATAAAAGTAACATAAATAAAAGTATATAAGATTTATATTACTCTGACGAGTGGTATATCTGTGAAACTAACAGCTGGGAGATAAGTTTCCTTTAATTTTTATTTATCTATTAACTATATGGGAAGATAAATATTAATGTACTCCTGAGAGGATGCTTTCCTAACCACTAAAGATTTAACCTCTTCAAGTTTAAGGTTAACCGTTATCTTTCCCACATATTCTCATACAGCTGCACTTATTTTGACTCTTACCGCTTGTTCAATAACCTATTTCAGTAACCCTCTACCTTGAGCGGCTCTTGGGCGCTTTACTGGAAGAACATTAACGAAAAGATAGATAGATAGATAGATAGATAGATAGATAGATAGATAGATAGATGAGAAAATAACTTTAGTGAAATCATTAAATTTTTAATCATTTCACTCCAAGCAAGACAATAAAGCCACTAAGATGCACGGGGTTACTGACCGTGAGTGAATCGAAGAAAGAGAAAATATTATTAAGGAGAAAGAACAATAAAATAACAGGAATTAATATGACAGAAGATAGCAATTGACATTGCATTTCAATTTCCCAAGATCAAATTTGGCTGGAATGAAAGAAGCCGGAAGAGAGTTTAACAAGTGAGGAGTGCAACAGAAGAAACTGTTAACATAGAACATACGGTAACATCTAGCCATTTCAGTTTTTAAATGATGAGACCTAACTGCCAATCTAGTATTAGGTTGGTGCAAAAATAATGACGTAATAATGTCGTTTTTTGACGCGTCAAAAAACGACATTATTACGTCATTATTTTTGCACCAACCTAATACTTCATAAAGTCTAGGCACCAAAGAAGAAAACTCATCAGAACAATTACCATGAAAATATTTATTGAAATGGTACAAGGAAGCTTAAGTCGATGGACGGAGGTACAAGATTTAGGAGAAAATAACAAAAAGAAAAAAAATTAAGAGATACAAAGGACAGTAAACTGTGGAGAGCCATGACCGCCCTAGCCATAAGGGGACACGGCACATAAAAAAGAAGGATATATTTTTGTACAACTATTATAATATATTAGCACGCCAAATGTTAATTTTCCGATCAACCTAATATAAATTGCTAAATACTTCGGAAAAGACCATCGTAAGACGAAGATATATAATCTAAAATCGACGCACGATATGATAAAGAAAAGGCGAGGAAAACATTGATTTTCATTTGCCAAATGCAAAACTGATTGGAAACTGAGTTACGGAAGCTCCACTTGAGAAGAGTAAATATTTCTTCGAAGTCAATTGAATTCCAAATGGTCCGAAAATACAGCAGACAATTGAGTATAATAAAGCGTTTTGGAATACTCCAGACTAATTATTCGCTCTCCTTTGAAGTTGAATAACGTACTCAAGTGTGTCAACTGAATCAAACACTATATGAAACTAGATTCTGTCTATTAACGGACGAGTTTAAGAGGACATTGGATGGTCCTCAAAACCAGCTCTTATGAAGGCGTCAGCAAAGGGCTGGACAGCGTTATAGTTTACGCAGGGATCATCGGTAATGAGTTGATTGGACGATGGCGTTGAAATCTCTTCTGCTTACATTGAATCACTACAATCCACTTTTCAGACACTTATGAACACAGTGACAATCAAACGAAAGATCATTTTCATGAACAACACTTCAGCCGAGTCTTCGACAAAAGAATATATAAGTGAATTCTTTTTCTATGTGCTGTGTCCATTCAAGGCGTGTCCGATCATGGGATCCCACAACATCCTATTGTTTGTAACCCTGAGTGAAGTTTGTCTTTTTGCTATTTATCCAAATTCAAGTCTGTTACCCATTTACACAAGTTCGTTATGAGTGGTTTTCTTCTGTCCTTTTTTGATTTTAAAATGTACTGTGAGTGGCAAATTATCCAAGACGACTTTCCTCATTATGTGTGCTAGAAATATCAACTGTCGCTTTGTCATGCTATATATAAATGTCTTTTTTCTTTTTTTCTTTTTTTCTTTGCATTTTGTCGAAATATTCGTCGCTGATCATGTATTTAGTCGGTGGTTTTCTCATCGTTCTTTTGAGGAAACCTGTTTCTGATGCGTCACCACCTCCCCACTTACGTCGTCACATCACTACTCTATCAGCATTCACTTCCATATAGGAGTTTCGATATCAGATAGTACGTCATTACTCTTTTCTTTGTTTATGGAGAAATTTTCCTGATACTTTGCTTAGATTTAATCAGGGATCTTTCGCTATAATCTGCAACACTTCCGAGGTAATGATATTTCTGCACTGGCTTAAAAAATAGCAATATTAAACAGTGCTATTCATTCAGTATTCGGTGGCGAATTTCCGTCTTCTGAAACACTTTTGAGGTAATTACATTTATGCATTGCTTAAAAATAGCAATAATAAACTGTGTTCGTATTCCATTAATAAGGAGGAAGTTCCACATAGAAGAAGAAGTATGAGCTTGAATAAATGGATGGCGCAACAGTGTTTAGGAGAGATAACAAAAAGTTAAAATTTACTTAGGGCTGTGATTTTCCACATCTTGAAGGGACATGGCAGTTAGAGGAAGAAAGGCCACGCTACAAAGGACAAGAAATTTGTTTTTCTTTTTACGTATCGAACCATTTCTGTTCGTATCATCATCTGTTTGTAACTCTCTCTCTCTCTCTCGTAGATGTCTCGGTCTCTATTCGTATCTGATTCTATATCTCTCATTCTTTCTATCTGTTTCATTCTGTCCTTATCAGTCACCCAATCAGTCACCCAATCAGTCATACTATCAGTCTCCGCAGCTGCTCGCATCTCAATCCACTAGTGTTTAGCTTGTTAAATTCATTTTATTCTGCATTTCGTATTTTTGTCTGACTGAATTTCTTCCCCTTCCGTCGAGTTATTCCATCGCATGATTTCCTTCTTTCTCTTCAACACTTATTTACTTATCTCTCTCCTTTCTTCTCGGTTATTTTCTTTCTCTCCTTCCTTATTTTCATCTAACCTCTCTCTCTCGCTTTCTCTCTCTCTCTCGCGCTTTCTCTCTCTCTCTCCCTCTCTCTCTCTCTACTTCATCTTATTGACGTTCTAATTACAATCTAGTGTCTCTACTCGCAACGTAACCATTCGTCTTTTTGCTTTAACGAAAATGTATCGTGACAAAGGAGCACTACTTTAAACTACGTCACTTCCGGAATGAATCTGCCATTCAATATGGCGAACGGCGATCATCTTCGACTTACATTATTTTTTCTTTTCATTGTTTTATTTTAACCGTTTTTTTTTTTTATTTGGTGGAGGGGGGCTCATAAATGCAAGAAATAGAGGAAGAATTGCGCGAAATCTTATCATTACTTTTTCTTAGTTTTTGATTAATAAAAAAATTTACTTTATTTCTCCTATTCTCTCAAAATGCTAAAAATAAAACTTTAAGTTATATTTCCAACTTTTTTCTTTTAAATAAACCTTGTATTATTTCAAGTTGGCAACCTTTCATACAAGCTTTAACGTAAGTTGCGAAAGGAATTTTGAAAGCATAAAAATAGAATATAAAATAATCTTTTTTAAAAAATAGAAGAGAAAGAATAAAAGATTAGACTTACACTTGAAGTCGATTCTGAGATTGACTCACGATATTTGAATTATGACTTCAAGAACACATACAACGACAGACGGGCGCAGGGAAAACCTTTCACCTTCAAATTAACCTGTTGATTTTAAATAATAAGGAGTCTTTTGAGTGACAATGCCCATTATTTTCATAATGAGTTTGGTTCTCACCGGTGACTTAAACTTGTTGTTTTGTGATATAGTTAATTAAATTTAATCAAAGCATGTTCTTGTTTTAAATGAGGACTTTTGCAAGATAATCTTTGAGGCTCTGGCCATAGCAGTAAATTCGATTATCATGGGTCCCTACCGATCATGGCCTTATGCCATACTGGCATAATTTTGATAAATAAGCTATTTTGGAATATACTTGTGAAAACCAAACTAATTTTACAGATTATTACTTATTCTTGTTCAATGTATCGTGTATCATCAAGACGTTGTTGGTCATAGCTCTCCACAATTTCCTGCCCTTTGTAGCTCTTAGTAAGTTTTGTCTTTTCACGCTCTCTCCTAATCCCTGTTCGACCAACCATCTACACCAGCTCGTTCTTCTTCTTCTTCTACTTCTTCTTCTACTACTACTACTACTACTACTACTATGAACCTTATCCCTTAAAGACGTGGAAGACCATGGCTCTTTACAATTTCCTCTCTTTTGTATCTCTTAGAAAGGCTTGTCTTTTTTTATCTTTCCCCTAAGTCCTGTTCTGCCAATCATCCACACAAGTACGTTCTTATTCTACAATTTACCGTGTGCCCTCAGAAAGTTTGTGATCATGGCTCTCTACAATCTCCTCTCCTTTGTAACTCTTAGTAAAAATGTTCTTTTTGTTCTCTCTTTCTCTCTCTCTCTCTCTCCTAAACTCTGTTCTACCAAACATCTACATCTTCTCCTTCTACTATGAGCCGTGTCCGTTTAAACGTGGGCGAGCATGGCTCTCCACAATTTCCTCTCCTTCGTTTCTCTTTTTGCCATCTCACTTAATCACTATTCTGTCTAGTATAAGTACAAGCTGGTTAGAAAGGTTATTGAGTTCCCTTCATTCAATAACCTTTTCTAACCCAGCTTGTACTTATACTAGACAGAATAGTGATTAAGTGAGATGGCAAAAAGAGAAACGAAGGAGAGGAAAATTGTCCTCCTAGGAGAGCCATGCTCGCCCACGTTAAACGGACACGGCTCATAGTAGAAGGAGAAGATGTAGATGTTTGGTAGAACAGAGTTTAGGAGAGGAGAAGAGAGAAGAAGAGAACCAAAAAGAACATTTTTTAGTGCAAATTTCTAATCAGCCAAGGATGTACAAAGGAGAGGAGATTGTAGAGAGGCCAAGCTATCTGAAGGCCTACTAAAAAAGATCATGAGGATGAAGAATCAAAACAACACCATGTTGGATGGGTCGAGTCTCGGATCAACAACGACCGCGCGTCCCATTGACTCACTACAGGATGGGTGGGGCAAGTGGGTGCCGGAAATGACAAACCCCATCAAACTAACAACGCCGAGTACAAGTATCGGAACGTGGAACGTTTTGCACCCTCTATGCTTTTAGGGAGATAGTTGGATGGATATGTAAAATGGCCGAACTCCTGAAAGCTGCCGTCAACAGGTCAGAATGAAAGAGGTTGCCTGTTTCTTCTACCCTCATGTTTGCACGACGGTTGAAGCACTCAAGGCGCTGATCATGAAGCCGTTTTGCTGAATTTCATTTCATGCAATTATTATAGGAAAAAAAAGTGATTTAACTGGCTTGGAACGTTGCATATTCGTTGGTCTCAAGCAAATCGGTCCGAGGCTTTCAACAACTGTTGTTTCCCCTGGATTTTCATGAACAACGATCTCTAGGACTTAAAGAGAAAAGAAAAAATACAGGCCACAATTTGCTAGGGATAAAAGAAATGGATAATAGATGATCCTTACCTGAGCTAATAATATTTGGTTGCTTAGAGCGGCATATAAAATTCTATGAGTTAATAAAATGCCAGAATATAAACATTTTGTACGCAATTTTATTTTACTTTTAGGGATAATAGTGCTTTAGTGATGCAAGTCTTACTAATTAACCTATAGCTGGGGGAGAAGAAGTGATAGATTCGTAGCTTTCCCGGTTTTTGGTCTCTATCAAGACTGACAATGTGGCTTCGAAAGTGTATAAGTATAACACATTGGGGTCCCAAATCAAAAATACTAGCGGATTTGTTCGTGGAGAACTTCAATGAGATTTCTTTTTTAAATTGGCAGAATTTTTTTTATTTGGGACCCAACAGCAGAACCCACTTGAACCCAAATCAAAAATTGTGGCAGGTTTGTTCATAGAACACTGCAGTGGGTTTCCTTTGTAAAAGTGGCCTCGAAAGTCCAGCAGGAATCGAAAATAGTGGCACATTTGTTCATGGGACACTACAATGAAATCTTTGTGTTAAGGTGTCCTCCAAAGTCCAGAAGTCAACGAATTGGGTCCCAAATTTAAAAAAAAAAAAAAAAGTTGCACATTTGTTCACGAACACTACAATGAGTTTTCTTTGTTTGCATTGTGGTGAAAATCCGGTAGGAGAACGGACTGTGTCTTAAATCAAAAATTGTGGCAGTTTTGTTCGCAAAATATTGAAGTGAGTTTCCGGTGTTAAAATGGCGGCCACAATCATATATCAATCCCATAAAAAAAAAACTTATGAGGTATGATGAAATATGAAAAATTAATCTCAGATGTGAAGCAAACCAATTTGAAAGTATCGCCGGATAATATAAAAATAACATGGACCCAAATTTCAATAAGAATTCTTTCATAGTATCATCGAATACATAACCCATAAGAGGCGATTCTAAAGGCAACAGAATGTAGTTGTACGATAAAAGATTACATAATAAGATAACCAAAGAGTTTCTGTCAACCCTTTTAACGCAGGAGTAAACCGAATCTATATATAAGTTCTTTTTTGCTCTGCTGTTCTTTTTTGCTCTCATGCAAAGTTGCACGTCCGTCTATTTATCTATTGTTGATCAAGATGACAGAATTCGACATCAAATAACTTGCAACAGGTTTATAGTTCAATAAAATGAAAAAAAAAACTTTTTTGGCTTGAACGCTTGTTATTTGAGCGCATGAATATAGTTTGTGTGATTTGGTATTGTAAATATTCTACAGACTCATCCGAAGCGATGATCTGTAGAATATATTTTGGTAAGTATCAATGTTCAGATAAATTTAAGATGCTTTTAATATTTGCTGACCTGGGCTTAGGGACGTAATTGATATGCTAATATTAGCTGTTTCTTTATAAGGAAATATTTGGCATTCATTGACCGAGCAGCCAGTGCTATTTGAGTCACGCTTTTCTTCACTCTTTTGCCACCGGGCCGGAATCAAAGTGTAGTATCTGTTCTCTTATCTCTAATGCTAATGGTACCATTAGCTATTTCCTTATAAGGAAATGTTTGGCATTCATTGACCGAACAGACAGTGCTATCGTCTGTTGACATTTATCAAATCTTGTCTATTAAAGTAATTCTTCCGGAAAATGTTTCTCATGACCAGTAGATGTTATCGCTCTTTCTCGAATTGATAGGGATTTCTTTCCTAACCTTTTACTTGAAGTGATAAGGAACGTCAAACTCTTGATTATGTCATTTCTTTTTCTCCCTTTCCCTTTCTCTCTCTCTCCCTCTCCCTCTCCCTCTCTCTGTCCCTCTCTCTCCCTCTCCTTCTCTCTCTCCCTCTTCCCCTCTATCTCCCTCTCTCTCTCTTTCTCTCTCTTTCCCTCTCCCTCTCTCTCCCTCCCCCCTCTCTCTCTCCCTCTCTCTCCCTATCCCTCCTCCTCTCTCTCTCTTCCTCTCTCTCTCTCTGTCTCTCTCTCTCTTCGGTGTTACATATGCTATCCATTTTCGTTGTTGGTGTCGTTGAAAGTCCTCAAGTGATGTTGTTTTTGTTATTTGGTATAGTTCTTTGTGATTCTGTAGCGTCGGTTCACATTATTTAAAGAGAGATGGTCCTATTGAAGGCTGACAGGTTTCATTTGCTGGAACAAATTTTTAGTCATTGATCTGCGGAAAATATTTTTCATGCTGATAACTGTTTAGAATGTTATGTGTCATGGGCGCCACGCTTGAAATCTTTAATGCAAGTCGCGATCTATCATTGAATGTCTTCAATCGATGCGATTTCTGTAAATTTGGCACAGCTCTTTCTTTATGATTCTTCAGCGCCAGTTCGTAATGTTCCATGAAGAATGCCACTAGCTTCATTCGCTCGAATCCATTTTTAATCACTGATTTAAAACTGGTTGTTATACAGCAGACACTATTTATTTATGAATGAGTTTGTATGGATATCCAGATTAAATTCTCCATCTGACCAGGCTGTTTGAGAAAATTGCTCGTCTTTTGATTCTTTTTTTTTTTTTTTTTTTTGATTTATAGCAATTGGCGGTGTTGTACGAAACTGTCTCTTGCGTGGCCTATTCTATATTCAATTTCCTTATCTCCTATGCTAAATTTGTTATAACTGATCTATACACCTCTTCGCAAGAAGGTGGTTGTGTAGAATTCACTGATGTACTACAAAGGGGAGTGAGGGTGTTTTGTTACTATGTTAGTGGCGTGATGGATCCTAGCCCTTAAGGTTAGATCTGGTTGAACCAGGAGATGCAATTCGTCCTCGTACTTTCCATGGTTGTAACGAAAAAATAATGAGAGACTCGCCACATCCTGCCTATCAGAGAAAGATTGGAGGGTGGAAAATAATTCTTCTCCAAGGGCTCAGAGATGCTTTTGATCTCTATCAAGACTGGAAAGTGAGCACCGGAAAGCTCCCGCCCAAATATGGCAACAGTAAATATATGTGTGTTTGTGTGTAGGGGATGAATATTGAATGAAAAATCTAATATGTCCTCTCATAATTCAATATTTAGTCCAATGGTCAAGGTTCGGTTGCAAAAGATGATAAGTGAGAGTGAAGCGAATCTCTCGTTTAGACGATGAAATATTAATTGAAACAGAAAAAAAAAGTGAGAAAGCGATGTCCTGTCCGCAAGAATGAATCGATTTTAATACAATAATTTTCACATATTGACCAGTCACAGCAGCAAAGCAGACGTCTCTACCAACTTTTTCTTAATAGCCAAGTGTGCATTGTCAAGTCATATAGTTTTTTTTTTGTATTTTTTTTTGGGGGGGGTCATCTTTGTTTTTAATCTTCAGAGCTTCTGTCTCTACACTCATTCCAATCGTTCGTATCATTACACGAGCTGATTCTGATATAATCAACATATATATATATATATATATATATATATATATATATATATATATATATATATATATATATGCAAACTACTACAGTTCAAAAATTTGAAACCATCCCTGGTAATTTTAAAAATTAGCAACAAAAGTAGTTGTTTTGTACTTTAAATAAGAGAAATTTATTATACATGGTTAAAATCTGATATAGGATATTTTATTATGACTAAAAGAAAAAAAAGCATGTTAAAATTAAATTTTGCTCTCGTCAAAATATCCTCCTTTAGCTTTGATTACTGCAGTACAGACTTTTGGTATTCGTTGTAAAAGTTTCACAAAGTATAAGTTTGATAATTGATTCCATTCTTTTTTCAATGTGTCTGAGAGTTCTTTTTTTCTTTTTTCTTTTTTTATTCTTCTGACTAGTTCATTCCATGTTAATTCTGGGGGTGGCTTCAAACTTTTCAACTATAGTGTATATATATTGAAAGAAGCACGCTGATGCAATCGCGACTCATATTGGAAAATCAGAATGACGAGTTCGAATTTCAATGAAGTTCATTACATCCGCTTATGTGCCAATACTCTTGGGACTGGTATGAATCCATCTATACTCCCCCAGCTATAGGCTAACTAGCAGAACAGATTATAGCCTTCTTCTAAATCAACTACATCTCTGATTTCAAAACATAATGAAAAAAGTGTAATTAATTCTGCATAAGCCTTCATTGCTATAATAAAATCAAATGTGCTAATGAGAATAATGAGGATTGTTTGTAGACCCTGTCGCGCACAAGTTCTCTATATGGGGCTCTTCAAAAAAGTGTGATTAATCTTGCACAAGCCTTCACCAATATAATAAAATCAGATATACGAGTGGTCTGTTTAAATACAAATGAGGCATCTATTCAAATACAGGTATCCACTAAAAAAAAACGCTTCAAGTGAGAAAATATGTCAGATTAATAAATGTAAAACATCAATTACTTCTTTAGAAATTGCTTTGTTCACGTTCGCATACGAAACTGAACAGTTATGAAGTTTTTGAAACTCTGGGAAGGATTTGCGCTTATAAGGCACTATTCGGCCTTGCTTGATCGGTGATGCCATTCGGAGGCTAGTCAGTCGAAAGTAGATCAGATCTAATGACGGTTTCTCCTGCAAAGGAGAACACGGGACCGAATCCTACCGAGGCCGCATATAATTCTATAATAAAATTTCTCGAATATTCAGGCCGTTAAACGAAAAATAAAGAAATATGCTGTTTATAAAATAAACGGAGCGTCTACTCAAATATGAGTATCTACTAAAAGTAATGTCATAGATAGATAGATAGATAGATAAGGTAGAGACTGAGATAGATAGATAGATAGATAGAAGAAAAGCCGTAATTAATATTTGTTGTCTCTTGTCAGGCTCTTCTTCGATAACTTTTGAGTAAAATTCCGCAGGTGTTGGAAACCTTTGAACATGGTTTTTATTTAGAGAATTTTTTCCCCATCGTTATGTTTTGCAGCAACACAAAAATCGGTTGTTGCAAGATCAGGTAAATCTAGCAGGTGAGGTGGAACACAATAATCACGTTTTACTCCCTTGTGTTCTTCTTGCTGTGTATGCGACCTTGCGTTGTCATGGAGAAGAAAAACATTTTTCCCACTGACAAGCGACGATAAGTTTTAGGAACAGGTTGCAGCTGCTGGACATATAAATGTGCATTTAGTGTTTCATTGCGTTTAAGAATTTTAAATAAATAATATTCCAACGTTCTTACCATGTGTGGGTCTTGCTTTTGTTGTTGTTGTTGGGGAGTGGTGTTAGTATCTGTGGCATTGTCACTGGTGTTGTTGTTGCTGGTGGTGGGAGTGTTGTTTATGATGTTGCTATTTTTTTAACTCTTGATATTCTTGTTGTTGTTCTTATCGTTAATGGTGATGGTGGTAATGGCGATGGTGGTAATGGCGATGGTGGTGTTGATGGTGGTGGTGGCGATGGTGGTGGTTTTGGTGATGGTAGTGGGGGTAGTAATGGTTGTGGTGGTGATAGTGGTGATGATAGTGGTGGTGGTGGTGATGGTGGTGGTGATAGTGGTGGTGGTGGTGATGGTGGTGATGATAGTGGTAGTGGTGGTGGTGATGGTGGTGATGATAGTGGTAGTGGTGGTGGTGATGATAGTGGTAGTGGTGGTGGTGATAGTGGTGGTGGTGATAGTGGTGGTGGTGGTGGTGATGGTGGTGGTGATAGTGGTAGTGGTGGTGGTGATAGTGGTGGTGGTGATAGTGGTGGTGGTGGTGATGGTGGTGATGATAGTGGTAGTGGTGGTGGTGATAGTGGTGGTGCTGGTGCTGGAGGTGATAATAGTGGTAGTGGTGGTGGTGATAGTGGTGGTGGTGGTGATGGTGATGGTGATAGTGGTGGTGGTGATAGTGGTGGTGGTGGTGATGGTGGTGATGATAGTGGTAGTGGTGGTGGTGATGGTGGTGGTGATAGTGGTGGTGATAGTGGTGGTGGTGATAGTAGTGGTGGTGGTGATGGTGGTGGTGATAGTGGTGGTGGTGATAGTGGTGGTGATAGTGATGGTGGTGATGATAGTGGTAGTGGTGGTGGTGATAGTGGTGGTGGTGGTGATGGTGGTGGTGATAGTGGTGGTGGTGATAGTGGTGGTGGTGGTGATGGTGGTGATGATAGTGGTAGTGGTGGTGGTGATGGTGGTGGTGATAGTGGTGGTGATAGTGGTGGTGGTGATAGTGGTGGTGGTGGTGATGGTGGTGGTGATAGTGGTGGTGGTGATAGTGATGGTGGTGATGATAGTGGTAGTGGTGGTGGTGATAGTGGTAGTGGTGGTGATGGTGGTGGTGATAGTGGTGGTGGTGGTGATGGTGGTGATGATAGTGGTAGTGGTGGTGGTGATAGTGGTGGTGCTGGTGCTGGAGGTGATAATAGTGGTAGTGGTGGTGGTGATAGTGGTGGTGGTGGTGATGGTGATGGTGATAGTGGTGGTGGTGATAGTGGTGGTGGTGGTGATGGTGGTGATGATAGTGGTAGTGGTGGTGGTGATGGTGGTGGTGATAGTGGTGGTGATAGTGGTGGTGGTGGTGATGGTGGTGGTGATAGTGGTGGTGGTGATAGTGGTGGTGATAGTGATGGTGGTGATGATAGTGGTAGTGGTGGTGGTGATAGTGGTGGTGGTGGTGATGGTGGTGGTGATAGTGGTGGTGGTGGTGATGGTGGTGGTGATAGTGGTGGTGATAGTGGTGGTGATAGTGATGGTGGTGATGATAGTGGTAGTGGTGGTGGTGATAGTGGTAGTGGTGGTGATGGTGGTGGTGATAGTGGTGGTGGTGGTGATGGTGGTGATGATAGTGGTAGTGGTGGTGGTGATAGTGGTGGTGCTGGTGCTGGAGGTGATAATAGTGGTAGTGGTGGTGGTGATAGTGGTGGTGGTGGTGATGGTGATGGTGATAGTGGTGGTGGTGATAGTGGTGGTGGTGGTGATGGTGGTGATGATAGTGGTAGTGGTGGTGGTGATGGTGGTGGTGATAGTGGTGGTGATAGTGGTGGTGGTGGTGATGGTGGTGGTGATAGTGGTGGTGGTGATAGTGGTGGTGATAGTGATGGTGGTGATGATAGTGGTAGTGGTGGTGGTGATAGTGGTGGTGGTGGTGATGGTGGTGGTGATAGTGGTGGTGGTGATAGTGGTGGTGGTGGTGATGGTGGTGATGATAGTGGTAGTGGTGGTGGTGATGGTGATAGTGATGGTGGTGATGATAGTGGTAGTGGTGGTGGTGATAGTGGTGGTGGTGGTGATAGTGGTGGTGGTGATAGTGGTGGGGGTGGTGATAGTGATAGTGGTGGTGGTGGTGATAGTGGTGGTGGTGATGGTGGTGGTGATAGTGGTGGTGGTGGTGGTGATGGTGGTGGTGATAGTGGTGGTGGTGATAGTGGTGGTGGTGGTGATGGTGGTGGTGATGGTGGTGGTGGTGGTGGTGATGGTGGTGGTGATGGTGGTGATGGTGATTGTGGTCCTATTGCCGCTAATCCCGTTATTAGTTCGGAAATGTCATTGAATTTTATTTTAGAAATGAATCATGAGCTAATTTTTTATTTTTTCCCAAGCACCAGTGAAAAGATGAGTGTCGCTGTCTGAACAAATATCAATTGAATGACGTCCATTAATTGACCTTAAATTCTAGAAATACAGTAATATAGATATACTAGAAATCGAGAAACACTAGAAATACTAGAAATACAGAAATACCAGAAATACTAGAAATACTGAGATACTAGAAATACAGAAATGCTAGAAATACAGAGATACTGGGAATATAGAAATGCTAGAATTACTAGAAATACAAATATACTAGAAATACAGAAATGTTAGAAATACTAGAAATACAGAAATACTAGAAATACTGAAATGCTAGAAGTACAGAAATACAGATATACTAGAAATACAGAAACACTATAAATACTAGAAATAAAGAAATACTAGAAATACAGAGATACTAGAAATACAGAAATACTAGAAATGCAAAAATACTAGAAATATAGAAATACTAGAAATGCGGAAATACTAGAAATACAGAAATGCTAGAAATACTAGAAATACAGAAATACTAAACATACTAGAAAACCAGAAATACTAGAAATATCCTCGGAATGTACTCTTTACTGTTTTCTACTTTTTTTTGTTTTCACTTCCCATAAAATGATCGTTGGATGTTCGGTCGCTAAGAATCATTGTTTGGTGGTGAAATAAACTCTTGGGTCACACAAGGAATTTCCCAGCAGCCACGCCCATGGGAAACAGCCGGGAGTTTGTTTGCCGACATTTGTCATGGTTTACGAATTCAATCATCTTTTTTTTTTTTAAACTTTTTTTTGTTTTACAAGTGACTGGACGCTCTTTATCCGACGCCTGATTGCTTTTGAAATGTGTGTGCCAATAAAAAAAAAGGAAACTGTGTTCGACTTAAAACTATTTCGAGTGTCTTCGAAGATTTGCAAAAGTTGATAAATGTGCGTTGGTCGATTTTTTTTTAGCAATGGTAAAGATCGCAGAGACGTTGCAACACAAACCTTATAAAACAAACGGCGTAATAGTTGAACATATAGAGGCGACGGGAAGCCTATCCAAACACTGACTCGGTGAATGTGTAACACTGAATGTTAACAACGAGTGCATTTTTCATAAAAAAAAAGATTTAAATCACAAGACGTTCACACCAAGAACTTTCCAATATCCACGCTTTTTTCTTTCTCTCATTACCACCTCTCTCTCTTTCTCTCTCTTTCTCTCTCTCGCTCTCTCTCTCTCTCTCTCTCTCTCTATCTATCTATCTATCTATCTATCACTCTTCTAACACACCGCACATTCAACCCACTACAGGATGCCATTTCCCAGAGACATTTTTATAACCTGTATATAAAAATAAATCTTTAGTCATTTATCTGAACAAGCGTCTTTGTTTGTTTCTTCTACTCAAGTTCCAAGTTTTCCTCTTATAGAGTTTTATTGAAATGCTATTTTCTTTCCTATTGTCAATTTAAAATACTCTATCTTAGCTCTAAAAAGATTTCTCTCTAATATTTACTTGTATATCTATGAATGTTGCTTTTGTCAAGTAATTATTTTCTTTCAATAACCAACTGGCAAAAATAAACATTTTCTATTCTTTATGGACTGTTTGACAATCATGTTACAATAAACATTTTTGTTATTTGTTAGAGGAGTGTTGCTTGATTCTTTAAGTAGCTGACCCTTCTACGAACTCGTACCGACTATCCTAATCGTCAGAAGTTCCGGCCGAATTGTGTCATCTTCCTTCTGTGGATCTTTCAAACACAGCGTGCGCGTAGAAGGAGTTGACAGAACAACTAGTCAAAAACGCATGTGGCAGTGACGGCACTAAGACAGCACCTAGCGCCGTGTCTACCACATGCGTTTTTGACTAGTTGCTCTGTCAACTCCTTCTGCATCCACGCTGTGTTTGAAAGATCCACAAAAGGGAGATGACACAATTCGGCTGAAACTACTTCCGACGACCAGGATAGGACTACACAGATCCAACATCACAACTCACCAAATCCCTTTTCTTATTAGGGTGTTTTATTGAAATAGTATTTTGTTCCCTACTATCATTTTAAATAATCTTTATATTCGGCACTCGCTCGCATCCGATCATCGGGATCGTCATCTCTCCATACTTCCTTTCTCCCCTCTGGTGGCGGTGGCAGAGATGGCTGTGAAGGCCGAGGCGTGGGCAGGAATCACAGTGTAGTGTGAAGGGTGGACGCGGAATATACTCTTCATGTTGACAGTTGGACTCGAAAGTGTCGATCCTACGCCAGGAAGGCCGATTTGCAGTGTAGCGGGAAAACAATTTACATATAGAGATAAGCATATTACTTTTTTACGCTCTCATACCACACCTAACACACCGCACATTCAACCCACTACAGGATACCACTTCCCAGAGACATTTTTATAACCTGTATATAAAAATAAATCTTTAGTCATTTATCTGAACAAGCGTCTTTGTTTGTTTCTTCTACTCAAGTTCCAAGTTTTTCTCTTATAGACTTTTATTGAAATGCTATTTTCTTTCCTATTGTCAATTTAAAATACTCTATCTTAGCTCTAAAAAGATTTCTCTCTAATATTTACTTGTATATCTATGAATGTTGCTTTTGTCAAGTAATTATTTCATGTTAGATATACTATATCTATTGAATTAATAAATATTATTATTGAATTTCAAGTCTTCTCCTTTGGTTTCATTAAATACTTTCATTTCTTATCTTTATCAAGCGTTAAATTTAAATTTAACATATAAACAATAAATACATTTTAAAATTTTATTTTCATAACATATGACGTCATTTGTATACATTAAGATACACTTCAAGCAGATATAAGCGTTCGAGGGAAATCATGGGAAACTTGTAGTTTAAAATCAGTAATTCGACTTTGCTAACCAGACGCTTCCTCTGTAGCTAAATGGTATAGCACGTCAGGCTATATGATGGTTCCGTGTAGAATAGAGGTTCGATTCCAGCCGGTGGACATATATTTTGTATGAAATTTCACGAACATTCAGGCCGGTAAATGTTGTTAATACTGTTTATTATATACAGAACATTTACTTAAATATTTGTATCTATAAAAATAACATACAAACAGTAAATGTATTAAAATAATTGTCGGGCATTGTCCATTTCATAATATATGACATCATTTGTTTACATTAAGATACGCTTCTAGCAGATATGGGCGTTCGAGGGAAATCATAGCAAATTTGAAGTTTAAAAGCAGTAATTCGACATTTCTAACCAGACGCTTCCTCTGTAGCTAAATGGTATAGCACGTCAGGCTATGTGATGGTTCCGTGCATTTACCTAAATATTTGTATCTTAAAGGGAAGAGGTTTTATAAAATTAAACCCAGATATTAACCTTATGACATTAAATTGGGATTATATGAAGAATGAAGTGTAAATTTAAAACTGAGAGAGGAACGAAATGGGGGTTTAAAAAATTATATAGATAAGGTTAAGAATTCTACTTTAAAATACTCTTCCAAAGACATTTGATATTTATTTATAACGCCAATTTTATACGTCTCATCCTCAGATGGACTTCATCGGGGTAAATTTAAGGATTTTATTTGCAATAAGTATTTATAAACAAAAGTAAAAATGCTGCTAGTTTTATTTTTTGATTCAAGAAACACTCATGAATATTCATCAGGCTAACTGAAAAGTCCAGAAACATTATGGAAGACGCTAAGTGGCTTAATTTAATGTCTAATAAACGAAAGTGAGTAAATGAGATTTTTACTAAATGTTTTTTTTATGGAATTAATATTTAAATTATTTTATTATGGGATAAATTTATGAATTACATATTTTACACTTCTTACAAATAAAACCTTTGCATTTGCCTTGACAAAGTCCATCTGAGGACGAAACGCTAAGATAAGTTTGCCTTTTGTCTTTATTATTCATATATCTGTGTGTTTGTGTACGTGCGTACGTCTCTGTATGTGTATGTATGTATGTATGTATGCGCGTAGGTGTTTGTGCATGCTTGTGAGCGTTCAGTATGTGTGATGCGCATGTGTGTGTTTATGTCAGCATGTATATTCGTGTGTGTGTGTGTGTGTATAGGTATGAGCGTGCGTGTATGTGTTACTGTATACATGTATGTAAATGTGTGCGTGTATGCACGTCTCTATATATGTGTATGCATGTATTCGCTTATGCCAGTGCGCATGAGTGTGTATGTATGCATCTGTGTTTGTCCGTGTGTGTGAGTCCGTGCGTGTAGGTGCGTGTAGGCATGTATGTGTATGGACATGTGTATCTGTATGCCTGCGCGTGAATTAATGTGTATATGCATGCATGTGCGCATATGTGTGTTCGTGTGAGTGTGCCGGTGACAATTATTTGGATTACTTACCGTTCTTACAATATAAATCCATTCTGAATTTGTGCTGTCAGAAACCAAAACTTGGCCTCGACTGAAAGAGAGCGAAAAGAAAATATTGATATTTTTCTGTCTTTCACTGTTTACCAAGAAATTGAATTTGATTCTTGTGAAAGAGTCAAAATGATTTCATTTCAAATGAATAAGAATTTATTTTTCTGTTAGATTTACATGAGATTAATCAAGAATACTGAGTTTCAATTTTGAGTTGGTTGTAAAAATACTTAGGCAGCTGCTAAGATTTTCATATACAGCAAAATTATTCAATGGTCAGCTGCCATATATTTAATGAAAATTCGAAATTTAAACGAGGGGTAATTCTTGCGATAAAATGTTAGCATTTCAAAAATGATTTTAAACATAACAATGGATTAAAATGTCACTGCTATAATCTAAAATTCGAAGAAAAAATTAAAATTCTAAAAATTTTAATAAAATATCTAAAACTCTAAAAAAAAGTGTGTGTTTTTCAATATTTGGGAAGTGTTTGATAATACGCCAAAGCTTCTACGTCTGAGCCAAGTTTTCTTAACTACGTCGGAGCCAAGTTTTCTTAACTACGTCGGAGCCAAGTTTTCTCAACTATGTCGTAACCAAGTCTTCTTAACTACGTCGGAGCGAAGTTTTCTTAACTACGTCGGAGCGAAGTTTTCTTAACTACGTCGGAGCCAAATTTTCTCAACTACCTCGGGGCCAAGTTTTCTTAACTACGTCGGAGCGAAGTTTTCTCAACTACGTCGGAACCAATTGTTTGCTACTGAGTCACATACAAACATTTCCTACTATTTCAGTGTCAAATGTTTCGTACTATGTTGGAGACAAGACATCGCAACTACGTCGGAGCCAGATATTTGTCAAGAGTTCTACGTCAGATCCAGGTCATTGATACTAAATCATAGGCAAGTGTTTCCTACTACGTCTGAGCCAGATGTTTGCTACTTCGACAGACTCAGGTTTTGCTACCCAGTGAGAGCCAAGTATTTGCAACTCTTTTGGAGAAAATTCTTTACTACTACGTTGTTCGAAGCTAAGTGTTTCCTTCGACATCAGCTACGTCGAGATCAAGTATTTGCAACTACCTCGGAGGCAATTGTTTTCTACTACCACTAACATAACTGCAAACACTTTTCTACGACCGTCCTGGGTAAGAAGATAAACTACATCCGGCAGCAAGGCCTCTGATCAGAAGGCTTTGAGCAGAGTGGAACCACCTCTTCATTACTGGTGTTACCAGGTCTACCCTTACCGAGGGTGGTAGCACTTGTCAGGGTCCCAACTATGGGCAAATAGTTTACGCCACAACCAATCAAAATTCTATGAAAGTATAAAAATAGGTTTTAATACCAGCAATACTTTTTGGAATTTCTTTTTACCAGCAATACATTTTTGAAAAAAAATATTACCGGCAATACATTTTTGAAAAAAAAAATTACCAACAATATATTTTTGAAAAAGAAAATATTATTAGCAATAAAAATATTAAATAACCCATTGAGGTTGATATGCCGTAAAACAAAACAAAGAATACTTTCTTATATATATATATATATATATATATATATATATATATATATATATATATATATATAATTGTTGGCATTAAATAACCGTTTGAGGTTGATATGCCATAAAGCAAAACAAACCGACTAAAGCTTTTCTACGGCTTAGTTGCAAATACTTGACTTCAGCAACTCTAATTGATGCAGGTGTGGTTCCAGAAGATTCTGCGTTAGAATAGTTTGCAAAGCAAAGCTTCTGGAAGAAACTGATCACAGCTCACGCCCCACCCCCTCATACCCCACCCCCTCACGCCCCACCCAATCAGCTTTTAAACTTTTTATACAATTGTATTTTGATAATACTTTTTTACGTTTGACAGTAAAAAGAATTGTGGTTATTTTAAATGTATGAATGTTACGGTCTTTTCTAATTATTATCAGTAGATCAATGAAGAGTAATCGAATACTTGATGAGAAAACTGATATTGCGGATGTTGGTTTTCTTTTGTACAACCTGAGGAACACGTGACTCGTGTTGGTCAACCTGGAAACATGTGACTTGATCATGTGACACCAAAAATAAAAGATGCGCCGTCGTTCGTCAAAACAATTTCGGATTTTCTCAATTTGGATAATAATAATAATATTGATATTATAGGGTCTGGTTCTACACCGATAACTACCGCATATAAAGGTGAAATTATACATTACCTGGAAAACAAAAGAAAGCACTGAATGCGTTTTAATGTTTCTAAAATTGCAGACAAATGACTTTCCTATGCGCCATCATATCCGGGAAAGAAATATTCCAAATATTTGAAGGAATTCTTTAGAAAACAAAACTTAATTTCAACCCGAAATTGAAACGCATCAATTTACACCCGTGTAGAGCTTCAACAATTAACGTGAGGCATAATTGACAATCCTTGTAATGGTTAATGTTTTGAATATAAAATGGTGAAGCTGATAATTGGACGAGAAATTGTCTAAAGTCTACTAACATTGAAACCTCTCTCAGTCAGCCATTCACTTTGGCTCAAAAACTGCAAATGCGTCTGTATATAAAAAATATAATTTTATTGGCACGATAAACAGAGAATCTTGAAACGATTGCGTAGCTTATTGTATTACTTTATTATACAATGCGATTTCATATCAAATGCAAGCTATGAATTTTGAATGAACCTCGCTACGATTATAAAGACATGTCAGTTGTTCGTAATGTTCTGCCAAAAGAGATTCACTATTATCGTGCGTAGAGATACCAATCATGCATGGATCAAGCTCTTTTTTAGTTTTTCTATAGTAAAGATGGGACAGAAAAGCCGTGTGCATGATATGGGGGACGTTAACCCATAAATATATAGCATATCTTTACACTATACCTTTCTCTATCTCTCTCTCTCTCTCACACACACACACACGGACATATATATATATATTTAACAACTCATTGCGTATGACATTGATTGCAAATTATTTACATTTCCTACCATTGGTAATTTTATTTCAACTGATCCGAATGTGTTATATTACCCCCATATATATATATATATATATATATATATATATATATATATATATATATATATATATACATGTATGTATATATATATACATGTATATATACAGTGACACGCATAAGTATTAGATATATGTTATTTTCTGTTATAACTCTAGTTAATATTGTGGCACCATTTAACGAGGCAGAAAGGGAAAAGAAAGAAAAGAGGAAAAAGAGAAGCTAAGAATCGAATCGTGAGTGATAAGCAAGAACACACACACAGCTAAGAGACAATGGATAAAAGGATATTTTGATAAGTAACAAATGGCGAAAGAGTGTCATTACAATGACAGGGAAATTCTGAGTAAAAAGAAAGGGAAAGAAGGAAAGAATCAGATATGTTTTGGCATCGGCTGTGTTATCTAAGGATATGAAAACAAACTATTGGTTCGGGAAGACATCTTATTATCAACTACAGACCGGCTGGCCAAGGAAAGAAAAAAAAATTCAAATGAAAATGAAATGAAACAGACAACTAAAAGGACTTGGACATATATGAAAAATTAAAAACCACCCAAAGAACATCCTTGGCCTACGATAATAAAATTTTGTTATCAGGAATTTGTACCGAAGGAAATGAATGTGTTTTCTTTCTTTCTTCGAGGTGACTGACGGACTGGAACTTTGGAGATGTTTTTTTTTTTTGAGACCGTGTCAAGAAGACCACACATTCTGATAATTAGCGATAAAATACCTGACGTAAACCACGTGTAGAACAAGAGTTATGACCGCCATTGTCATATTGTCCCGTTAGCGGCTGGAGAAATGATAAACCATTAAAGGGAAGAAAAGGGAAAGGGAAGAGATAATTTTTTTTTTTTTAAGCAAGATATTTTTTTCTCTTCCTGAAACAAAGCCGCAGATTCGTCCACGCCCGACTGAGACATCATTGGTCGAGTGGTAAACACGTGATGCACGAGGGAGGCTGTTGCCGCCCATATGGAGGATGAGTAAGAGAGGTTGCCACGAAGATGTGGGGAGGGCAGTTCACGCCCCTCTGAAGTATGATGAGAAGGTGGGAGTGAGGAAAGGTTCCCAAAAATGGAAAAAGGTGGAAATTCCTAACCAGAGAGGTGGATATGTATTTAGAATTATCGAGGAACCCCCCCCCCGGCGCCGACAAACTCACCCCGGTTTTGGTCGGCGCCCATATAAACGAAGCCACAACGAGACCCACCAGTTCCCAGAGTCAGTCTCCGGTTGAGGCAAGCCTCGCAGATAGCTGACCAGGATTCGCACACTTTCCGGACCCATCTCTTCAAACCAAGAACAATTATTTTGAAGAGCGACTTAGATCCAGATCACCGAAATAAGTTTTTCTTTTGACTTTCGTCCAAAGACCCACCGAAACACCAATTTCTTAGAGAGCAGACGACTTGAATTGTTAAAACTTGCCTAGCGGAAAACGACGTGTCACAATCCATAGAACGGATCGGGAGATAGATGCAGTCCTATGTAACGAACAACTAGACATAAAGTTTGTTACCTTTTTCTTTGATACTTTGAACTTTTGAGTTTTCATTTTATTGCCTCTTATGCGTATTTTTGTGGTATCACCCGCGTTGGATTCGGTTTGCAGTACGGCCCCGATGACTGATTGATTTCCTCTGCCTAGATCAATTCACAACGTGGGTAGGCAGACTGGGAATCAAAGTAAGATGTCACAGTTGGTGCCGTGGTAGACTGGGATAGAACGACACGGTTGGCGCTGCGACCAGGGGACGACGTCACAACTGGTGCCGTGACCACAGGATAGGACCCTGGAACAGCCACTGCCACAATTAGTACCGTGACAGCAGGACAGGATCCTGGATCGACCGCTGTTGCTGAGAAATTTCGAATAGGACTCAAAACGACCCGGGACCGAGAGGAACGAGAACAGAATCGTCTGTAAGGTAGGACACTTTGCTTGATTTCCCAACCTCGATTGTTGCTGCGTAGATTGTCTTTCTCTTTAAATATGTCGGACTATGATTCAGATAGAGCAGTGGGGGATGAAGAGGGGGTTAGACAAGGGTTGTCTGCTGACCTGAGAAAGTTGTTGGGTGGACCGAGGGTCCCAGCATTTGACGGCAGTGGGAAAGATTTCAAAAACTGGCTGGCAATCCTGGAGAAGAGCCGAATTATATATGAACTCACAGATCAGGAGACCCTGTATCTGGCATATGATGCCACAAAGGGGAAAGCCTCTGAGTTTATGAAGGAGCTCTTGGAGAGTCAACCCCACTTGTCTTGGGAAAGATTAAAGGGACTATTGACCAAAGAATTCACCGACGTGGGCACGGCTATAGAGGCCATGAGGGCCCTCTTAAAGCTGACACAGCTGCGGGACGAAACCCCTGGAGAATTGGGGGCCCGAGCGAGGAAGCTGTCATCATTGGCCTTCCCAGAAGTGGTTAGAGACAATGCGGTCATGCAGGCCCAGTTAGCAGACCTATATATGGAGGCCCTAAGTGACGAGCGTGTTCGTCACGACGTGCTGAAAGAGGGGCCGGTGAGACTATCGGCGGCAATAGAGCTGGCCAAGGAGAGCCAGGGCGTATGGGAAAAGGTAAAAAGGTGTGGAAGGAACCAGATAATAAGTCGAGATGTTGGAAAAGGGGGAAAGGCGGAAGACCCCCCGCGTGGAATCAGAGGGTCAAGCTAGAAGTAGATCAGCCTGAGGTGTGGGAAGAAGACCCCAATAGAAAGGTATGGTCAACCAGGCATGGATTTTATAAGCCCACGCCGGGTAGATACGGGCTGGTCTGCTGGACCTGTGGTCATGGTAGGACCACAGAGCGGCGGAATGTCCGACGAAGTGGGGTTTGCCCCCAGACTTCGAACAGGACAGGTGCACCAGGTGTGGAAAGAAAGGACACCTGGCCAAGTGGTGCGGGCTGAGAAAATGCGCCCCACCAATATTAACAAAGAAGGCCGAGCCCAAGAGACAAGACCAGGGAAAAGCCAGCGGGCCACCCCGGAATTAAGAGGGAGGGTGGCCCAGTTAAAAAGAAGGGAAATAAAAGCTTGGACCAGTGGTCGGGCGAGCCGCTTGGGTAGAGGACAGGTCCCCCCGGGAGTAAACGAGAGGTTAGCCCAGTTGAAGAGAAAAAGAGCAAAATGTTGGACATGTGGTCAGGTGGGCCACTTTGCGGCGAACTGTCCGGCAAGAAGGTGCTGGTTTTGTAGGAGACCAGGGCACTTGAAGAGAAGCTGTATCCTTAGGAACAGCCGCGGGAGACAGGTGCGAAAAGCGCAGAACTTCCCCCCGTAAGAATAATGAAGGTGATTTATTGCTGCCGGTGCCTATGGCTGGGATGACCCAAGGGTGGGGGCCCAGGAAGAGGAAAGCCCAAGTGTTCTCTTCGCTGACGCAAGAGAAGGAGCTATCCTGTAGAGCAGGGATAGGGGGTAAGGCGATGAAATCTCTGGTAGACACAGGAGCATCTGTGTCATTGCTGAGAGAGGAAGCATACAGGCGGGTGAAACGGAAGAGTAGGTTACGGGAAGCGGACATAGAAGTCACGCAAGCAGATGGAGCCCCCCTGAAGATAAAAGGGATGGTGAGGCTCCCTGTGAGGATTGGGAAATTAAGAAGCCCCCAAAATTTTTACGTAACCCCCGACCTGTGTACGGAGGCAATCTTGGGAGAAGATTGGCTCCGGAGCCAGAGGGCCCAGATTAGTTCAACCCCACTGTGCTGATAGTGAATGGCGAGAGAACGCCATTGGGATGCCCACCGGAAGAAGATATAATAATAGTGGTGGAGGAAGATGTAAAGCTACCCCCTAGAACGGCGGTGTCGGGAAAGGGTAGGTTAATGACAGGGAAGGAAATAGGAAAAGGACCCCTGCAGTTGGTCCCTGTGGAGGAGAAGGGCCTAGAAGAGAATGAGGTAACTATGTGTGAGACGGTGGTGGAGGCAGCTGAATTAGTGCCCATTATGATGGTGAACCAGGCCCAAAAGACTATAAAGGTTAGGAGAGGGGAAGAGATAGGGAAAGCGCTAACCCTACGGACTCTGAATCGGGTGAGATTCGAAGAGGAACGAAGAAAACTTGTAGAGCAAACAGAAGGAATAGTGGACGAAGATATATTAGCACCGGATCAATTTAGAACCAGGGTGGGAGGTCTGCTGAGGGATAATCGAGATGTGGTAGCCCAGTCAGACAAGGAATTGGGCCAGACCCACACAGTCAAAATGAAAATCGACACCGGAGATCACCCCCCTATGAAATTAAAACCCTACCGGACACCTATTCATAAAAGACCCCTTGTAGAAGAGGCAGTAGAAGAATTGTTGGAAGCTGGGATGATCGAAAGATCGATCTCCCCTTGGAGCTTCCCAATCGTAATAGTAGGTAAGAAAGATGGCGGGCACCGTTTTTGTGTAGATTTTAGGAAACTGAATTCTATATCGAAGCCGTTGGCGGTGCCATTGCCACTAATAGATGACATATTGGCATTATTAGGGAAGGCAAAGTACTTCTCTACGTTGGACTTGAGGTCCGGGTATTGGCAGGTAGCCCTTGATGATGCTGACAAGGAGAAGGCCGCATTTGCGTGTCACCTAGGACTGTTCCAGCTCAGAGTGATGCCATTCGGTTTAGCTAATGCCCCGGGAATCTTCCAACAGCTGATGTCAATAGTGTTAGGAGGATACGAGAGCTTTGCCATGGCATATTTGGACGATATCTTAATATTTTCGGAGACAGTAGAACAACACTTTTTCCATCTAAAACAAGTGTTGGGAAGGTTAAGAAAACACGGCTTAAAATTGAAATTGTCGAAGTGTCAGTTTCTGAAGGAGGAGACTAGATATTTGGGCTTTGTTATAAACGGAGACGGTATTAAACCCGACATGGATAAGGTGAAAGTCATAAGGGAAATGCCAGAACCTAAGACAGTGAGACAGGTAAGAGGTTTTATAGGAGCTATAGGTTACTACCGACGCTTCGTCCCGGCATTTTCGAGAATTGCCATACCACTAGTAGCCCTGACGAAGAAATACGCTAGGTTCAAGTGGACAGAGGATTGTCAACAGGCATTTGATACGTTAAAAGAACAGTTGACAGCCGTCCCACTGCTGACGTACCCAGACCTCAGCAAGCCCATGGTACTATACACTGATGCCAGTTAGCAGTGTGTAGGAGCAGTTCTTACCCAACCGTGTCCCGATAAAGAAGGACCAGTGCCAGGCATACCAGAGGAAGTACCGATATACTTTCTCTCTCATAAGCTCTCAGAGACACAACAGAGATGGCCAGTAATAGAAAGAGAAGCATATGCTATCATGTATGCTCTCCAAAAACTGGACTACTACTTGAATGGTGCGGTCTTTACTATAAAAACAGACCAGAAACCTCTGCAGTACCTATTGCAGGCAGAGTGGACAAGTAATAAGAAGATTCAACAGTGGGGACTTAAGTTAAGTGGCTACCACTGTAAGATAGAGTATTTGGCAGGGAAGGAAAACACGTGCGCAGATTTACTCTCAAGAATACCGAAACAACTAGAAGAAAGATCTGTAAAAGTAGAGCAGGGAGTAGATGATAAAGCCTATAGAATAGGAGTAATTAACTCTAATAAGCTAAAAGATCGCCCTATGTTAGAATCGGACGAAGAAGGGGACACACAGATAATAACCGATCCCTACTGGACAGAAGGAATTGAGAAGGAGCAGGCAGACAGTGAAATAGCTGCCCTGAGAGAAAAGGTGAAGGCAGGAGAGACCACCAAGTATGCCATAATAGAGGAAAGGCTGTATTATCTCTCAGGCAGGGATGAGGAAGTCAAGCCCAAGTTGTATGTGCCCAAAAGTTTAAGACCAGAGGTATTGGAACAGTACCACGAGAGGTTGGGTCACATGGGAATTGATAGGACATCTGATCTAATAGGAAGAAAGTACTATTGGCCCAAATTGTACGGAGAGGTCACTAACTATGTTCGGAGCTGCGTAGTGTGCCAGGCAGGAGATGGCATCATTGGAGGAGACGGACGTGCCGAACTTCCCCTTCGAGAAAGTGAGTATGGATGTATCAGGACCATATGGGGAAACTGCGCAGGGAAACAACTACATAGTGAGTTTTGTCGATTGGCTAACAAATTGGCCTGAAGCATTTGCAGTACCAGACAAGAAGGCTAGAACTGTGGCCGGTTTGATAATAAGTGAAATCTTCCCTAGGTATGGCGCCCCTGTGCAGTTGGTAACAGATAATGGCACGGAGAATATAAACAGCATAATGAGAGAATTATACAGGTTTGAATATAGAGCATGTAAAAACATCTCCATATCACCCCCAAGGAAATGCTAAAGTGGAAAGGTTTCATAGAACCTTGGGAGATGTATTGGCCAAGCTGGTCAGAGAGAACACTGGAAACTGGGACTTGTATTTGACACAGGCTCTGGCGGCCGTGAGGTTTACGATAAACGAAACCTCCAGATTTTCTCCTTACTTTATGTTGTTTGGCAGAGACGTGGTCCTGCCTGTTGATAACTTATTGAAGCCCCGAAGAAAGTATATGGGAGAAGATCATCATCAGCTGTTGCTAGAACAACAACATAAAATATTTGTTCAGGCCAGAAGAAGAATAAAGAGGGCCCAGAAGAAAAGAAATGAAAGAGTGAATGCTGAAAGAAAGGTAGTAGAAGTGATGGTTGGAGATCCTGTCTACTACAAAATCCACCAGAGAGAAGGAAAGCTGGACCAAAGATGGGAACCGTACTACCGGATAGTAGAGCAGACGGGTCCAGTATCATATGTAATATGAGATCAAGTGGCAGGACGAGCAAGGAGGGTCCATGTCAATTATCTAAAGAAGGCTGAAATAGCTAACCTGGAAATGAGCGAGCCGAGGCCTAAGAAGACAAGGACAAGGAGGGTAACTCTGGTTGAGCCGGAAGAAATGGAGACGAAGGAAGATTCCGAAGAAAATGAGGAGATAGATCGACTTGGCCAGATAGACGAAGCGATCCGAGTGACGGGGTTGGAACCCTCGGCAGATATCAGCGGTGTTCAGTCGTCGACTGAATCGTTGCAGAGAAGACCCTGCGAGGTCGCCAACGCACCCCCATGCCCAAAGGAAAGGAAGAGAAAGACGAGGAGATCCAATCAAGCAGCCAAGGGCTCTAAAAAGAGGCACCCTGAACAGGACGAAGGGCCCAGCGAGTGGGAGGAAGAGGATCAAATACCCCTTTCCCAGCTCAAGGAAAAGCTAAGGAACAGGAGAGATCTAGACATAGAGTCAGGAGGTATTAAAGACGTCCAGGGCGAGGACTCTAAACAGAAGGAAGAGTCAGGGGAGGAAGAAGAGGACAAAACACCTCCTGGACGGGAATTAAACACAGAGGGAAGGTTAGAGGTTGAGCAGGGACCACCTCGGAAGATGAGATCAAGAAGCGTGAAGAACCCCAAATCTCAGTAGAACAAAGAAGGCTGTGCAGAATAGAAACATTCTGTGTCGACAGGTAACGACACTGGCTCATCCAAAAAACCTGCTGGCTGACTGTGGTGGATGTGGATGGAGGGGATGGAGTCGCGGGCTGCATCTCACGAAGGACGGAAGACGATTATTGGCATTGCTGACTGGCCATCAGTGGTGTCATGAAGTACGACCTTTGGGAGTGAGCGCCACGCACACCTGTCCGGGCCATTCTGTCTGCTAGGAGTTAGTTGGAGGGGGGAAGAGCTGAACGTAGTAAGAAATTATGGAATAATTGAGTAAAGAATTGAGAAAAACTGAAGGGTTATGAAGAATAAAAACAAGAGGATATTGTTGCCTTGGAGGAATGATCAAAATGAAAGGGTTGATCATGATGATGATGGTAGCTACACGAATGATAGCAAGGTACAAGGTGGAAACAGAATACATAGCTTTAAATTCAGGGAGAACGAAATTCATGTTGCTAACAGCTGAAGAAGCTAGAAAGTGTAGAGATGATGCTCTAGGGACTTGTACCTCGTTAAGCCCTATCTATATAACTGGTAACCACAAGATGTGCATACTAGAATTGTTTGAAGGGAAGAGAGAGGGAATTAAGAGAACTTGCCAAGTAGAGGTATTAGCAAACACGGCATTACCACAAGCTATCAGTGTTTCAGACAGGGTGTGGGCAGTAGCCACACAGAAACCTATCAGCTTGTCTAGGGTGTGTGGGGGAGAGTCCACAGGGACATTAAGAGTAAGGCCACCATTATCCCTGTTAAAGTTACCCATGGGATGTTCGGCATTTGGGATATCTATGTCCTTACCCCCTATTACCGGGAAGAAGAAAGATATGAAGAGAAAGATTCAATCATAGAAATGATTGGCAGAGGCTTAGTCAATTGTACAGAATTATGGGAGCCAATAGTGAAGGGATTCTCCAATGTTACCTTGAATAAAATGCCAGTGCTAATGAAGCCGATAGAAAAGATCGATATGGATCAATTGAGGGACAAGTTAAGTGCGTTGGGAAATGAAGGTATGGCTTGGGAAGGCGATGAGCAGATCGCGATAAGTTGGTCAATAGTGATGGGTACATTCATAGTTATAGCCATCGGGGGTATAGTAGTATGGAAGATTAAGAGTAAGAAGAGATTAACGAACGACAATCCAATGCGCATGCGGCAACTCCAGAGGGAGATGCCGAGCAGTGTTCCTTACTCATACAGAATCGGCGAAGAAATTGCAGGAAGACCAGCGGAGGAGGCTGGCATGAGACCGCCACGTGCGGCGGAAAAACCTCCCACAGCGGAGAGGAAAACATTGTCCAAGAAGAACAAGCCATAGTAACCACATCTGCACCCACAGGCACACGCACACATGACATTACATATAGAATAGAAGAACTTGAAAAAGAACATTACACTTGCATGTAAAACGAAAGAAGAAAAAGAACATTTACATTGCATGTAGAACAGAAGAAGATGAAAAAGAACATTACACTTGCTTGTAAAACAGAGGAAGAAAAAGAACATTACATGCATGTAGAACAGAAGAAGATGAAAAAAAATACATTGCATGTAGAACAGAAGAAGATGAAAAAGAACATTACATTGCATCTAGAACTGTAGAAGATGAAAAAGAACATTACATTGTATGTAGAACAGAAGATCTTGAAAGAAAACATTACGTTGCATGTAGGAAAGTAGTATAGAATTGCATGGGACAAATGAATTATGCATGTTAAATGGTGTATTTGGGTTTAGGTGTCATTTACGGGTAAATGACAAATCGGTTAGGGGAGGATTGTGGCACCATTTAACGAGGCAGAAAGGGAAAAGAAAGAAAAGAAGAAAAAGAGAAGCTAAGAACCGAATCGTGAGTGATAAGCAAGAACACACACACAGCTAAGAGACAATGGATAAAAGGATATTTTGATAAGTAACAAATGGCGAAAGAGTGTCATTACCATGACAGAGAAATTCTGAGTAAAAAGAAAGGGAAAGAAGGAAAGAATCAGATATGTTTTGGCATCGGCTGTGTTATCTAAGGATATGAAAACAAACTATTGGTACGGGAAGACATCTTATCAACTACAGACCGGCTGGCCAAGGAAAGAAAAAAAAATTCAAATGAAAATGTTATTTCGTTAAGTGACGAAAAACAGACAACTAAAAGGACTTGGACAGATATGAAAAATTAAAAACCACCCACGGAACATCCTTGGCCTGCGATAATAAAATTTTGTTATCAGGAATTTGTACCGAAGGAAATGAATGTGTTTTCTTTCTTTCTTCGAGGCGACAGAGGGACTGGAACTTTGGAGATGTTTCTTTTTTTTGAGACCGTGTCAAGAAGACCACACATTCTAATAATTAGCGATAAAATACCTGACGTAAACCACGTGTAGAACAAGAGTTATGACCGCCATTGTCATATTGTCCCGTTCGCGGCTGGAGAAATGATAAACCATTAAAGGGAAGAAAAGGGAAAGGGAAGAGATAATTTTTTTTTTAAGCAAGATATTTTTTCTCTTCCTGAAACAAAGCCGCAGATTCGTCCACGCCCGACTGAGACATCATTGGTCGAGTGGTAAACACGTGATGCACGAGGGAGGCTGTTGCCGCCCATCTGGAGGATGAGTAAGAGAGGTTGCCAAACTCACCCCGGTTTTGGTCGGCGCCCATATAAACGAAGCCACAACGAGCAGAAATGAGTAGAGACCCACCAGTTCCCAGAGTCAGTCTCCGGTTGAGGCAAGCCTCGCAGATAGCTGACCAGGATTCGCGCACTTTCCGGACCCATCTCTTCAAACCAAGAACAATTATTTTGAAGAGCGACTTAGATCCAGATCACCGAAATAAGTTTTTCTTTTGACTTTCGTCCAAAGACCCACCGAAACACCAATTTCTTAGAGAGCAGACGACTTGAAGTGTTAAAACTTGCCTAGCGGAAAACGACGTGTCACAATCCATAGAACGGGTCGGGAGATAGATGCAGTCCTATGTAACGAACAACTAGACATAAAGTTTGTTACCTTTTTCTTTGATACTTTGAACTTTTGAGTTTTCATTTTATTGCCTTTTATGCGTATTTTTGTGGTATCACCCCCGTTGGACTCGGTTTGCAGTACGGCCCCGATGACTGATTGATTTCCTCTGCCTAGATCAATTCACAACGTGGGTAGGCAGACTGGGAATCAAAGTAAGACGTCACAGTTGGTGCCATGGTAGACTGGGATAGAACGACACGGTTGGCGCTGCGACCAGGGGACGACGTCACAATGTTCGCCATTTCGCCTGATATTTGGTAAGTAATATCTCGTAAAGTTTTTTTTAGTTGTATATGGAAGGGAAATTAAAAATTCATGGTTGAATCCATTTTTTATCAAAGTTCAAAATTACCGTATGCAAAAGTATTTGATATATGACACTTTTTTCAAATTTCCAATTGAAACTTTGTATTTTAAAAGACTTTAAATATTCAAATTTTTGATAGTATTGGGATGTTATCTCTGACCAATCAGAGAAGCACACAATAGTTTACAAGATAGTGCTACTAATCATCTGACTCTTTGACTCGCCCTGAAATTAAAACTGATCTTGAGGGTGCTGGAATTAATGTAAGTAAGGATACCACTAGCAGAGCTCTATATCGTACAGGCTTTCATTCAAGATCACCAAGAAAAGTGCCTTTACTGAAAACCAAACATATCAAAGACCGATTAAAGTTTGTCGAAACTTGTGAAAAGAAAGGTGTGCAGTTTTGGGAAAAGGTAATCTGGTCGTATGAAACGAAAGTTGAACTATTTGGAAGGAACACAGCGACAAGTGTTTGGCGAAAAAATGGCACTGCCTTCAACAAGCACTATACAATCCCCACAGTTAAGTTTTGGGTGCTTCCATTATGATATGGGGATGATTTTTATCAAATGGCACTGGGGAGTTACAAGTTATCCATGGTAGAATGAATGGTAGCATGTACAGGGAGATTCTAGAGAAGAACCTTCAGAAATCTGCAACTTCTTTAGGACATGGTCGGAATTTCGTGCTTCAACACGACAATGATCCCAAACATACCGCAAAACTTACAAAGGAATGGTTTGAAAATAATGGTATTAGTACTCTCAATTGGCCAAGTCAGTCTCCTGACTTGAATCCAATTAAGAATTTGGGGAATACTTTGAAGGTTAAAGTTCAAAAGTGGAATCCACAAAATATCAAGCAATTTGAGGAATTATGCAAGGAAGAATGGGGTAAAGTAACGGTGAATCAGTGTGGAAAACTTGTGGCCAACGATAGAAAAGCGACTGGAAGCAGTGAAACAAAACAGAGGCTATGTAACAAAATATTAAATTGATGTATCCAATACTTTTGCATGAGGGTAATTTTGAACTTTGATAAAAAAAAATGGATTCAACCATGATTTTTTAATTTTCCTTCCACATACAACTAAAACAACTTTACGATATATTACTTACCAAATATACACTGATGAGCTGTGAAACAGCGAAACAGTCTGTCTGTGGATGACGTTATATTGGCTCCTGAAATAAAAATTAATTCCAGTTGAGCTCTCTAGGAAGTAGGTATGGGTTTGTAAAACAGTGACTATTATATTATATATATATATATATATATATATATATATATATATATATATATATGCCGATAGATAGATATGAACAGATTCAGATAGATTGTTAGATGAGAAAAGTATGACACTGAGGAGCTGCGAAACAGTCTGTCTGTGGATGACGTTATATATATATATATATATATATATATATATATATATATATGGCGATAGATAGATATGAACAGATTCAGATAGATTGATAGATGAGAAAAGTATATATGAATGGACTGATATAGATAGATATGAACAGACTGATAGAGATAGATCAGAACAGACTGAGAATAGTAATTAATATATTTAAACAGTTGATCTCTCTCTCTCTCTCTCTCTCTCTCTTTAATCTTTTGTTTCAACTGAAATAGATTTTGTCAGTTTTTCTAAACTAAAACATAAGAAAAGGTACAAAATAAATACATTTCAGCATATATAAAACAAAAACCTGTAATGCTTTTGTTCAAGTTTTTCAAGCGCTTTGAGGTCAGCACTTTCGCAATTAAAATTTTACCAACTTGAAACACTACGTTAACACAATCCCCTGAGGAATAACTTGCCACTCTTTAAACAGACAAATCTTCCGAAAAATAAAGACGTCGTTTTTTTTGCTTATATTCCTTCGAAGCGATTGGTTGTGCATTTCGAAATGCTCCGTGTCTTGAAGTCATTTCAATTTTTTTATACTTTTATTTATATTTTTCTTTAAACTGCGTATTAAACTTTTCAAAATTGTTTAGTAATTTAAGGAAATATTTGCAATAATTATTAAGACATATTTTTACAACTCAGTAGTCAAAAGCAGACGATCTCTGTTGTTTGTCATTTGAAAAAATGCTACTTAGACAATACGTTCTATATGTATATTTCTTTGAAAATCTTGAACTAATTCTCGTATATAAACGAGCAATAAAATTGTAGCCCATGCAGAAAAGTGATGCCTTTATTACTGGTTCCATGAAATGCTACAGTTTTTAATATATGAATAAATTTGAAAGCAGTTAAAATCCGTGTGATATTGAAGAAAAGAGTTACATCTTAACAAGGTGACGCTCAATAATCGGACCGTATATTTGACGATCGGATGATCGAAGTTTCGTCTGATATTATTAAAAAAACACATTGTATTAAAACCCAAAGAGACAACAATGAAGATTTCGGTTTCTGTGGGTTATTTTTTAATGCCAAATCAAAGTGATCTGTATTTTCTCTCGCACGCTCTTTTAACTAAGCGAGACGAGGAATTTAGAACAGTTTGATTATATAGATCAATTATAGGATGAAAACTGAATTCACTCTCCTGTTTGGGACATGCAACTGGTTAACAAAAAATACAAGGCAAACCGAATGCATAAAGTTACAAACTATTGTGGGAGTGTTACTGAAGGAGGATTTTTTGTGTAAATGGCGCAGTTTATGACGATATGCGTGAAAGATAATGGCTAAACGTAAAATTTTTTAAAATTAAGATTTTAATGGTCGGTAAGCATCTTCTTGGGAGACGGTTCCACAAAGTATCGGTTCCATCTGTCTATTATATTTTCAGATCAACGCAACATTATTTAGAAGGTAAACAGTTTGGCCTGATCCTTCTTACGCTCCTGGCCTTGCCCCATCTGACTGTCATCTTCTCAAATCTTTGCAACATTATTTAGAAGGAAAAGAGTTTGACCTCATCCTCCTTACTCTCCTGGCTTTGCTCTATCTGACTATCATCTTTTCACGTCATTGCAACATGATTTAGTATGGAAACAGTTTAGGTTCATCCTTCTTACTCTCCTGAGATTGCTCCATCTATCATCCTTTCACAACATTGCAACGGATTTTAGAGGGAAATAATTTTATTAATTATAAAGAAGTTAAAATTGATAGTGATTGTTTCGTTGCATTGAAACATGAAAGGATGAGCCATTTGTTAAATACATGGGATTATGTTAGTGATAATGAGAAGAAACATTAACTTGATTAAATATCTCAATTAAAACCAAAAAAAAAAGCTTTTTTTTCTTTTCCATCTTCAAATGCGACATGATTTTCTCATCAGACTAATAGCTTCCCATGAAGAAAATGGTTACGTGATAGTCAAAGACAACTCAAGAATCCATTTTCCTGCAAAATGAAATGAAAACTCAATTAAGCAAGTACTCTGTATATAGAGTCCTTCCCTACCCACAGACACAGCCTGCTGAGATACAAGAAAATAGATTTTGCTTGTCAGAAGAGCTCCTCTAAAATTTTTACGACTTCGACCCAATCAAATCAGATTGATTTTGTCGAGGGGATTAATCATTGCTTTTACACTATACAGTTTCAATAACAAAAACACGACGCTATTCTGAACAGACAAGATGTTAAAAGGTGAACGAAGTGTTGTTCGTTTCTGTAAACAATTAATATACCAATGAACTTAGCAGATACGACTATGATCGGAAAACATTCACGAGATGTTACAAGAGATCTTATCAAGCTTTCTATGAAGCCGAATTATGGTTAATTCCATGCTTGTAAAATCACTTGTAAATCCAGAAACGATTACATGTTTGAAATTGATAAATTAAAGTGTCTAATTTAATGACGAAATAGAAAAAAAAAATTGGCGGAAGAATAATGATATTCGCTCATTGGCTGAAAATCTATCAGAAGATTAATGTTATACGCTCATTAGCTACGGATCTATTAAAAATATAATTGTATATGCTCTTTGGCTAAAGATATATAAAAAGAGTAATGTACTATGCTTATTAACTGAAAATCTATCAGAATAGTGTTCGTTGGCTACTGATCTATCAGAAGAACAATACTTTATGCTCATTGGCTGAATATCTGTCAGAAGAATAATGCTTTACACTCATTGGCTGAAAATCTATTGGAAAGATAATGCTATAAAATCATTGCCCTAAAGTATGACAAAAGAATGATGCTATACCCTCATTGGATGAAGATCTATTGAGAAAATAATGCAATACACTCACTGGCCAATAATTTTAGAATAATTTTCAATAATCAAAAGATTTAAACGCTTTGATCTTATATTTTATTTCAATGCTTTTTATTAAATATTTTTCCTGTCTATTGGCTAAGATAACATCAATTTGTACGGTGATATTCAATTCTATTTAAAAGTAAAAACTTCGCATGGTAATTCTGAAAGCTATCTATCTAACCTTATGCTCATCAGTGTAAAAATTATTAAATCTTTTCCCTCGCATTTAAATAATATTCCAAGTATTTGAATCTAACCCCAGTCAAATAAAGGACTAGAAATTCTAATTTTTCAAAACAGGCAGTCTCGTCTCATAGGAAGAAGAGCATAACACAAAGTTGTGCACCGGACACTTTCTAAATATAATCTTTTTCCATTACTTTTTTCCTTCATACCTTCATATATCTTTTCTGAGTCATTGCTTCAGACATGCGCAGTACGTTGTTCACCTATCTTCAAGCTAAAACGGAGCCGCGTGCAGACTATGTAAACAACATATGAGACATTACCGGATACAATAAAGTATTAAAGCATTATAGAATATTTAGACATTAAGTAAATATTATAACCTCGCCTTAAACTACAATTATCTGGTTCCTAACAAAATGGAACGCTGGTCACTTCTTTGTAACTACGTGCTGTCGAGTCGAGTGTCTTGATATGACGCCATTTTAAATCCTTTAATGTTTTTGCACGAAGTGACACGTGTATTTCAGCTTACATATTTTAATCCTTCCACCTTCTGACTTATTATATTTATTAAATCTACTTAAAAATAAAGGACTTTTTCTTCTTTATGTGACCTATACGTTCAGGTCGCAGACGACCATGGCTCTCCACAACTATCTACTTTTCGTAGCTCTAACGAATATTTGTCTCCTTACTATACACTACAGTCCCTGTTCTGTCATCATTTACATAAGATATTTAAGCTGTTTCCCTGAGCTTCTCATACCTTCAATGTCCTGTGAGAGTCAAATTCCCCAAGCACTCTTTTCTTAGGCCTCTACTCAAGTACCCCCAAGCTTTTGGCAAAATTTGATGCAGAGACTTTGCTCAATTTTCTTTGACATGGTCAATGATGGAACCTCGGTTGTAGTGTGGCAAGACGACCACACTCTGCACACATTCCTTCCAAGCAGTGCTATAAACAATGAAAGTGAGCGAGAATGTTATAACTTAATTCAACGTCAACATATGCCAAGCGTCTTCATATGTGTACTTTAGCTCTGTTACCATAACAACAGTACCGATAATTTTTGATCAGACTTCATATATGTTTCGTCTACTGTATTTTCAACATAGTTCTGGAAAATCACATCTCTAGTCTGTGAGGATATTGTCCAGCATTCACTGTCACATAAGAAAGTTCAATTAAGCATTCTTTTCGTTGTTTTTAACGAACTTTTCCTGTTTCTTAATGCTTTATTTAATTTGAGGAAGGCATCTTTTGCGATTCCAATGCGCCTTCAGATTTCTCTGTTAGATTTTGGAAAGAATTCAATTTTGCCATTTTTTTGGAGTTGGGTCATATTAGAAGAGAATCTCCTGTTCATCAATCTTGGGGTTGGTAATTTTATCGGTGTTTCTGATAAAGTTTTGAAAATGGTAAAAGTAGAAAGAAAGAAAGAAAGAAAGAAAGAAAGAAAGAAAGAAAGAAAGACGAAGGGAAAAGAAAAAATAAACAAGGAAAGAATAAAATAAAATAGCTATAATGCAAAAGAAATATGTGAGAAAGAAAGAAAATCGGAAGGACAAAAGAAAGAGAAAAATTAAACAAGGAAAGAAAAAAAGATGAAAGAAAGAAAGAAAGAAAGAAAGAAAAAAGAATAAGAAAAGAAGAAAGAACGAAGGAAGGAATGAAAGATAGAGTCAAAAAAAAAAGAAAAAAAATCAAAAAAAAGTAAAGAAAGAAATCTAATAGAATGAAGAAAACAAGACAAAATTAAACAACGAAAGAATAATAAAAAAAAAAAGTAAATGTAAAAAAAATAATGAAACCAAAAACGGAAACGAAAGAAAGAAAGAAAGAAAGAAAGAAAGAAAGAAAGAAAGAAAGAAAGAAAGAAAGAAAGAAATATGTACTGAGAGTAAAGGTTATTAAGAAAAATAGGAAAGAGAACTGAAGAAAGAAAGAAAGAAAGAAAGAAAGAAAGAAAGAAAGAAAGAAAGAAAGAAAGAAATAGGTACTGAGATTAAAGGTTATTAAGAAAAACAGGAAAGAGAACTGAAGAAAGAAAGAAAGAAAGAAAGAAAGAAAGAAAGAAAGAAATAGGTACTGAGATTAAAGGTTATTAAGAAAAACAGGAAAGAGAACTGAAGAAAGAAAGAAAGAAAGAAAGAAAGAAAGAAAGAAATAGGTACTGAGATTAAAGGTTATTAAGAAAAACAGGAAAGAGAACTGAAGAAAGAAAGAAAGAAAGAAAGAAAGAAAGAAATAGGTACTGAGATTAAAGGTTATTAAGAAAAACAGGAAAGAGAACTGAAGAAAGAAAGAAAGAAAGAAAGAAAGAAATAGGTACTGAGAGTAAAGGTTATTAAGAAAAATAGGAAAGAGAACTGAAGAAAGAAAGAAAGAAAGAAAGAAAGAAACAAACAAACAAACAAACAAACAAACAAACAAACAAACAATACGTCAAACAAAGAAGCAAGAAAACAAAAGAAAGTCTGGAAGTGAAGATGAGAAAATCAATCCAGACATTACTTTCTTTCCATGGACGGGAATAGATTATTCATTTTGGAAAGAATTCTATTTCGCTATTTTTGGAGTGGATCATATTGGAAGAGAATTTCTTTATCATCAATCTTGGTGTTGGTCATTTTATCAGCGCTTCTGATAAAGTTTCGAAAATGGTAAGAGGCAAAAGTATTTCCTTAAAAGGAACGGATAAAATATTAAAATTGGAATGAAAAAAAAATCAGGAGAGAAGAAAGAAAAAGTTAAACAAGGAAAGCCAAAAATTTCTTTCTTTCCTTATTTTTTTTAGACTTTTTTGTTTTATTCTTTATTTATTTATTCGCAATTATATTCCTTCATTCTTTTTTGCTTTTTTTTTTTTTTTATGAAAAAAGAAGGAAGGGATATAATTGAAAAGAAAGAAAAAAGAAAGAAAGAAAGAAAGAAAGAATTTTAAAAAAGTCTAAAAAAAATAAGGAAAGAAAGCAATTCATTTGAAAAGAGAAAAACAAATGACAAGAGGGTTTCTCTTAGCCTAGCATATATGCTGATTCTTTCGGATGTCCAAGCCTCTACTATTCTTCCTTGTCCAGTATTTTCACTTCATTCCACGGGGACTTCCTAGATTGTTAATTTTCTCTATTGGTTTGATTCTCATGTCACCAATACGCATCACGCATCTTAGGTTATCTCCCTTACTAACAACCGAAATTCAGAATCTATTATGTAATTAATAACAATTAAGCCTCAAGACCACTAATCTCAGAGGCAACCAGAAATAACCACATTATAACTCCGCTGTGTTTTTTTTTTTCATTCCTTAGTTGGTTAGTTAGAAAGTTAGTCAGTTAGTATTAGGTTGGTGCAAAAATAATGACGTAATAATGTCGTTTTTTGACGTTAAAAATACGTCAAAAAACGGCATTATTACGTCATTATTTTTGCAACAACCTAATAAGTTAGTTAATCAGTAAGTTAGCTAGTAAGTTAGTTGATTAGCAAATTAGTTAGGTATGTAGTAAGTTAGTTAATTACTTAGTAGTTTAATAAGTTAATTAGTAAATTAGTCAGATAGTATCTTAGCAAGTTAGTAAGGTATTAAGATAGCAATTTAGTTAATAAGTAACGTTTTGTAAAATACATCTATTGGATGCTTTAGTACAGATAATGATGTTTCTATCCGAGGTTCATTAAGGGTTTCGGGTCTTTCAACTGATCGGGCATCGAATTGTTTACCTTCCGTTAGCTACAATTTTTTCCATCTTCCGAAGTACACGCCATGTGACTCTTCTTGGTAAATTATTGTCCAATCATAGATGACTTCCGGTTCACCAGCAATGGTCACTTTTCCATAAAAAAAAAAAAGGGAGCAAATGCAGCCACAATTTCTATCTGAATCGAAATTTGGTGGCGTGCTTGGCTTCAAGTGGTAAGTACTAATTTGATTCCTCTCACTGAGATATATATACACATACATATGCACACACGGAGAAACACGCTCAAGCCTCACATTCCGCTTACACTTATAGCCATTTTTATTCATGTTAATCATCCGGCGGTTAATTCCCTTTCCTCCTTCCCACTTTTTTCATCCTTGACCCTCCAACTATATGAGCCGCACACACGCACACACTTATCAATGCCGCCACAGACACATACCGATACACACTCATCTATAAAATAAATAAATACCGTAACCCGGATAGGTGGGCGCGCAGTTGCTAGATCTTAGCCAGGGATCATCTGTAGTTAACATTGGTTCGGGGTACCCTAATTCTTTCCCCTAGTCGAGACTCCATTGTTGGATGTAATTTTAGGTCATACCCAAAACCTCTCTCCCCAACAAAAATATATGTATATATCAACCGCAACTTCCATTCATTTCCTTACTGACTGCCAATCACTTGATCTTTTGAACCAAAACTATCTAGAAGCTTCTTTCGCTGCCAATGTTATTGAGCGAATAACTTTGCTTTTTACCGAACCTGTTACACCTAATTTTGGCAAAATCTTACATAGAGACCGCCCAGCAAATCCTTTGCAACCAATTTCAATCGGTTTGCACTGAGCTCGTCAACCGCGTCTTTTTACATTCCTCTACAATCTGTAAATATTTCCCAAGCTTCCTTTCGTGGGTTTCGTCCATATTTTCTTCCAAAGGGATTGTTAATTCTAACATGATGATTTGCTTGGTTTTTTCAGAATAAATATTCATGTCTGGACGAAGGTTAGTTTGTATTATTTCCACTTGAAATGTAAGATGCTTGCCTATATCTACTATCAATTGCCAGTCAGGGGCAGAGCTGAGGAGGGATGTTTTCTTCTGTGATGTCTTTACTTTTTCTCCAGCTCTGACAAAATTCATTGTCTTCTTATTCGGTTCATATCTGTTTTGTTTTAGACTCCTTGATATTATTGCTGCAAGGACTCTTAAAACTTTATCATGGCGCCACCGATACCTCCCCTAGCTAAGCGCCTTGGGATATCCGCTCAATATGTGTTGGAGGGATTCTCTCTTCTGACACAATGGACAAAGTGGAGACTTACTCTTTCCCTACGTGTGGAGGCTTGCCAGACTGGGCAGTGTAACATACACTGCCTGCACAAGGAAGCTTGTATTACTGGGATTCGTATATCAGAGATCAGTCCTTTTTTCAGCTTTTCCCATCTCGTCGAGGCCCGCTGTTGACCCAAAGCCACCATTTTACTTGATCTAATTTCCTCCAAGCCCGTTCTCACTTCATATTGAAGACAGTGTTTATGATCTTTCCTTTTTATCCATCCCTCGTGGATAGGAACAGTAACCTAGGCCTGATCTGTCCACTGTTACTGCTCCTGCTAGCGTTTTCTGTCTCAACCTTTGCTCTGCTGTACTGTGCTCGTGTGATGCTTTTCACTTTCTCCCAGTTCGAACCTCAATACTGGCTCCTGCAACTTTAGGATCTTTTGAATCTCTATAGTATTGCCGCTCTCGTCTTCGCCAATTTAAACTCTTCAACTAATCCTCTAGAGGGAAGTTGCAATGCGTTAGAAACTCCATACAAAGCTGGACTGCTTAAACTCCTCGGTAAGCCGAGCCATCTTCTCAAATATCAGCTCAATTTTTTTTCCATCTTCTCACCTGTTGTCAATGCCATTTCATATACCATCAGTGGCCACAGAACCTTTGGCAGAATGGTATGTTGGTACATCCATGACTTAAAACGGCCTGGTAGACCTGATTTGTCCACTTTACTCAACATTGCTTCGAGCTCTGAAAACCATTTCTGGTTAGCATCAGTACCTTTTAAATTAGCATTGAAAATTTTCCCCAGATACTTTACTGGTTTCTCTTTTAATGACGAAATAATAGTTCCTGCAATTTTGAAACGGAACTCTTCCATCACAATCCCTCTCTTCAGTACTAATGACCTCGATTTTGTTCGTTTAACATTCATTCTTGCCCAGGTCATTATGTTTTCTAACCCTTGTAATATCCACCGGCATACAGAGACTGTGGTGTAGTAACTGTCAGATCATCCATATATGCACGAATTGGGAGTTGTCGTATTCCGTTTCTCATCACTAGACCTCGACACTCAACCTCTGCTGATTTTACTAACATGTTCATTATTAAGGTAAATAATATTACTGAGATAGTGCATCCAGTTCTAATTCCCCTTTCTCGCCGATGCCAATTGGAAGATATCAAATCAGTTGTTTTTATGTTAAAATCATTACAATCATCTTGTATGAGATTCCTTACACAAATAGGGACATGGTATCTTCTGAGAGCTTCCTCAACCAATTTGTGTGAAACAGATCCATATGCATTAGCTAAGTCCAGCAACATTACGACGAGATTGCCTCTCACTTTTTTTGTTTCTCTTAGGAGCTGTGTTATCACGCCAATATGCACCAGACAACCTGGGATGCCGGCAATCACTCCCTTCTGTACTGAAGTGTCTATGTAATTGTTGGCATTTAGATAATGCCGAAGTCTTTGTGACAAGATGCTCAAGAAGATTGTCTTCTCAGTGTCCAGCAAAGAAATAATTCTAAACTGTTCAATTCCTTTTGAGTTTTCTTCTTTAGGAGTCCATATTGCATTAGCGAACATCCACTGTCTTGGAACTTTACCTCTTCTCCAAATTATTTTGAATATCTTCCAGAGATGTAATTGAATATTCAGACATCTCTTAAAGACACTCTAGGGGAACACCGCTGGATCCTGGGGCCGAAGCTGATCTAGCTGCCGATATAACCTCCTTTAATTCTTTCATGGTAGGTGCCCTCGTGTTGAAACCTGTTTCTGACTGTTCAGGGTGCAGTATTTCTTCGTATCCGCCTAGATTATTTCCTCTCTCTTGGTCGCTGAGTGTTTCTCGTAGGAAAGAATTTATTTCTTCCGCCGTACACTCAAGATTACTATTTTTCATACCTCCGAGTAACCTCTTCGTAAAACTAAAAGGCTTTTCCTAGCCTTCTCTTTTGAACGCTTCCTTTGACTTTCTACTCTAGTTAGTTAATTAGTAAGTTAGTTAAATAGATACTTAGTAACTTATTTAGTTAGTAAGTTAATTAATTAGAAAGTTAGTTACCTACTTAGTAAGTTAGTTAATTATTTAATTAGTAACTTAGTTAATTAGTAGGTTTCTCGGTCAGTTAGTAAGTTATTTAATTAGTAAGTTAATTTAGTAAGTTAGTTTAGTTTTTATTAGTTAATTTAATAAGTTAGTTTCTTGGAATATTGAAGATGTATATGTGGATGTACGGGCATTTGCGTACTGGACATTTGCACCCCTGAACATTTGCCTGCTCAGACAAATGTGTCACTGGATAATTGCGTACCTCTAAGAATTTTTTGAAGTTACCATTTTCAACGATTGTTTAATATAGAAATGCACACACCAATACCTTTAATTACTCTAAACAAGGAGAAAGGTAGTTACTATAAATAAAAAAAAGTGAGAAAATGTTCTTTTTTTAAAGGAAGCGAAAATTAAGCTAACAGTTTCAAATTACTCTACCAGTGCGTGCCACAAACATGTAATAGATTCTGGATTTTACAGATTATATTTTTATTTTGAACTCATGGCTAAGTTATGAAAATCAAACTATTTGTGGACAAAGAAAATTACAGCTACTTCTATCATCAGAAAAAAAAATACCGATGAAACAAAAAACATACTGGCGATGTGTAGAGCGATTTTACAACACTGTTAATCTGTGATTGCTTTTTAAATAAAAAATAAACTTTTAATTTTTGTTTTTATTTTAATCCTTTTTTAAAAAATTATGATTACTACCTATGCTTTTTTTAATATATGTTAATTGCCTTTAAAAGCTTCAAAGCATTATCAGGTATCCGCAATTATCCAGGGACGCTTTTGTCTAGGGACGCAAATGTCCAAGGACGCAATTGTCTAGCACGCAATTGTTCGGGACGCAAGCCAAAACAAAAATTTGAAGAGTTGAGTTAAAAGAGCAGAAACGTTGTGAATATGGCAATGAATGTGAGGATAAGAGTCCGAATAATGTAAATAATGCAAATAATCATAATACCTCATTTCAGAGATATAGACAGAGATTCTAGATAGACAAGACTGGTCGACAAAAAAAAATCGAAATGGTGTGGAGACACCAAACATCTTTTTTAGCTAATTTGAGGGTGTTGTATCTGAAAATAAGCTTTTTTTTTTCTTGGTTAACTAGCGTTTTTGCTGTACAGAAATGCCTCATCTTTGGAAAAAAAAATTTTTCATTTGTTTTCTGTATATATGATATTGACCGATGGCAATATTTCTCAAAATAAAATCGTAGAAACTTCTCAATTCGTATTTAAACCAACAAATATTTATCTGCTTATTGAGAAATACTATTTTTGCAATAACAATCACACCCTAAGTTTTTAAAAATAGCACAATTGAATATACCAAGACTAACAAGTATTTTCATCAAATCACTTAATAAACTAACAACAGAAATAAAACCTTCGTGAACATAAGAACTATAGTAAAACTTTTCTCTTTCTTGATTGTCTGTCATGTTCAATGTTATTTAAGTCCCTTTTGATACTCCAGCAGTATCATGTACAATGGAATAGGTGCATTCAATTGGAATGTCTTTAATTGGGGTTTCTTTCCAACTGTGAAAACTAAATGCTCTCAATGTGTTTGGTTTACTTCCATAGTGATGGGATAAATTTATGAATATCAAACAGAAGATTTTAGGGTTTCGTTTTTTTGATGTCACCTTAATTATCAGGTTTACTAAAGTCTATTACTGATAAAGTTTATCAGTTAATTTGAATTTTGGCGATAAATTGGAAAAAATCGGTACTTCTGTTTTAAAGCTTTTGACTCAAAAACACTTTTTTCTTATACAAATAGTTTATTTCAGGTGGCTGCCATAAAGTGCTCGGCCTACCTGAAAATTGATGGGTTTTCTACGACCTTTATTAACTAAATTTTGAAATCAGCCAAGGTCGTAAATTTTTCCAAAAATGAGCAATTTCAGTACAGCAAAAACGGTACCTAACAATGAAAAAGTATGGTTATTTTCGGTATCAGCACCATCAAATTAGCTAAAAAAAAATGTGTTTTGTTCCTTGTCACCAAAAATCTTGTCGTCTAGCACGGCACAATAAACCAATTCTCTTACCTGCAGACTTAACAATGAATTCAATATAACCTTTCCACGAAATTATTAGCCCGAGTAGGTGTAACGAGGTGTAACGAGGTGTAACGAGTGACTATCCTGGTGGTCAGCATCAGCCATGCTGGTGGATGACAGGAAGAGATCTATTATATGATTAATAGAGAGAAGCTTTGTTTTGGAGGCGTTAAAATAAACAAGCCATTCTTTGCCCCAGTTAACAATAGACTTTAGGTCATTTTTGAAATCAGCTGACAATGTGACATTGAACTGATTTAACTTACTATCGAAGTAGAAGTAAATAGGTATGTCATCAGCGTAAATGCAAAGGTGAGATTTGGTGCCATCAGGAAGGTCATTGATGAAAATTAAGAACACGGATAAAGCCACGAAGAACACTTGCATTAGTATAAAGTGATCTAGAAGTGGAGCCAAATTTTGTTTTCTAGACTGTTTGTAGCGTCAAATCTCCTTGTTGTATTGTCTTTTAGCTCGTCAGGATTTATTCATGGCTTATATTTTGTACTATTTGATCCTTCAATCTTTCGTTGGTGATTGGTTTAATGCTTTATACAACTGGCTTATGATAGATAAATCAAAACTAGTATCATATAATCTTCACCGTTCAGAAACCGAGATTCCTCCCGCCATGTTGAAGGCCTGTGCTCTCAATAATGTCTCATGTTTTGGACGTTAACATGATCAACTCAGAACACAAGCGTTAATGATATATGCAAACCGTTCCTAAAGATGCTGCGAAAATGGTTGGCTCATTCTAAAGTTCAAGTTCACTGGTTACCCCATACTTTCGGCCTTGTGTTACATCTAAGCTACGCTTAGAAAAACATTTGGGTACTTCGACGTGGTGTAATTATTAGCAAGCTTGTCTCGCTAGTCCAATTACGATTGATAGTGAGTTACATCCTTACTGGGTACCCCATAATTTCGGCCTTGTGCCACATCTAAGCTAAGCTTAGAAAAGCATTCGGGTACTTCGACGTGCTGTAATGGTTAGAAACTTTGTCTCGCTAGTTCAATTACAAGTGAATACTGAGTTTGATCCTCACTAGGTGCCCCATACTCTCAATTTTGTGCCACAACTTTTCTTTATTATCCGTAAATCCTATGTCTTCATAGGACAGACAATGAAGTAGTTTCCCGTTGCCTTTTCTGCGGTTTTGAATTCAAAGTAGGTCTTCTAGATCGAGGGTTATCAACCAAGAAAAAAATCCTACCGCAGGGGAGAATTTCAGGGTTTCATGGGGTGGGGAAACTTTTTCACAAGTTACTCATCGGCTGTATTCTTCATCAGAATAAAATCGATTTAATTACACTGAACTTTTATTGGAGTTTTTATTTATTGAATTCCAATACCTTAGTATTCTGTTGATTTTTTTCCTTATCGAAGTATGCTTTAGTTTATTTATTTAAAAAATGAATGAAAACAAATTACTGTACATTATGTATTTAAGTTTTGTTGAATACATCATTTCTATCGCTATTAAACTTGTAAAACTTCTATATAAAAATTAATCCACGTAAATATATATGTACTAATACGGAAAAGAATGAAGATTTTCAATAATATATGCTGATTATTTGGAATTCACCTTTTCAGTCGCACAAACTTGAGAAATGAGGAATAACATTCTGACTTGTGGGGAAAAGGCTGCATTGGACACATAAGATTGAGAACCACTATTCTAAATTGACTCCAGCCCAAGGATAGACACATACATATACTATGCTACCATCTGGGAATTATCACGACATATTGGAAAATAGTCCAGTGTGTTCCAGTTGACGACCTCAGTTTTGAATTCAAAAATGTCCTTCTAGACTGGCTGCAACACAAGGTTTGACACTCCAATCGACTCTGCTATCGAGTGGAATCCCATTGTCTTTAGTTTTGAATTCATATTTGTCCTTCTAGCTTGACTACTGCTCAAGGCTAAAGAGCCAAGTCTACCCAACTAATCAACCTGTAACTGGTACGAAAAGATACAGATTCTTAGTTTTCACAGACATTTGTGTGAAAGAAGAGAGTAGGCGTGATTTTGAACTTAGTTCAACTATTTCATTTCTCGCATTTTTTTTTTCTTTACGCTAACGGCCGATCCATCTGATATCAAGTCTAACTGCTCAAAAGAAATAGTGTCCTGAAAAGGCGCCCTGGCATTTGGTAATGATTAACGATGCTAATCTGGTTACTTATTGCAACTGCGAAGTGAGTTCGATCCACACAGGATGTCCATACGAATTTCGACATTAAGCAGCAAAACAAATGTGCAACCACCCAACAAACATACCGTCCGAAAATGATCCATCAATTTAATATTAACGTGTAACATCCTGCCTAGGGCAATGGCGCCTTAGTCCAACTCAAAGTATCCTTCTTTGATGACCACAAATCTATCCCAACATTCTTTTCACTTTGTTAAACAGTTTTCAAATTGATCTTTCAGGATTCCCATCAGCTGTCACATCGCGAGCTTCGTAATCTCATCATCATCATCAGTTCAATATCATAGTGTGGTCGTAGGGTCACTGCGTAGCTGATTACCTGACAAGGTTCATCTACATATCTGGTTAGAAAACCAATGAGATATTCATTCATGTACAGCGTATCTTGGGCAAGGAGACTTGGTGGTGTCCGTAGCTTTCCAGGTCAAACGACAACCGATGTCCTCCGACTACGCTTTCCTTGGTCACGGACACATGGCCGTAGATTTGATCCAGGAAACCTTCTGCTGGGATCATTGAGTTTAGTTTAGAAAGACCTGCGTACATAGGTTTGGAGCCCAGTCTACTCCACTGTGTTAGATGACAGTTGACCCGACATTGAAGTTCAGCCGCCCTTTGATAGATCCCGTTGGTTGTCTAGCCACCCTCTTCACCAGAAAAGCTTGGGTTAAATGGTACGGTGGTACTCGTAGAGAGACTTGATATAAGTGTCACCGATTTGAAATCTCCCCTATCTTTTTAAAAAAAGGTAAAAAATACATAGCTTATAAAGAGTCTAATCTCGACTGAGGACTGTGGCTTGATATCAGGATGGATTCGATGATTTTGACAAAAATTTTTTGGTAAAGATTAAAAATCAGCTTGTTTGTATTTTTTCCTATGAAAGATATTAGAGATTGATTTGTATATTTTCAGTAAGATATCTTTACGCAAAAGGGTTATAAATTAAAATAGTCTCATGCGGAAATGAAATTTGTTTGAAATTCTGAAATCGTTTAATGTTTACGTCTGGCCACCATAAATTGTATGCCTCGCCTCCGAAATTAGGTATAACCGTGCTTGAAATCGAGATGACTACTTGAAACACCCTTCGCTCGCCGCAAAAATCATACAAACACGACTAGAAATAGAATTTGGTGTGTAGATAATTGATATTATAAGTAGAAATGAACCCGATTCTATTTTGACTTGTTTATAGATAGATAGATAAACAGTGTAATCACAGATATTAAAACTGCATGATTTCTGATAGTTTCAAGCCTTAAGCGATCATCAGGCCATGTGTTTGTAAGCTACACACAGCTAGTGAAGATGGTTTTGGGGGGCGAACGGATAATGTTATTCCTTTGTTTGTTCAACAGGAGTAACGCAATTTTTGCAATGTTCCTTAAGGCAAACTCATGCGATTTGTTAGTTTATGTCGTTGTTTATGCTAAAATACTATTATTATTATTATTATTATTATTATTATTATTATTATTATTGTTGTTGTTGTTGTTGTTGTTGTTCAATCCGGAGTTTGGTGTACTTCTTAAGAGTTGGCACATCGTTCTTCTGTTTTGAAGAAAAAAATCCCGTGTAATCTTTTTCTCGCTGAACCTTTCCTAGGTTAAAGAATTTTTTTCACCATTGCACTTATCAAGTATTTTATCTTTTACTAACGCAATCAGCTGTCTTTCCTCCACCTCGTGACACATATCCACGTAACCTTTCCAGTTCCGTTGCAATACAATCTTCAATGCTTATTAAGCACGACTTGAATCATTTCTGTATCCTTTTGTATTGCATCTGATTGAAAGATGAATTTCACTATGAATAGGAACTACCTTTCTCGGTTTTATATCAATTGTTGCACACCCTTCTTTTGTTTATTATTATTATTATTATTATTATTATTATTATTATTATTATTATTATTATTATTATTATTATTTCCTTTGATTTATGTTGGATACACATTTCCTCCCGGGTACCAACCAGAGACTTAAGATCAGAAATGGTATTTTCAACTGATCATTTTGCTAAAAAAATAAAAAAAACGTTCACACATTTTACATATATGTAGCACTCCGTAATTTGTGGGATGTTTTTATTATTATTATTATTATTATTATTATTATTATTGTTGTTGTTGTTGTTGTTGTTGTCGTCGTCGTCGTCGTCGTCTTCGTCGTCGTTGTTGTTGTTGTTGTTGTTTGTGTGTTATGTTTCCTGTTTTCTATCCTGTAGAGCTGGGTCCAAACCATGCTCCTTAGGCCCTATAGGAGAATTGTTATTTAATTGATAGCACTTAGTATATGGGATGTTTTTAGTAGGGAGTTCTTTTGGACAATTTGTATGTTAATATTACCTGGGACTCTGTTAGTAAAATTATCCATTCTTTTTCTCACGAGACCCAGAGATCCGATTGCTATTGGTACAGTCTCAGAGGATATTTACATCGTTATTTTGGGTAACTGTGTCTGGTTGTTGGTCATGCCATCTCTCAGTGGTTTCGATTTTGTGCTTCTTGCATATCTTCCAGTGAACATATATCTCTACCTTTTTATTATCTTCAGCATGGTCTCTCGTTTTCAACCGGAGATCTTGTATTATGGTTTTTCGCTATCAAATCATACGACCTCAGACGACGAGCACCTTTCGTAGAATATTTGCAGTGCCAAGCAACGCGGACTTCTGAAGCGATAAGATATTAGGTTTTATTCCGATTTTCTCAATGTCAGAATTTAAGTTTGGTGGTATGGACACCAATCTCCCGAAACTGTGGCTTGAAATTTCCACATTCTAGAAAACCCCAATGAGTGTAATTTCAGGCTTTTATATTTCTTTGACCTTGATGTTATGGTCACCAGGAACAGCCACATCGATGAGGAGGCATTTTCTTGTTCTCTTACTAATACTACTAATATTACTACTACTATTGTTATTATTATTAATGAAATAGCCGCCCTACGAAAAGAAAAAAGTAAGTTGTTTAAACATTTTTTGTGATGTCAACGAACACTCGTTTTCACTTTCGTAATTCTCGCTGTAGTAGAGACTTTGTAATCGCAGATACAACTATAGTAACGCCGTTGAACAATGCTGGTGTCAGAAGCCTTCGAATAACAATCGCACTAATAGTACTCGCTCGAAAAGTAACCACCGTATAATGATCCGAATAATAATCTGTATAGTGACCACTTAGACGCCACACTAATTCCCATATATACATTTCCTTTACCATCACGTGATCTACTTATTCAAAATGGGATCGCCTGTGTTTGCTCTCTGTTGATCTGTGTTCAAACTCCAGTGTCGGCAGCGACAATTTATTCCTATATAACACATTTTCAGCAAGACATCTATTTTATAAAATTCTTTTAGTCGTTATAACATGTTCACTGGCGTTTCCTACTCCGGACATAGGTGCATAGTACTAGCAATGAGAAAATATTTTAATAATTTTCTAGTATTTTTATTACTACTAATAATAATAATTAATTCAATAAACTTAATTTTTTCCTTATTTAGATAATTGGTTTGTCTTTTCTTTTAATTTAATTAAATAGATTTATTTTGTTTCTAGTTACTAGTAATGTGAAATATCAGACGACAATAATGCTTATTATTACGAACGCTGTAGTTTTTCTAACTTACGACAGAATTTTGACAAATCAGATACTACTTCCTTTTATACAAACATGAAGAATTAAAAATCATGTAGAGAAAGGTTTAGATATAGGAATTTTGAAAATTTGTATTAAAAATAAATAACGCTGATGAAGGATTTATTAAAATATTCTTCAAAAATTGTTATACATATCAAATGCTACCGCTTACTTTGTAAATGCTATTTCATAATCGCACTTATTATAAAACCCAAGTTTAATGTGTGTATGTGTCTGTACGTTTATATATTGGAACGAATTTCCTACATTTTTCAACCGATTTCAACAAAACTTCACAGGACTACGTAAAATTACCTTGCGGTGGTTCTGACAGCGTCAAAAATTGGAAAAAACACAATTGTTTTAGCACGAAATCAATTTGAAACCACGATTAAGAGGCATCACGAAAATGAAAGGGGGACAACTCATATCGAGTTATACTTATTATAAAACCCATGTTGTGTGTATGTGTGTGTGTGTTTATATATGGGATCGGATTTCCTACATTTTTCAACCGATTTCAACAAAACTTCACTTTTCTTTTGGCAGGTAGTGTTTCTTATTGTCATGCACACTTTTTTCGTTATTTTTACATTCAGAATGCTTTAAAAATTCCATTTACAAGACAATTGTTTATAATAAAATTCTATTCAATCGGTAGACTCATAACGATTGAAAACAATGATTTTGTTTGAGTTTAGGTTTGACCAATTCGTAAAAAAAAAAAAAAAAAATATGGAAAAGGAACTAGAGACAAATGACAGTGAGTCCTAACAAACACTCACGTCGCTGTCATTTGTCTCTAATTCCTTTTGCATATTTTTTTCACAACTTCCTTTTCTTGTACATTTTTCTGTGTTGATTTTAAATTAAATCTCCCGTTGAAACCTGAAGAGCGGGAGTGAAATCGGTTGCTTCGCCCGTTTTTAATATGTCTCGTAATATTAAGTTTTATACTTTTATTTCGATCATTAAATTTTGTACCTACAAAAATATCTTTAAATACCTGAAAATAAGGTACAGTCATAGTTTAATTTGTAAATTAAATAAAATATTACAGATTAAGGCTAAATTAAAATCTATTGATTATGAAATTAAATTTCTTAAACAATGTATCCGCTTCCAGGTTTTCCCCTCTTTTATTTAGTTCAGAGTAAGGAGGGCTAAGTTTTTGGCATCCGTAAAAAAATTTCTCAAAGTTTGACAATTGATTCCATTCTTCTTCTTTTTTCAATGACTCAAAAAACTCTTTTTCATTTTGGGGATAGAAAGGTTTCACTCTTCTGTCAAGTTCATCTCATGCTAATTCTGGCAGGAGCTTCGATCTTTTGAACTGTAGTGTATATGCATTTAAAATGAATGACAATATATATATATATATATATATATATATATATATATATATATATATATATATATATATATATATATATATATATTGTGTGTGTGTGTATTTAGGCAGCATTTATTCATTGATGCATGATTCATTAAATAATATAGGTTTATTTTAAGTAAATTCCTTTCATATTGTCTGAAGACAATTACATTTCAACATATTAAACAATACACGGACAAAACAATAATGATAGTCTATTTTTGTTTCATGAAAGATTTCCAAACAACAAACTCGTGTATACGAGGCGCGGAAGCGAACATCGCACCGCAGCTCGTGACGTCACACATGACCACGCGAGAGTGAAAACGAGAAGTGGTAATTATGGGATACCGTTGGTATAAACTAATCGCTTCTGTTATCAATTATAGGTATTTAAGAATACTTGTGGAGATGCCATAGTTTATTTTGTTCAGGTTAGGTTTTAACTGTTTTATGTGTAAGGCTTCAATAATTTTTAGTTTTTGTTTATTGTTTTCATGTTTAAGTATAATTGTGCTGCCATCTTTGATAATGGCGTATGTAAGCTGAAAGCTTAGATCGGATTAAAAAAAACATGTATCAATATGGTGTTTTTCTTTTATCTTTCAATGATAATGTGATTAAGTTTATCAGACAATATGAAAGGAATTTACTTAAAGTAAATAGACAAAACTTGTCTATATTATTTAATGAAACACACACACAAACACACACACACACACACATATATATATATATATATATATATATATATATATATATATATATATATATAGAGAGAGAGAGAGAGAGAGAGAGACTTTGAAAGTAGACCCGATATTTGTTAACTGTACGACTTTTCTCGGATATGGGCTTGAAATCCTACCACCAACGTGATATTTGTCGCGGAGACGGGGTATTTTGGGCGCATGGGTATCCAAGATTTTAAAAAAAGACTATGTGTCATATCCCGCCACCGTAGTTTGGGGGTGTTTTTTCTGTTGCAAGGTGACGACACATAATCAAAATTTAACCTTACGCAAATCAAAAAAGAGTTTGCTCACAAATATCTAAAATGTATACCGCAGCTTTCTCATATCAATAATCAAAAATTATCTAGGCCTTGGCGAAGACAATTCTTCTTCGAACCTTTTGGACTGGCGCTACACAATCCCAAACAAAGAACAGTACCAAATAACAGAAACTACATCACTTAAGGACAAAAATTGAAATTTATATCACATGTAACTCGAAGAGAAAATAATGATATAAGATGTTAATATTTCACACTACTTCGAACAAAAGGTTAAGAAGGAAATCCCCGTCAATACTGGAAAGAGCTATCACAGCCACTAAACTTGAGAAACCCATTTTCCTGAAAAAATTGTTTTAAGAGTAAGATTTTATAAATTTCATCCTGCAGTAGTAATGGCTGCTTGGTCAATGAATGCTGAATGTTTCCTTATAAAGAAAAGTGTTGTAGCAGCGCTGTTATATAAATTAAGAACAGATATTTGAATCCAAAAGTGACTTAACCCAAAGACTTCAATCCCTGGCCACAGCAGAAAAAAATAAAATTGGTGTGTTGAATTTCTAACCTGATGGACTAAATAAAGGCTTCGGTTCAAAATTCCTACAAATATCGCCTGAAGAAGGCCAAAACGTCGTGAATATGACAGTAAAGATCTGGACAACAATCCGGACGATATAAAGAGTGCCAATAGCTACAATTCCTCAGGAATATAGACAGACCCTGAAGAAGAGCGGAGCGTACAACTGCCGAAACGAGGAGAATATGACAATAAAGATGAGGATAACAGTTCAAAAAATGTAAACATTGTAAATGTAAATACAGTCATAAGGTATATAAATTTCTCTGGATTGGATTGTCAGGCAAATTCATCGGTCACCCACAGGTAGCGTAGGATCATTTATTTGCGGGAATAGTACGTTTCCATTGATTTTGCATGAATCATAGCCTATTCAATAGAACGGAAGTGTCAGGCAGTATCGGAACCCTACAAAGGACAGGAAATTGGGGAGAGCCATGATCGCCCACAACCTGAACGGACACGACACACAGTAGTAGTAGAAGGATATCGTGTAAATGGTTGGTAGAACGGGAATTATTTTGAAACAGCAAAAAAAAAAATTACAAAGACCTACAATGGACAGGAAATTGTGGAGAGCCATGATCGTGCACGTTATGAAGGGACACCACACACAGAAAAATTAAAATGAAATTGTGTAAATGGTTAGCACAACAGGGATTAGGAGTGATAGCAAAAAAACAAAATTTGCTAAAACCTACAAAGGACAGGAAATTGTGGAGAGTCATGATCGACGACGTCCTGAAGAAACATGTCACATAGAAGAAGTTATGGCTAGGGTTAGTGGTGGTGTCAAGTGTAAACAGCGGTAGAAGAAACAAAAAGTTAAATGATATAAGGAAACAAATAGAATGGTGAAAATACAATTTATTACACACAATGAGTTTTTGAACAAATAGCCATTAGATAAACTATAGTAAGCTGTTGCTTGCCAATTTATAGCCACAGTCTGATTACAAATATTGTATTTAGTCCGTCGCATTGTTCTTGTTCTTCTATAGAACTCTCTTCCAAGTTGTTCATTGTTTGCCACACACCTTGTGCCATCTATTACGTGAATTCCGGGATCTTTTCAAATCTTGTATTGTTTGTTTAACGGCATATCAAATCCTCATTCAATGTCGAATTTTAATTTTCTTGGGAGCATTAGGAATTTCTTTTATATACATTGCTAGTAATTTTTGTCTTCAAAAATGTATTGCTGGTAATTTTTTCTTTTACAAAAATGCATTGTTGTTACTATCTTTTATTATAAAAATGTATTGCTGGTAATATTTTTTTTATCAACAAGTAAAAAAAAATGCTACAAGAAAATTCAACAAAGGTGTTTTGGTGTAGATGCAAATTTGTTACGTGCTACGTTTCAGATGTTTTCAGATATTATCCGGTGAGACATTTATTAGTTTCAAAGAAGTACAAAATTATAATTTTCATCAAAGTGGGATCCTCTGACTTCAATGAACTTGCTATAGCGCTCGAGCCACTCCGTGAAGGCCCCATGGAAGTCATCCAAAATGAAGATATCCAGAGCCCTTATCACAGCCTCCTTCATCTTCTTAATGTCTTCAAAACAACTCCTCTTGAGATTCTTCATCAATTTCAGGAAACACTAAATGTTGTAGGGATTAAGGTATGGATTGTATGAAGGGTGACAAGCAAACCATTTTTTTGCTATCACCAACACGTCTTTCCTTCTCTTCATTACGGAACACAGCGGGAAATTTACGCGTGTTCAGATCTTCATGAATAATTCTGTGTACAGTTACCACACCAACTCCAAACTGGATAATAATTGTCTTTAGAGACATATGACGATCTCCATGCGGAAAAATGCGAATTTTCTTAAATAGCATTGATGTTCTAATGTCCACGTTCACGTTGCCTCCTTCCCTCATCGCTCACCGTCTGTCAAACCTTCCTCACCGTCCTTAAACCATTTGTGAGAGCGAAAACCAAATGTTTAGCTCATAGAAGTTAATCCATAAGCAGTACGCTACATTTCTTACGTTTCTGTAGCATTTTGCCCAGTTTAACACAAAACTTTATTGCATAACCAGCTTCCAAATTGTCTTCTCGTCGCGACTGCATCCTGCAAACTAGTCAGATGTAACAAGCAGGGCGTGTTCAAAAAGCTTTTACAGCCGTCTCCTTCAATCTGGAATAACAAAATTTGTCAACTTATTAGATGTATAGAAATTATATAGTAAAACTATAATAATTTAGGAAAGTTATAATTGCCTCTCCAAAAAGTGTCTCCAGTCTTCTTGCACTTTGTGCATATAGTATTGGCTCATCGACTGTCTATGATATAAGGAAACAAATAGAATGGTGAAAATACAATTTATTACAGACAATGAGTTTTTGAATAAATATCCATTAGATAAACTATAGTAAGCTGTTGTTGGTTGCCACTTTATAGCCAGTCTGATTACGAATATTACATTGTTCTTGTTCTTCTATAGAACTCTCTTCCAAGTTGTTCATTGTTTGCCACATGCCTTGTGCCGTCTATCACGTGAATTCCGGGATCTTTTCAAACCTCGTCTTGTTTGTTTGTTTAACGGCATATCAACATCCTTATGGGTCATTTAATGCTGAAATTTAATTTTCTTGGGAGCATTCTTTTACAAAAATGGATTGCTAGTAATTTTTTTCTTCTAATATATATTCCTGGTAATTTTTTCTTTTACAGAAAATTGTTGACAGTATGTTTTTTTGTTTGTTTTTTTTTTTTTTTTGGTTTTTTGGGTTTTTTTTACAAAAATCAATCGCTGGTAATATTTTTTTATCTTTTTACAAAAATGAATTGCTGGTAAATTCCTTTAC
>OZ010590.1:94322047-94377047 GCA_963932145.1 Acanthosepion lycidas
TCCTCTTTAGTCTTTCTTTCTGTTTTTCTTTCTTTCTGATATTCTGGTTTTTCTTGCTGTCTGTCTGCCTTTCTGTCTCTTTCTTTCCTTTCTGACATTCTTGCTCTCTTTCTATTTTGAAGCTTTCCTTCTCTCTTTCTGTCTGTCTTTCTGTCTTTCATTCTGTATTTCGTTCTTTCTACAATTCTTTCCGACTTTCTACTTTTTTTCCTACCATTCTTACCGATTTCCTTTCTCTTTGCTTTCCTTTTGTCTGTCTTTTTTCTGCCTTTCATTCTGTCTTTCTTTCTACATTTCTTTTTGTATTTCTTTCTGCATTTCCTTCCGCCTTCCTTTCTATTTGCCATTCTTTCTTTCTGTCATTCTTTCGTTCTGCCTTTCTTTCTGTCATTCTCTTTCTTTTTACTGTCATTCTTTCTGCATAACTTACTGTCTTTCTTTCAAATCTTTCTTTCTGCCTTTCTTTTTGCCTTTGTTTCTGTCATTTTTTATTCAGTTTTATTCTTGTCTTTCTTTCAGCCTTTCTTCTTCTCTTTCTTTCAGCCTTTCTTCCTGTCTTTCTTTCAGCCTTTCTTCTCTTTCTTTCAGTCTTTCTTTCTGTCTTTCTTTCAGCCTTTCTTCTCTTTCTTTCAGCCTTTCTTCCTGTCTTTTCTTTCAGCCTTTCTTCTTCTCTTTCTTTCAGCCTTTCTTCCTGTCTTTTCTTTCAGCCTTTCTTCTTCTCTTTCTTTCAGCCTTTCTTCCTGTCTTTTCTTTCAGCCTTTCTTCTTCTCTTTCTTTCAGCCTTTCTTCCTGTCTTTTCTTTCAGCCTTTCTTCTTCTCTTTCTTTCAGCCTTTCATTCTGACATTCCTTATTTCTGCCTTTCTTTCTGTCATTCTTTCTGCACTTCTTTCTTCTTGCTTTTCCTTCTTCCTGCTTTCAGCCTTACTTACTGCCTTTCTTTGTGTCTTTCTTTCTTTCATTTTTTCTGTTTTTCTTTCTGTCTTTCTTTCTTTCTGTCATTCTTTTTCTCTTAGTTTAGTGAATGAAGAATTATTTTCCACCCTACAACCCGTTTACCCTAGTCGAAATAACCCAAACTTTTCGCCACCCTATCGTTGTTTCCATGGCCAGTGTTTCGACGGGCCACATTCCTTAGTTCCACCATTCCTGACTTTTGCATGAAAGATCAACCATGCCACATACACTAAAACGAATTTTCGCAATTCTTTTTCCATTCCATTAGTAAGACAGAAGTTCCATTTGAACGGCTTCTTCCAAAGAATCGTTGCTTCATGTAACGGATTCCTGAAATGATGCTTTCTCCATCACTACAATCTTAGCCTCTTCAAGTCTTATGTTAACCGTTATTTTTCCGATATATCCTCATAATATGAACTTATAACACCCTCTTCTTACCTTCATGCAACAATTTCATTCAGCAAACCTCTACCTTGGGTGGCTCTTCGGACCTGAAATGAAACGGGATATAAAAAAGGTCGCAATGACAATGCCCCAGCAGACACTGCTAATGTGGCCATGCGCAAACTTGAGTAACCTGAAGGAATGAAAATTCTGCCTCAACCTCCCTGTGGTCCAGAGCTTGTACCATCAGATTACCACCTGATTTTCTGTGCGGACGGAGGTTTAAAAAAGTGGGGGTGAAGTTGAGAAGCAGTAGCAGGGCATATTTTGCCTCTAAACGAGCCAAATGTAAAAGGCGTGGAGTTCAGTTTCTGGCGTAACAATGGCAATAGGCAATAGATTATTTACAAGTCTGCCATTCATTATTATTATTCTATTTACTGATATTTATTTTTCAACCATGAACAGAGAGTAAAACACACACCTATATATTTTAGGACATTTTTATGTTTATACATTCTTTTTTATAGATATAAATATTTAAGTAAATTCCCTGTTTATAATAAACAGTATTAACGACATTTACCGCCCTAAATGTCTGAGAAATTGTCATAGAAAATATGCGTCCTCCGACAAGAATTGAACCTGTATCCTATACGGAACCGTCAAATAGCCTGACGTGCTTTACCGATTTAGCCACAGAGGAGCGTTTCGGTTATCAAGGTGGATTTTACTCTTTTTAAACTACAATTCTCCAAGATTTTCTCTCGTACATTCAAATCTGCATTTATAAAATGGCCAAAGTCCGACAATTATTTTAAGACATTTTTATGTTTATAAATTCTTTATATATATATATATATATATATATATATATATATATAGAGAGAGAGAGAGAGAGACAGACAGACAGACAGACAGACAGAGAGGGGGAGGGGAGGAGAAAGAGAGTGTGAGATAGGTACAAACTAAGATAGATAGATAGATAGATAGATAGATAGATAGATAGATAGATAGATAGATATGAACGGATTGAGAGAAAGTTGAAGACATTGAGAGAGAGATATGATAGACTTAGATAATTTTAGTCTCCTGTTTGAGAGAGAGATAAGATATACTTAGATAGATAGATAGATAGATAGATGAACAGAATTAGATAGATAGATAGATAGATAGATAGATAGATAGATAGATAGATAGATAGATAGATAATGTTAGTAGCTCTGTTTCCTTGTTTGTGGTTAAGTGATTAAACATATTTTGAAGAATAAGTTTTTCGTATGTAAATTATTAGAAATATTAATTAAAGTTTGAAATGCGGAAAAAAACTTTTGACTTAAACTGGCAAGTTTATTTCTCACTAAGGATTAACATGACCTTGAATAATGTTTCCTTATTACAACAATATTCGTAATTAAGATTGCTATAAGAGAGTGAATTATTTTTTTTATTTTTTTAATCATTTTATAGGTTTTCAATTTGTCTCTAAAGGGTGTTATTGAATTTTATGTTTTACGTTTAAAAAAATAACTTCATATTTCTAGATGTATTGATCACGTTTTCTATACATCATATCGAAAATTCATCATTTGCCTTCTTTTTCCTTATCTTTGATTTTGATTCTATTTTATTTACAGCTTACGTGGGTGAAATGATCTTCGATATACAAAAGAAAAAACGTGAGAAGGCAGCTGCAGATTTTTCTGGGGATGCAGACGTGCATGCTAACAGTTGGGTATATCGCCGTATCAATAAATCCATGACCTAAAGATAAAGAGAAAAAAAACATATATTTTGCATAGTCCTCGGTATAACGATAAACTGCATCCGGCAGGATGGCATTTGATCAGGAGATTGGAGGCTTTGAGGAACGTGAAACCACCTCTTAATTGCTGATGTTCCCAGGTCCACGCTGAACCGGGGTAGTAGCACCTGTTAGGGTCACAGCTATGGGCAAATAGTGAACCTCCAAATAAAACAGTAGTAAATTATAATAATACATTTTATAGTTAAAATACCAGTAATACATTTTTACACAAAGATTAACAATACATTTTATAATAAAATGACCCAAAATAGCTTTTTATAGCAAAATAACAATCAATGAAACACTAAAAACAAGTAAAACACATTTTTATAGTAAAGTTACCAACAATAGACTTTTATACTAAAATTACTAACAATATATTTTTATTAAAAATTACCAGCAACACATTTCATTATCTACAAACGATATATCTAAAAAAATATATACGTTTATATTGAAAGTATAAAATTACGTACAAAATATGTGTAGTTGAAGGCATAAAACTGCATTCAAAGTATTTAGATTTTGGCATTCAATAACCCATAAAAGTTTTGATATGTCGGTAAACAAAATGAACCAACCAAATCAATCAAAATATTTAGATTTCGGTATTAAATAACCCATAGAGATGTTTATATGCGGCTAAATAAAATCAAACAGCAAACCAATTTATTTAACATAATTTTTTTATTATTTCACCACAAGCAAGGCGTTAAAGGGGGCTGTGAAAGTGAATGAAACTGAAATCATTAATATGAAAAGACAATAAAAGAACAGAATTTAAAAATGACATAAGCTGATGATTGACGTTTCATTTAAATTTTGAAACATCGTTGATGACAGGCAAATACAAAAAACAAAAAAATGTTCCACAAACGAGAAGTACGAAAGAAGAAACTATTAGAATAGTACTTACAGTTATAAGCATCCATTTAAATAGTAAAGTGGTGAGAACGTTTGCTTCTAAGCGAGTACTACACTCATGATGTCAAGGTACGATAAAGAAAATCACGTCAGAACAATCGCCATGAAAACATTTATAGAAAATGAACAGATAAGCAATGTTACGACGGTAGGATAGTGATTGGGGCCGTGGTGCAAGGTCAACACTGATAACATTGCAGACTGTTCTTTGGATTTTGCCAAGAATATCTAGTTATATAGCAGAAACAGTAGACTAGATGTGGCAAAAATATTCGATTCACTGACGAATATTTATTATTCAACATAATTGTTAATGCACTTAATTCAATGTTGATATCTACGTCGATCAATATGTCCGTATCATTGAAATAACGAAAAATAACATTAATCCTATGCGACTGATATTTATTTTTCAACCATGAACAGAGTAAAGCACATACACACACACACACACATACAGGGGCAGAGTGAACTATCTGTCAATCGGACCACGCCCGAGGGCCCGGCACTGCAAGGGGGACCGCCTGACTGCCAATAAAATAATCAAGGATGTCTTTGTTATACACTCTAATACATGCAGTCTGACTCGGGTCACTCAGCTGCACATCATAGTATGTGTGTGTCTCATACATGGTCGTAGCTGACTCCTTTTGATTTCGCCGCACCCCTTGCCTGGTCGAAGGGAAGATGCAATAAATCATTTTAAACCTTCCAAGAATATTCGGATGATTATAAACCTGGCGCCTCTGTAGTCTGTAGTACCGGTCAAGTCTTGGGGAACAATCTGAAGGGGGTCATTCAGTCCTCGTGCTCCCATTTCCGTCACTTCCAAAAGCCACTTAAAATCTTCAGATGATTGTCAGAATTTGCAAAGAAAGGACACCTTTTTCCTAACCCCCTGCCTGTTGCCAAACATTTTAGTAAGTTAAAATATTGACTATATTGATTATTTTGTTTACATCTATAATTATGCTAATTTGATAAAAATATTGAGGATTTATAGTAAATTTAAATTCGCATTATGTGCTTTCTTAAGTCAAAGTTTTAAAATTTCAATAAAGCGCTTTAATGCGAATTCAAGCAGAATATTTTTTTAAATCCAATCTTGTTTTCAAATTGACGAAGGGCTTAACAGTCATTTTATGCCAGTGCCAAATATATACGGATCTTACCACATTCTTCTAAAACCATTGATATAATTTCAGTTGATTGGATTTCTCTGTATGTGTAATGTGCAGTCTCTCTGATCTTGCTCTAGACATTTTTTACATATTTAATCAAAACCTTTAGGTATGGTCACTGTGTTTTGGAAGGCTGTTTTTTCTTAATGTTTAGAAAAAAAATTAAAGTGAAAATTATTACTTCTTAACCCATACACTTTGAATAAAAGAGAATAAACTTAAAAATAAATAAATAGAATTTTTATTTATAAATACTCGAAATTATAAATTAAAAATGTAAATTTACGAAAAACGCAACTTTCGAATTAGCCGATATTTTTATTATTATTATTAATTAATTCGTGAAAAGAAGGCAAGTAAATTAAAATGCCATCGTTTTGTCAGTTAATCATTAATGAACAAAATTGTAATAATAAACGTCCTGGGTATGACGGTAAACTACATCCGCGTCCTGGGTACGGCGATAAACTGCATCCAACAGCAAGGTCTCAGATAATGTTTTCAGAAAAATAATGTTGCCAGCTCTAAGTTTTTGAAACAATAATGTTGCCAGCTATACGTTTTTTTGTAAAAAAAAGTAATGTTGCCAGCTATACGTTTTTTGTAAAAGAATAATGTTGCGAGCTATACGTTTTTGTTTTTGTTTTTTTGAAACAATAATGTTGCCAGCTATACATTTTTATTCCATACAAAATAGGCATTTAAAATTCATATAAACTGGATTTGGCATTAAATAACCCGCAGTGGTTGATATGCCATAAAACCCAAACAAACAAACAAACAAATGTAATTATAAAAAAAATACCTTTGTATAAAATTAATTTGTAAAAATTCCAAATATTTGAGATGTATTTAACTAACTTACAAAATTTCACAATGAAGCGTCCTAAAAAATCTATCTCCCTCTCATTATGCAAATGATCCGTGCCCCTGGGTGCAGATGTGGACGAGTGCCGTGAAATCTATGCATAATTTCCATTGGAATAAAAGAATAATCCACAAAAGTTCATAGTTTCTGGAAGCGGATGACACTGATGACGTCACCACCTTAATAAATCCGGGCAACTTTCTCTGTTCCCGGTGTTCTTTTAGCATCAGCTACAGCCCTGGTCTCATATATATACATTATATGTTACTGTTTCTATAGGCTTATAAACATGGATTAGTGATAGTGTAGTATATAATATATACATGGATTAGTAATAATATTAATATGGATTAGTGTATTTATATTCAACAAAGATTATTCATTTTATCTTTACCAAGTAGCTAAACCCTATTTAATGATGTCTAATTACAAGCATAAAAGTGGTGCTCAAAAGAGACAAGAGAAAAAGGAAACAATATCCAAGATAAGGAAGACAACACATAAAATTGATATATTTTTTACTGAGAAAGTTACATCCTCTGAGCAAGTCAAAGATGCAACTGACTTTGTGTTATGGGACCTTAGCCATAATAACACAATGGACTATTCCATACGTAATAAATCCTGCGCCACAAGAGGAAGCAGGGAGTTCAGTCCGAAGTCGGGCGACCGGCTGACCGGCTGATCGGTTGAACTCTCTGCCTTCGGGCGGTGAGGAACCCGAAGGAGGCTACGCCGAAGGGAGGAGTCTCTTTCGGGGAGGTAAACCGACCCAGAACGCGTTTATACGGGTTCAAAGGGCATTTTTTGGCCGAGCCCACAGTCTCGGAGATTCCACGTTAAACCGGCATTGTGCCACATGATGCCCTCGTGGGAGGGGTGACTAAATACTGTTCAGTCTGAAATCCGGAGTGAATTCCCTCAGTCAGTCAGAGCAAACGAGTCAGTCAGTCGAGTCAGAGGCAGTCCGAAACAGAGTCGCGTTCAGACAATTACTACAAGACATTGGAATAGTGATACTAGTCGAGACTACATTGTGCTCTCCACTAAACCTGATTGTTTCTACTTCTCTGTATATATTTCTGTTTGTAATATATCTATGTTATTCCATACCTCTGTTCGAGTTCTTCTTTATTGGTTCTACCTTGGACTATCACCGTGGTACAAGGAACCGGACCATAACACTTTGGCTTACAAGACAAAGTATCAACAGCTGCAGAAGCTCCTTCTGAATTTGAAATTACTCCTCATTCTGCTGAACCCCTTTATCTCTCCCAGCCAAATGAAACCGAATTCGATCGGTCACCAGCTAAGGTTTCAAAGCCTGATTCCATGACAACCAGTACATATATTACATCTGCGAAAAGCGCATATTTTCTTAAACCAGATACCAGCCATAATGCCTCTATTTCACAGGAGATGTTCTGGACATTTCATCCAAACCGGCCTGTAACATACCATTCAATAATGCTGTTGTATATGACCGACAAGGCATTCAGGGCATGAACATTAACAGATGTGGGTGACATAAAAATGAAGAAAACTAGACTTTGCTTTGCTCATTTTGTCTGGTGTTTGCTCCCGAGAAAAGTTGAAATATGCAAATGATCCAGGGCTGTTCTGAATCGAGACACATCACAACAAGACTTTTCGAACATGAAAAGAGCCACTGTCATAAGCATTCCACTAATGCATATTTTCTGAATGCTTGTGAAAGATCCATCGAGCACAATTTGTTAAAGGAACAAGTCTCCTTAAGAACTCAACAAGTGCTTCAGCGTCGCTCTGTTTTAAAGTGTGTAATTGATGTAATATTTTACATTGGTTTTCAAGTCTTGTCTTAACCGCGGCAAACACAGAGAAGCTGTTGCAACTGTATTTGATGAAAGTAATCATGACAATCGTGGGAATTTTCTAGGGTCAACAAAGTTTCTTGAAGAATACAATCCACACCTGCAGGAACATTTGCAGGTCATTTTGCAGGGCAAACAAAAAGATCCATGTAAGAAATGGCGTGGCAAATTTCTAACTTTTTAAAGCAAAACAACCGTGAATAAGATAATAAATATTATTTCAGATGGTCAAAAACGAAGTTGTGAAGGAGGTGAAAAATGCAGGGATGCTGTCAGTACAAACTGACTCTACATAAGACATTTCTGCCCATGATCAGTGTGCCATTGTCCTTAGATATGTTGTTAGGGACAGAGCTAAGGAAGGACTAATTCACCTGGTAAATTTGGATAATTCAAGTGGAAAATGCTTGCACACCCTGCTACGAAATTCACTTACAGAGATAGGTCTGATACTGGAACAGTGTATTGGAGATTCATTTGATAGAGCAGCTAATATGAGTGGTGCAAGCAGTATATGTGTTGCAGCAGTTAGTCTTTTTGGTCTACTTACTGAACTATCTACATTTTTCAATGATTTCTACAAAAGGATGAACGTCTGGGAAGAGCATATGCAGACAAAACCAGGAAATAAGAAACGCTTAAGACTAGAGCACATTGGTCAAACTAGATGGTCAAGTAGAAGTAGAGCACCTCGAAAATTGGCAGCTACACAGATCAGTAATCAGAATTCTATTCAGACCTTCTGATCCTCCTTCAGAAAGCAAGTGAAGCAACTGATTTCAAAGGATCAGTTCGCTACGAAGCAGAGAAATTGTGTGAAAACCTGCGCAAATTTAAAAACCATCTTAATGGCATTTACATTCATCCGAATGTTTGATATTACAACACCAGTGTCAGATTATCTGCAGACATCAGGCCTGGATATCATACAAGCTTGGCACATGATTAACAAAGCCACTGAAAATGTTGGAAAAAATCTCAAGAGATTTTAGTGGCATTTTTGTAACAGCATCTAATTTTGTTGTTCATGCAAATTGTAAATTAGAAGAGGTGAATATTTCTGTCCCTAAGAGCTTCTCAATTTCAACCATCAGATCTCATCGCTCAGCACCAGAAGGTATCACAGACGAGAAGAGAAATTTTGAGGTTTCATACCATAATGCAGTAACTGATGCTGTGCTCTCCAGCATGCGAGCTAGATTCTCGTCTCATGAAAAACTCTATAAGAAGATTTCCTGCTTTGACCCAAACAGGTTTTCTGAAATTTTGGCATCTCCACAAAACGTGGAGCTAAGTTTGATTGCTAATACAGTATCACAAATTGACAGAGTGGCACTACAGGATGAACTGATTCCATTTGCATCGAACGACAGAGACCTGAAGAAGGGACAGCTAGAGAATACGAATGACAATGAAAATGATTCAGACAGCTTGGAGTCAGAGGTGGGGAGTATACAGAAGTTGCTGAATTATCTGCCAAGAGAACATGTAAGAATTGTTTGTCATGTGTTTTCAAGTTGTTATCAGAGTACAGGCTGTGTGAAGCTGTATATGAAAATTTATATGCAGTATATAAATTCATTGTAATACTAAGCGTCACACAATGCACATGTGAAAGATGTTTTTCTAAACTAAGACTGTTGAAAACAAGGCTGAGGTATTCACTCACCTAGAATAACTTGGAGTCACTTATGCCAATTGCTACTGAAAAAGACATTGCAATGAAAATCAAATCAAACAAAGACAAAATTATTGATAAAATTGAAGAATTCTCTGCTGAAATTAGTACAATGTTGTTACTGTAATCTGTGAACATTAATATTTGAAACTTTGACTCAGTATTATTGTAAAGCATAGTACATCATATATTAGGGTGGGTTAAAATGTAAAAAATTATTTTTAAAAGTACATGTTAACTCATTTTAATATCTGTTTCTAAAATCTATTATTATGAATTTTATAATTTAGTACATTGTTTACATGTTAATTCGTAGTAATTAAATGGAAATTTTGTTTAACCTGTCATTATGCTTTGTTGTTACTATCAGCATGTGTCCATGAACAACTCTATGACCTTGAAGTTTTCAAATCTTTTTATGCATATAAACACGTATATATCTTAAACTAAAGCCCTTAGTTATGCCAATATGCACAGTTCAACAGCCTCTACATGTGGCATTTAACTGTAAAGAGCGGGTGGAAGAGGCCCATTGTATTTTCTGCCTGAGTGCCATAACACTCTCAGTCTCTGCACACACACACACACACACACATATATATATATATATATATATATATATATATATATATATATATATATATATATAAGGAGAGAGAAAGGGACAGAGAGTGCGTGAGATAGGTAAAAACTAAGATATATATATAGGGATATGTACAGACTAATATATATATATATATATATATATATATATAGAAAGAGAAAAAGAGATGAACGGATTGAGAGAAATTTAAAGACTTTGAGAGAGAGAGATAAGATAGACTCAGATAGATAGATAGAAAGAGAGCGAGAGAGAGATAAGGTTTAGGAACAGTATAATATTCATATAAAGAGAATGAACAGATTGAGTGAAGACATTGCGAGATAGATAGATAGATAGATAGATAGATAGATAGATATGAGGGCATTTAGCTAAACGTAGATCATGAAAGACAGGAGAAATAGAGATATGTAGATAGATAAATGACAGATAGAGAAGCAGATTATGTATATTTGTGGCAACATCGAACGCTACATGATTTGAAAGTAGAGATGGTGGCATTCATTCCATTCACACGTTTTGGCGGGAAGTCGTATATGGCTTCCGGGAAAGTTGGAAAATAATTTCCGTTAACACTTCTCACGAGCGGAAATTGCACAAAACCTGCCGACCCTTCCAAAATCAACTCATTTGAGCAATCATGATTATAATATTAATTTTGTTACTATTAATGGCAACTTCTCCTAATGGAATTGTTATTAATGGGAACAATAAGAGATGATGATTATGATGATGATAATGATAATGATGTTGATTGTTTTTGTTTGTTTTGATTTTGTTTTGTTTTTTGCTGTAGTGGTTTGTGTTGTTGGTGTTATTGTTAGCTTAAAATTCCATTCATTATATCATCTTCACTGTGCCTCAAAGATCCGTGCTTGTAAATATGTCATCTATCATTTTCAGTAGAGTCGTTGTCCTTCTAAAAGTTGTTCGGGCTCCTGTACTCATTCTTTTTCTTGCTCTGTTTACCGTAAAGCTTCGGTCGACCAAACGAAAACACTCAAAGGATGAAGTCGAATCGATTGGCCGAAATATGGTTATCACAAAAATTTCTTGAAATAATTCTGTTCTTTATGCTTTCTCATACACCATCACGGAAGTTTTTAACCGAGGTTCATGAGAGGTTTCAGATCTGTCAACAGCATACCCGCTCTCCGCGTTCGCCCAGATGATACTGATCGGGTATCGATTTGGGTGCCATGCGTCAGCTACAATTTAACCACAATATGTGTCACTAAGCCAGTGGATTCGCCCTGTTATACCAAACAATGTAGTAAATTTTTCTACCAGGCTTACTACCCTGGTATATCAAATCACACAGTAAAACATTAAACCAGGGTTACCACACTTTTATATCCAATCATGCAGTAACACTTTTCAACACCGTAATAATTAAAACCATACTTACCATGGTTATAGCCAATCACCAAGCACATATTTAAATAAGAATTGCCATACATTTATATAAAATAATGGAGTAAAACCATGTACCAGGGGAACACATTGTTAATCAAATCATGCAGTAAAATTTAAACCTGGTTTAGCACCCAGTTATATCCAAACATGCAATAAAAACTAGAACCAGGATTACCACCCTGTTATATCCAATCATGCAATACAAATTTGAACCAGAATTACCACCCTGTTATATCCAATCATGCAATAAAAACTTGAACCAGGATTACCACCCTGTTATATCCAATCATGCGATAAAAACTTGAAGCAGGATTACCACCCTGTTATATCCAATCATGCAATGAAAACTTGAAGCAGGATTACCACCCTGTTATATCCAATCATGCGATAAAAACTTGAACCAGGATTACCACCCTGTTATATCCAATCATGCAATGAAAACTTGAAGCAGGATTACCACCCTGTTATATCCAATCATGCAATGAAAACTTGAAGCAGGATTACCACCCTGTTATATCCAATCATGCGATAAAAACTTGAAGCAGGATTACCACCCTGTTATATCCAATCATGCAATGAAAACTTGAAGCAGGATTACCACCCTGTTATATCCAATCATGCGATAAAAACTTGAAGCAGGATTACCACCCTGTTATATCCAATCATGCAATGAAAACTTGAAGCAGGATTACCACCCTGTTATATCCAATCATGCAATGAAAACTTGAAGCAGGATTACCACCCTGTTATATCCAATCATGCAATGAAAACTTGAAGCAGGATTACCACCCTGTTATATCCAATCATGCGATAAAAACTTGAAGCAGGATTACCACCCTGTTATATCCAATCATGCAATGAAAACTTGAAGCAGGATTACCACCCTGTTATATCCAATCATGCGATAAAAACTTGAAGCAGGATTACCACCCTGTTATATCCAATCATGCAATGAAAACTTGAACCAGGATTACCACCCTGTTATATCCAATCATGCGATAAAAACTTGAAGCAGGATTACCACCCTGTTATATCCAATCATGCAATAAGAAACTTGAACCAGGATTACCACCCTGTTATATCCAATCATGCAATAAAAACATGAACCAGAATTACCATCCTGTTATATCCAATCCTGCAATAAATATTGAACCAGGATTACCATACTGTTATATCCAATTATGCAATACAATCTTGAACCAGGATTACCACCCTGTTATATCCAATCAGGCAAAACAATCCTGAACCAGGATTACGACGCTGTTATATCCAATCATGCAATAAAAACTTCAAGCAGGATTACCAAACTGTTATATCCAATCATGCAATAAAATACTGAACCAGGATTACCACCCTGTTATATCCAATCATGCAATAAATACTTGAACAAGGATTACCACCTTTATTATAAACCATCCTGCAATAAAATCTTGAACCAGGATTACCACCCTGTTATATCCAATCCTGCAATAAATACTTGAACCTGGATTACCATCCTATCATACACCATCCTGCAATAAAACCTTGAACCAGGATTACCATCCTGTTATATCCAATCCTGCAACAAAATCTTGAACCTGGTTTAGCACCGTGTTATATCCAATCATGCAATAAAATCCTGAACCAGGATTACCACCCTGTTATATCCAATCATGTAATAAAAACTTGAAGCAGAATTATCATCGTGTTATATCCAATCCTGCAATAAATACTTGAACCAGGATTGCCACCCTGTTATATCCAAACATGCAATAAGAAACTTGAACCAGGATTACCACTCTGTTATATCCAATCAGTCAATAAATACTTGAACTAGGATTACCACCCTGTTATATCCTATCATGCAATAAAAACTTGAACCAAGATTACCACCCTGTTATATCCAATCATGCAATAAATACTTGAACCGGGATTACCACCCTGTTATATCCAAACATGCAATAAGAAACTTGAACCAGGATTACCACCCTGTTATATCTAATCATGCAATAAATACTTGAAACAGCATTACCTCCCTGTTGTATCCAATCATGCAATAAAATCCGGAACCAGGATTACCACCCCGTTATATCCAATCATGCAATAAAAACTTGAACCAGAATTACCATCGTGTTATATCCAATCCTGCAATAAATACTTGAACCAGGATTACCACCCTTTTATATCCAATCATGCAATAAAAATTTGAACCAGGATTACCACCCTGTTATATCCAATCATGCAATAAAAATTTGAACCAGGATTACCACCCTGTTATATCTAATCCCCTATATTCACCCACAGAAGTGCCTACAAACTACCAGGTCTATCGATCGCTGAAAATTTTTTAGGTGAACAAAGTTTATATGCGATTTGGATAACTTGGTGGCCGATATCAAAATATGGATTGCTTTCAAGTGTAACTATATTTATTATGGCAAATGAAAAGGGTTAAAAATGATTTTTTTTTTATCAGAAAGGGACTCATTTTTCCAGGACATTGAGAACAGGTGTACGAATTCTGTGGAAAAAGTTACAAAATACGATTGTTACTGTTCGTCGAGACAAAGCTGGCAGGTTCAGGTCCTTTGCCCGTTGAATCGATCGTCTTCCAAGGAAATGCGAATTAGTTATTGAAGTAAATGGTGACTACGCTCCGGAATATTCATTTAAAACTGTTATTGTTGAATTGTTATGTTTGTTTTTTATAATATTGTTTAAAAACGCCTGATAATTATGCACCAACCCTATATCTATTTTAATCTTTTTTCTCCTTTCTTATAAATATCGCAACAGTTGGATTCCCTAAGTTTGCTGATTTTTTTACTGTTTTACCTGAATAAATTCTTGCCCAAATTATCATTAGCCCAAATTATCATTAGCCCAAATTATCATTAGCCATTCTAATACAACTTTGAATCAGTGTGATCACCCTATTATACACTACCATACAGTAAAGATATGAACAAGGAATACCACCGTAATATATCCAGTAAAACTTTGAACCAGGATTATCACACGGTTATGACCTATCAGGCTGTAAAACATTGAACCACGTTTACCACTTTGTTACATACATTCATACAAAACAAATTTGAACGACAATTACCAACTTGAAATTTGAAACAGGTTTAACATCCTGTTGTATCCAACCACTCAACAAAGCTTTGAACCAGATTTACCACCATGTTATAACCAATGATACAGTAAAATTTGAAGCACGTTTACCAACTCTGTTATATCCAGTTATGCCGTCAGCCAGGTTTACCTCACTGCTATATCCAATCAAAGAGAAAAATTTCAAACAACGTTTATCACGCTGTTTATTTAATCATGCAGTAAAACCGGGATTAAAATCCAGTCACATACAATCATCAAATAAAGCTTGGAACCAGGCTAACCACACTTTTATATCCAATCATGCAGTAACACTTTGAACAACGTTTACTACGATATTGTAGCAAATCATTCAGCAATAATTAGAACCACGGTTACCCCTGTTATAGCCAATCACCAAGTACATAGCTGAATAAGGATTGGCGCACATGCATATTTATATAAAATAATGCAGTAAAACCATGAACCAGGTTACCACATTGTTATATCCACAATCATGCAATTAAACATTAAACCAGGATTACTTCGCTGTTATATCCAATTGTGCAGTAAAGATATCGAATTAGGCTTATCACTCTGCCATATCTAATCATGCAGTAAAATTTTGAATCAGGATTACGAGCAGCAACATTTTGAACCATGGTTAAAACCCTATTATATCCAATCATGCAGTAAAGCTTTGAACCAGAAGTACCAGCCTTTTATATAAAATCATGCTATAAAATTTTGAACCAGGTTTCTCACCATGCTATATCCAATCATACAGGAAAAATTTGAACCAAGGTTAACAAACTGTTATGTCTAATAATTCAGTAAATATCTGAACCAGGGTTACCAGTCTGTTATATCAAATCATGCAGTAAAACTTTAACAAGAACTACCACCCTTTTATATCCAACCATACAGTAACAATTTCAACCATAATTACCACCAGGTTATATACAATCAGGCTGTAAAACTTTAAACCAAGCTTACCACCTTGTTATATACAAGCATGCAGTAAATCTTTTACCCAAGGTTACCAGCCTGTTATATCCAATCATACAGTAAAACTTCAAAGAAGTATTACCACTTGGTTATTTTTATTAATACATTAAAAATTTGAACAAGTTTTACCAACCTGTTATCTCCAATTATGCGGTAAAATGATAAAAATTATATTGCCACTCAGTTATATCCAATCATGTAGCATATTTTGATAAAACAGAGTTTCAGGTAATATATTCACCTCTTGAGTATCACGGTTTGAAAGGGCCAAAGTGACCTATGGATATGCACATAAAGGTATGCCTGTCGTAGCACAAGGATAGCGACATGAAGTCTTTTTTGGCGCCACTCCCTCAGTTTATGTGCACACGCGTCAGCATTGGCTGTGTGCGTGTGTAAGCACTCTTTTAGTTCCCTATAGTGTAATACTGGCTGCACTTTACTTTTATTTTTCAGCACCACAAACTAAGTTAGACCTCTTGTGGGATCAAAATATCTTTCAGGATAAGACTGCAACCAACCGTTAATCCAGCCACGTCTGCAACTCGTGGTCATACTCTTCTTTTACATCTTTTGGTACTGGGTATTCGTGCATGCTGTTCCGGAAATCCTCTAACCACTTCCATGATGCGACCCGTATCTTCTTGTTTGGACCAAATTCGGCACAGAAATCGGATTCTTCTATTTTAATAACGGCGCAATGACCCATCCGGTGCTTCGGAAACCGTAGATTGCAATTCTCCATTATTTGGAGTCCGCTCAGTTTATTAATAGAGTCGAAGCCAAGCAACAGGTCAAAACCCAGTCGCTCTCTATCGACTACCAAAACCTCGACGTCGTGGGGTGTTGTATTGTCTACGTCGAGCTTGATGTTTCCAACTCCGCTGTATTTATGGTACGTCCACCTCCTTCTCCCGTCAGGATTGACAGGCAGACTTACTAGACAGCTTTCCGTTTCCACCACTTCTACTCCCTTGATTGCATTCACGTGAAAGTCTAAGACAGAGAGCGCCACATTTACAACTAGTTTGGGGAAGTGACCGGCGAGACATCTTGTTCCCTTCCTCTTTTCCCGGACACACTGAAGCAATGGGGCCTAACCCACGACAGCGGAATCAACACATTGTTGAGCGTGTCCTTCGTGGCTGACAGGTTTGTGAATCTTCTCGTCGAACCGGGCACCTCTTTGAGAAAGTGATTCCACCCAGAGCATCGATATCATCGCATATCCTCCCGGCGTTTAACTCTTGGAAGTTTATCAGCTGCCGTTCCGACTACTTAGATACTTACCGCAACCATTTTCTCAGTCATTATAGTCCGTACTCGGTCCAACAGTTGACATGTAGTCATGTCTTCCATCCTGGAAGACACGCGCAGTAGTTGCTTGACGTGTGCTGACAGTCCTGCTATGAACTCACATGCCCGGGTATCCCACCAAACAGTCCTACTAGCTTCTTGAAATCGGCAAGAGACACGTCGACAGACTCGTCCAGGTGCAGTCGCCACTCTACTAACTGCTCGTAAGATAGGCAACGATCCGACGCAAAGACAACCTGCAGAGATCGTTTTATCTCTTCGGTATCTGTTTTTTCGTCTGTACTTAGCTGATGATAGATAGTAAATGTCCCGCCGGTGAATCTCAAATGAAGAACTTGTTGATTTCACGCAGATCTCAAACAAATTCAACTTTTTCTATCCATTCAGTAACTCCTTATCCGGTCACTGAGCCATCAAATTCAGGTATCAAGTTGACATCAAATGCCTTGTCACGATACAGAAATAGCTTGTAGAGTTTTGAGCGGATAAACTTCGATACAGATGCTGCTCGTCCCCAGAAATTCTCCTTCACGCCGGATAACGATTCAGAGCCTGAGATTTACCTTGATCCCCACTCAATGGGAGTCAAGTTGTGACACATGGTCGGTTTTTAACGTGAGAGCCCGAGTGTTTCCACTCGAGCCGCCGGTCTTATCTTGTCTAAGTTGGTCTTAGCCGGTCATACCACCGCTACGTAACAGATGTCACGCAACGCTGGGAGAGACACAAGAGAAGGGGGAAGTCCTCCGGCACAGAACAGATACTACATTAGCAGCATCCATACCAACTCCCCCCTTCTTTCCTCCTCTACCAGGAAAAAACCGGGGGCGAGTTCCAGCGACTCAGTGCCCGAGATTTACCTGTGTTGTTACTCTCTTTCTCCATCGTGAACTGTATCGAAGGTCTTATTGAGTTCACATGGTCCAGTAGAACCTGGACATATTCCTGGTGTGGCCAGAGTATGAAGGTGTCATTTCCGTATCTTAACCATAGAGTTGGCCTTAAAGATATAGATTCTAATACTATTTTATCAAAGTATTCCATGTATATATTCGCCATTGCTGGTGATAATGGTGAGCCCATTGCTAAGCCCTCATCCTGTCGATATATGTGTGATCCCATTCCGAAGTGTGTTGTTTGTGTACAGAAAGTCAACATCTCCATCAGATAATCTATTGTAATACTGATCCATTCGCCTAGGGATGAGTCAGAGGCCAATCTGTCACTGACTACTGACAGTGCCTCCTCCGTGGGTATCTTGGTGAACAAACTCACCACAACCAAACTCACCATCTGGTTCGATAGGATGGGAGTATGTTTGATTATTTCCACGAAGTGGGCAGAGTTTCGGACATATGAAACATACCTCACATATACGGTCTCCCTAAGATTCACAAAAATGATATTCTGCTCAGGCCTGAGCAAAATAACGTCTTCGTGAATCTTAGGGAGACCGTATATGTGAGGTAGCTTGATGTTACGCTGCGAAAACTGTTTATATATGAGTCGCTTCCTAGTAGATATAATCGGCTCAGGCCTATTGTTAGTTGCCAAGGCTCTGTGTACCAGCCTCTGAGTCGCTTCCTAGTAGATATAATCGGCTCAGGCCTATTGTTAGTTGCCAAGGCTCTGTGTACCAGCCTCTGAATCGCTTCCTAGTAGATATAATCGGCTCAGGCCTATTGTTAGTTGCCAAGGCTCTGTGTACCAGCCTCTGAGTCGCTTCCTAGTAGATATAATCGGCTCGGGCCTATTGTTAGTTGCCAAGGCTCTGTGTACCAGCCTCTGAATCGCTTCCTAGTAGATATAATCGGCTCAGGCCTATTGTTAGTTGCCAAGGCTCTGTGTACCAGCCTCTGAGTCGCTTCCTAGTAGATATAATCGGCTCAGGCCTATTGTTAGTTGCCAAGGCTTTGTGTACCAGCCTCCGAATCGCTTCCTAGTAGATATAATCGGCTCAGGCCTATTGCTAGTTGCCAAGGCTCTGTGTACCAGCCTCTGAGTCGCTTCCTAGTAGATATAATCGGCGCAGGCCTATTGTTAGTTGCCAAGGCTCTGTGTACCAGCCTCTGAATCGCTTCCTAGTAGATATAATCGGCTCAGGCCTATTGTTAGTTGCCAAGGCTCTGTGTACCAGCCTTTGAGTCGCTTCCTAGTAGATATAATCGGCTCAGGCCTATTGTTAGTTGCCAAGGCTCTGTGTACCAACCTCTGAGTCGCTTCCTAGTAGATATAATCGGCTCAGGCCTATTGTTAGTTGCCAAGGCTCTGTGTACCAGCCTCCGAGTCGCTTCCTAGTAGATATAATCGGCTCAAGCCTATTGCTAGTTGCCAAGGCTCTGTGTACCAGCCTCTGAGTCGCTTCCTAGTAGATATAATCGGCTCAGGCCTATTGTTAGTTGCCAAGGCTCTGTTTACCAGCCTCTGAATCGCTTCCTAGTAGATATAATCGACTCAGGCCTATTGTTAGTTGCCAAGGCTCTGTGTACCAGCCTCTGAATCGCTTCCTAGTAGATATAATCGGCTCAGGCCTATTGTTAGTTGCCAAGGCTCTGTGTACCAGCCTCTGAGTCGCTTCCTAGTAGATATAATCGGCTCAGGCCTATTGTTAGTTGCCAAGGCTCTGTGTTCCAGCCTCTGAGTCGCTTCCTAGTAGATATTATTGACCCATTGAACGGAAAGTCACTTTCATGGGTTCGAAACTCGGCCCACTTCGAGGAAAATTCTGTGTAAAGCGTTTCGTTGTTTCATCAGAAGAATGTATTTTTTTATTGATGGAGTTATATATATAGGACTAGCAGGGATATCTGGCATTGCTTGGAAGATCTCTGAATAGCAGTTCATTATTATTGATAATTTATTGATATTTTTCAGCCATATTATATAAAATAATTTTTTATTCAGTCTTTAAGAAATAAACTTTTTTTTTTTGGTTTGTTACAAAATAATTCAATTTAGGACAATACCGCAATACTAATATCACTCTTGGATGGAAGCAGCTTAGGGGGCTGAGCATTCCCATATTTTTATTACAAAATACACTTTATTTTTCGATTTAAATACTAACATAAATACTTTGTTAATGTTGTTTTCAAACAAATCAAACTTTGATAAAGATTTAGCCTTTTTTCAAATTATTATTAATAAAAAAGTAAATAAACTTAAATTAAGATATATTTTAAACATATTTAATTTAATCATTTCTTCGAGCAAAAACTATAGTGAACCTTACTTCTTTGAAAAAAAATTATTTATTTATTTTAGAGGAAAATTTAGATTTTTTAAGTAAATAAATTTTGACTTTTAAACATTAATTACTAACTATTTTGTATAAGAATTATTACCGTTCGTTTTTACTTTTTAATTCTGAGCATTTCGAATGCATTCTAATGCATTTTAATTTTAAAATATCTTCGTAAATACAACTTATACGATGATAATATTTTTTACAAAAAGTTGGCTTGGGTGATAATGAATCTGTATACCTATTTATTTTGTCATGACCTATTGTAATCTTTTAGTTTTAGCCGGACACACACACACACACTTAAACACATACAGACAACTTTATATATGTATAGATGGAGATAAAACCAACGCGTTGCTTATAATTATATAGCAAATGAAAATGCTGGAGATCGGGTAGAATGTGCGTCCAGACACGTCTGACAACAAAAAATTTAGAACTGAAAAAAATTCAGCGTTTCTATATGAATGCTAAATTTTTTTAGTTCTATATTTTTTTTTTTTTTTTTGACAGACGTGTCTGGACGCACATTCTAGCGGATCTCATTCAGTTTGCTTAAGCTTTGGCTTTTGTTTTTGTCGTTTTTTTTTCTTTTTTTAAATCCCACATTGCTAAAAAAAAAAGAAAAGGTGAAATATTGTAAGAGCCTGGAAGGAACTTTACTGTGACTGATTTGGCAATCTTTGCACTTTCTACATATTTTCGCCTTATTAAAGCTTTGTTCTTTAAATAATTAATTAGATACGTACATACATACATACATACATACATACATAGAAATAGTGTTTTTAAATCAAAATTTGGGTCAGACACATTATGATCAGTGACTAATACGTCGATTTGTAAAATATCAATTTGGTTTCAAGTATTTTTTTTATTTAAATTCCCAAAAGTCTCTCCGATGTATTTCTTGTGGCAATCATTACCCACTATGGAGTAAATTCCTACTTCAGGTTTTAGTTGGTAATTATTTTGGTTTGTAATTAAGTTGTTATTAAAAAAATTTATTTAAAAATAGTTCTAAAAATAGTTCTAACAAATTTTATGTTAAGCTTAGATAAATTCTTTTCAACTGGGAGTTGAGATAGAGTTGGTACATAGTGTAATGGATCTCGTTTCATTAAGTTTGTTTATATCGTCCATTTCTTTTATTTTTCAAAATTTGATATGTTTTCAGTTTCGAGTTAGATATGAGGTGATTGGGGTATTTAGGGAGCTCAAATGCATTTTCAAAGTACAGTAATTTCTCGTGTAAATGCTGAAGGCTACAAATTATGAACGCTCTTAAATCTTATCCGATATACATACATACATACATACATACATACATAGAAATAGACGAAGATAGACAATGAAGAGGCTGAGATAGATAGATAGATATATAGATAGATAGATAGATAGATAGATAGATAGATAGATAGATGCAGGAGGGGGTGTTTGTGTGTTCGTCTAGGTATCCCTGTTATCGTTTTTAACGCTTATGCGAAAAAAAGCGTAGGATATACGGGTGGTGCAATGGTTACTTACTCGGAATGAGAAATCGGAGAGCCGTGTTTCAATTCCAGTTGGGTTCGCTATATTCACTTACGCGGAAATCCCCATCGAAATGATAGAAACCCATCTCGTTTCCCCAGTTATCGCTTCAATTATAAAACTTGTATCCGGAAATATCATTGTAATTCTCTTTAAAGAGAAAAACATTCCAAAATATGTATCAGCTTTACATATCGCATAAAGGGTTGATAAACCGTAAAAAATCAAGCAATCAATTATGCCACCAAAATGCCAAAGCAAATTGATACAGAGGTACTGCACAATTAACATCTTTCCTTATTGGCTCTTTCTTTTCTTTTCTTTTCATTTTTTTTTTTTTTTTTTTTGCTATATTTTTCCAAAGTTTCTTTTCTAGAAATAACGCAGCAAAATGCTCTGATTATAAGTTATGTGAATTTGACTATAAAAAAAATTAACTCTACTTTCCACGAACTTCTTCCAACGAAACAAATAATTTAACATTTATTTACACACTGGCTGACAATGTCAGCAGTTCACATAGGTTAGTGTTAAATTCTCTACTACTGTAATTGCTATCATTGTTGTGTGCGATTTTAATAGTCTTGCTCTCGCCATTAAACATTTGCTTGGAATTATTCCCTAATACATCTAGCACACAAACTTCAAAGAAAAACCAGGTGACGGGTTGCCATCGAATGCCGAAGTATGTGACCTAATACTTGAATCCGATATTATAAACATGAGGTGAGAACGTGGGGTCAGATGAATATATAAACAGCCACGTGTTCCGTGGAGTCTCCAGCGCATCAAAAACGAGGAATGAAAGGACGACGTCTACTTGCGGGGGTGTGGGTCACACCCACACTGACGAAATGTTAAAATGAATAAAATGGTACGTAATGATGATTCAAGGTTATACTATCATATAATCAGCGCACAACCTCCATTATATATATATATATATCAAAAATAAAAAAGATAGAACAGTTAGATTTATAATACACAGTTCTTTAGCATTTATTTAAAAAAATAACATTGCTCGATACACAGTACAGCATAATATTATAATTATTTAAAAAAAAAAATATGTTTCCATCACGACACAGAAATTACTACGTTTCAAAACCAAAACTTGAATCTTAAATTAAATTTAAAATTTGAAGTTCACTTCCATTTTTAAGCGATGCTGAGAATAACCTTCGAAAAAAAATGATATAGTCTTAGTTTTAGCCTCTGTCTGTTTGTTATCGCTCTCATCCTAGGGTTTTGGGGATAGACCATCATAATCATATATATTCTGAAACTACATTACCCAAGTACTTGGATTTTTTACGGTTTATCAACCCTTTATGCGATATGTAAAGCTGATACATATTTTGGAATGTTTTTCTCTTTAAAGAGAATTACAATGATATTTCCGGATACAAGTTTTATAATTGAAGCGATAACTGGGGAAACGAGATGGGTTTCTATCATTTCCAAATGGTATTATATGTTTTATCTATCTATCTATCTATCTATTTATCTATTTATCTATCTATCTATCCGAGTGTTATGTATGCCGTTTCATTAAGTTTCTCCATTCTTTTATTTTTGTTTAAGTTTTCTGTTTCGAGTTGGATATGAGAGAATTGGGGTATTTAGGGGGCTTAAATGTATTTTCAGAGTAAACCTCCTTCTCCTGTAAATACTGAAGTCTACAAATTATGAACGCTCTTAAATCGTATACGATATTCCAGATTTTATGATAGATAGATAGATAGATACATACATACATACATACATACATATATATATATATACATGCATACATAGAAATAAACGTAGATAGATATACATACATATATGCATGCATACATATATACATACATAGTAATAGACGGAGATAGACAATAAAGAGACTGGGATAGATAGATAGATAGATAGATAGATAGATAGATAGATAGATAGATAGATACATACATACATACATACATACATAGAAATAAACGAAGATAGATAGATAGACAATGAAGAGACTGGGATAGATAGATAGATAGATAGAAATAAACGGAGACAAATCGGGAAAAGATAGATTCGTCTGACTGAAAGATAGATATGGCTAGGTTCTGTATCAATTTTTTCCCCTGCTGTCAAAATTTAAATCTCGAATTCCGACACGAACACAGATCATCCGCCGGGGTTGAATAAGACCGGCGTACTTCGCCTTGGTTGAAACAGACCTACACCCGCCCTTATGAGGTAAATTTGCATTTTATGGGGTAATTTATATGTGCTGTTATAATAAATACATTGAGCTCTTTCTGTGGACCAGTTTTAATATTTTATATCATTAGGATACACTTGGATTATATTACCTGTACTATATATATATATATATATATATATATATATATATATATATATATATATATATATATATATATATAAGGCTAAAACACTAATATTCCATGGCTATAATCTATGAAATGAACAAAGTGCGACAATTATTTTAAGACATTTTTATGTTTATACATTCTTTTTATAGATACAAATATTTAAGTAAATGCTCTGTTTCATAATAAACAGTATTAATAATATTTACCGTCCTGAATGTAAAACAGAGCATTTATTTAAATATTTGTATCTATAAAATGAATTTATAAACATAAAAATGCCTTAAAAATAATTGTCGGACTTTGTCCATTTCATAATGTGTGACGTCATTTGTTTACATTTGGATATGCTTTGAGCAGATATGAATGTACGTGAGAGATTCATGGAAGATTGAAGTTTAAAAACAGTAAAATCGACCTTGCCAATCGAACGATTCTCCGTGACTCGATCGGTTAAGGCATGTCAGGCTAAATGACTGTTCTGTATAGGACACAGGTTTGATTCCTGTCATAGAACGAATATTTTCTATGAAAATTTCTCGGACATTCAGGCCGGTAAATGTTATTAATATGGTTTATTATAAAACAGTGCATTTACTTAAATATTTGTATCTTTAAAATGAATGTATAAACATAAAAATGTCTTAATATATATATATATATATATATATATATATATATATATATATATATATATATATATATATATATTAAATGTTTATTCAAACAAGTTTTGGTAATGACAACAGACAACAGTGCAAACATTCAAAACTTCAAATTAAAAAATATTCTATGATTACATGCTCTCAAGATAATGAAGCTAATCAACTATCCCGTAAAACATTTTTAAGAATACAAGACATAATGTGTATGTTGTGTTTAATATATATCTATATTTATAAAACAGAAGATGTCTGTTTGTGTGTTTGTCTGTCTGTGTCTGTGTGTAAGTTATTTAAGCACGTCCATCTTCCTTCACCGATTTCACGGCCAATTTTTCAAGCTTCAAGCCTTCCGGTTTTAACCAGAAAATCGATAAAACTGATGGTGGATACGACTTTTTGCAAAAACCAAGGCAAACTTACACACGAACAAGATTTTTACTGGATGAGCTGATGTTCTTTGCCCTTAATCCAAAACATACCTCATGCTACGAGGTTTATGTATGGTACTTGATAATTTTCCTGTGACATTGGTTTCACACAAAAAATTGTAAAAAAAAAAAAGGATTTTTCGTACTACTTAAAAGAAAAAACTTGAATAACTTCCTTATTTTTATCCGATTTTCTTAAAAAAAAAATGTCGCAAAAATTTGACATCATGCAAGTAATAAGATAGCGTGATTTTAGGCCTGTTCGCTTCCCCGCGTATAACGAAAAAACACGAAAAGCTGTTCAAAAAGCCCGTTTTTCGGCCATAACTATCTGGTTTTTCATCCAATGCTTTCCAAATTTGCCATGTAAATTACACATATGACACAAATGCGTGAATGTTAGCTTTAGATTATTTCAGTTAAGTGGATGAAATCTGCGACAAACTAGATCTAAAATCGTTTTTTTTTTCTTTTTCTTCATATGATTCCATCCTAAATTGGCATTCGAACAACCTTTGATGCAAAATTCACGACGAACCTCTTGTTAACCCCATTTTACAGTAAACGTGCGAAAAGGTGGGGGCTTTCATGCGTTTGCACTTGTAGTTTAATCAAGATCTGGCGATAGGAAATTTACTGAATATCTAAAACATTGAAACAATTTAACCCCGAGTAACGACCACACAAGAAGGTTTTATCGATGGATGAACAATCAAACAGATGTGAAGGACATACCGTAAAAAAGGTGGGGAGTAGCTTAGTATACTAACGGATGATGCATGCAAGAAGGGACGCAAGCAGACACTTCTAGACAGGGAGTGCAGGTATACAGGAGGCGCGATTCTACAATTGCAGCCAGGTACATCCGGAAAACGCCGTGTACGTTGGCTAGTATCTCTCTATATAAAGTTTTAGCCTCTGTCTGTTTGTTATCGCTCTCATCCTAGGGTTTTGGGGATAGACCATCATAATCATATATATTCTGAAACTACATTACCCAAGTACTTGGATAAGTATATTTCATTTTGATTAAAGAGGTCACAACCCCGCTACTGAAATTTGTTTTGAATTTGATTTAAATTAAATTTAAATTTGAACGCAGGAATGACTCCTATCCAAAATGTAGAAGGAGAAATCCAGAAGATGGAGGTCACATCGACAAGATCATTGTGTAATACTGAAAGTTATCATTTTTCTCCACAAATTATAACAATGATTTAAAATCAATCATCATTTTCTTACAGCAAAAAAAATGCGTGACACACAGTAAATCGCGGGTAATTCGGTTAGTACACACACACACACACACATATATATATATATATATATATATATATATATATATATATATATATATATATATATATCCCTCCTCGTGGTCGGGATATATATATACCAGACCACGAGGAGCACTCAAAATGCGCTACAAGGACCAACTAAAGTGCACCCTGACACTTACCAACATCAACTCGTCCTCGTGGGAAGAAACTGCCAGGGACCGAACGACGTGGAGATCAATACGCGATGGCATCGCGGACTTCGAGGAAAGGAGGAAGGAGAATGAAGAGGCAAGACGACGAAGGAGAAGAGAGAGCTGTGAACGACCCCCGTCCTCCCCCTACCCTCCTCTGTAAGCACTGTCCGCGGCTATTCTACCACCGACTGGGCCTCGAAAGTCATGTCAAATATAAACATCAACCGTGAAGATTAGACTTAAAAGATTGTTAGAAATAAGACGATAAACTACATTCGCGTCCTAGGTAAGATGATTAACTACTTCCAACAGAAAGGTCTCTGATCAGGAGGCTTTGAGGAACGTGGAACCACCTCATAATTGCTGATGATCCCAGGTCCACGCCAACCCGGTGTAGTTGCTCCTTTTAGCATCCCAGCTACGGGCAAATAGTTAACCCCCAAACTAGGTTCAAAACACTATGAAAGTGTAAAAATAGGTTTTAATACCAGCAATACGTTTTTGTAAAATAATTAACAGCAATAAATCTTTGAAGAAAAAATTATTACCAGCAATGCATTGTTGAAAAGGGTATTAACAGCAATGCATTTTTTGGAAAAAAGGTATTGCCAGCGATACATTTTTGAAAAACGATATTACTAACAATAGGGATCTTGAGGGCATTGGGTAACCCATTGGGGTTGATATGCCGTAAAACAAAACAAACAACCCTGGAAACAAACCATCGCAGAACATCTTTCGAAATTAGATGTTACATAAATAGTAAAACACTTTCAAATGTCATATGTGACCATAAAGGTGAATACAAAAAAATCCCCATATAATCTATATTTATAAAATGTAAACTGTAAATGAAGCTGTTTCCAGGAAATGTGGATTGCGTGTAGAAGTTAAACATTATTACTTCCCCTGATCAAAAGTGCCTCTTGAATAGATCTAAGTAGATTTATAAATGTGGGCATCAAAATAAACATTTGTGTTTGTTAGTGCCCAACTAAAAATAAAAAAAGAAAATATAGGAATTGTTTCTAATGTAATGTTACTATCTGTAACTATATCCGCCTTCGCCTCATGGGAAATGGGGAGAAGATTGTGGCCGTCCTCGGTAACGACGAATTGACAGTCGCACCAGGAAGCTGAATTTTGAGCGATTTTTGTTTTAAATGGGATATTAAATGATTTTAATTGATTCTGTTGTGGCGACCTATCCTATATTGATATTTATTACAATATACGTTTGTTAGAATTGGAAATATTATATATAAGATATTCTTATTATTTCATCCATAATGCTGATAGAAAGAGATACAAATATACGACCGCAAAAAATAACAACGCTATTAATAACAATAAACTAGATAAAAACAGACAGAAAATACTACCTACTAATTCTATAACAGTCACTATCCAAAACAATGTAAACAATATAAAAATAATTACAACCACATCCAAAACTATTATAGATAAGACAAAAAACAAAATTACTTTTAATAATAATTCTGTACATACAAAATAAATAGCGAAAGCTGCTCTTCACAATACATTGGAGAAACTTGCAGAAATTTAAAGATATGTATCTAAGAACACAAAAGGGATCTTATACACAAGAATTTATCAAATGCATTAGTTATACATAAAAATAAATTCAACGGAAACATTGATCTAAAGAATTCCATTTTTTTTAAAGTGAAAGTAACTTAATTAAATGGAAAACTGTCAGAAGTGCTGCTATTGAATCTTATCAAAACATGAATCCGTGTCACAAAATTTTTCCATTGTCTTCATTCCTAAATTACTACTCTCAAGCCAACATATATAACTATAAAAACGGTGTAAAATTAAAAGAAAATGTTTAAATTCATAGCTTCATGTTATTTATGAGATATAGTACAAATTGAAAATAAAATAATTTAAATACTAATTTGAACCAAAAAAAAAAGAATTTCAAGAACATCATTTACTCACTTTTCTTTATCAGGTATGGAATTGTGTCACTTCGCGTCTCTTATAGTTTCCTTGACTTTTCGGCTAAAACGATGAATATTTATGAGCGTTTTAAAATTAAAAAGCTGGAGGGGGTCATTTGTGTGTATATGAGTAGAACCCTAGCATTGAACAGGATACGATTTTACTGATCGGAGGATAGAACTTTTGTATGCGACGATAAACAAAACAGGATGTCATCTTTGATGGTGAACATCTCTGTTGTAATGTCCATATAACAACATCTGATGATGGCTCATGTAAGCCGAAAGCTTAGATCGACGACCAATATAATAAAGAAATATCCAAATGTTGGACAGTTTTTGTCTTTATTTACTCTTGAAACTAAAGGCATTATACAACATTTGAAAAGGCTCATGATAAAACATAATAGACAGTCATTGTCTGTTATTAGGTTGGTGCAAAAATAATGACGTAATAATGTCGTTTTTTGACGTTAAAAAATACGTCAAAAAACGACATTATTACGTCATTATTTTTGCACCAACTTAATACATTTAACAATATTTGCTTATATACATATATGATTAAAACTAATCATAACATGTTCGAAGATTATATTGTGTTTTTGTTCAACTGCTTTTCAGCGCCTCGGTCATTATTAAGACTCAATATGGCGTTTATGTTGAAATTGTCTGAGACAGTCAAAAGTATTTGAACAAAACAATGAGACAATATAAACTTCAAACAGTTTATCCACAATTTCCATGACAATACTCTCACCATATTCGGAAATTGGACAATAAAATTTAAAGACAGACCTTCTTGTATTTTGCTGCATAAATATATGCCTTATACATATATACCTGATCCATTCATATATATATATATATATATATATATATATATATATATATATATATACAAATTGTCTGACGATCGCAAAAGCGTGAAACCCAGGTTCACAAGCTCACATCAATTCAACTAAATATGTTAGCTCTATCACTGATATTGAGCGGATATATAATATATAAATAATATATATAATAAATTGCATATATATATATATATATATATATATATATATATATATATATATATATACATATATATATTTATATACATACTCATTTCACACACACACACACACACACACAAACAGACACACACACACACACACACATATATATATATATATATATATATATATATATATATATATATATATATATATATATATTAGGATATTACATCGAAAAAATGTAAAACCGACAATAGGGATTTATCAACCAATCAAATATGACCTGCGTTAAATTGAAACTAAGCGAAGCAGCAAAAATTAAAAATTATTTTTGTAAATGCATCACAACCCGTAGATTTCCAGCTAATGGCAGCCAGAGATAAACTTAAAGCAAATGGATACGGTTATATAAAATATACAAACCAGACAATCCAAATTCCTAAGAAATAAAAGGGGTAGAGAGATAATTTAACAGAATACTAAACAAGTTATATGCTTTATGATTTTTCTAAATAAAATTGTTTATAGTTGATGAATAAATGTCTTCTTCAAGGAAGTAGTAAATAATTTAAACATATAGAATCATTTTTTAATATGCAACTGTTAAATAAAGATCCTTCTTATAAGATGTTAAGAACACTAACCAATAAATGAAAAATGACAAAAATACCAACCAAATACCAATACATCCGTACAAGATGTTACTAATACTACCAGAAAATTAATACAAAATTATATTAAATCCAAATTAATCTTACAAATAGAAAGATGAGTCATATATAGTGCAACGAAGTACAACTAAAATTTAAGAAAATTCATTATCAAATTCGAAAGTTTAACTAAATTGTAAGGTAAAAGATAAACTGTGCTTACAATTTACTGTTATTTCACTTCTTTGATTTAATAATTAATTTTTGTCAATAATCTGTATTAAAGCCTCTTTTAAATTAAATGTTACGAACGTTGAAATTGTAATCTATTCGTTCTCATCAGACCTGTATATATATATATATATATATGTGTGTGTGTGTGTGTGGGGGTGTATATATATATATATATATATATATATATATATATATATATATATATATATATGTAGATAGATAAATAGATAGATACTAGCAGCCTTGGTTGCTATCGCTTCGCAAAGTAACATATATCCACTACTTTTGAAATAAAACTTTTAAATGAATATTTCATTCATTAATTGGCTTCTTATAGTTAAGAAAAGTTTTACAAATAGATGCCAACTTATTGAAGGCCAACTAAAATGCAATTTTCAAACACAGCACTATATAATACGATATTTCTAAACAGAACTACTTTTGATACGAAAATCAAAACAATCCTCAAATAAAAGAACTGTTATAAAGGACAGTTAATTAATAAAATAAACTTTATTTTAAAATCCTGGGGAAGAGCTGCCCGAGGCCACGCCCACTCACTGCACTAGAAAGAGGAATCAGTGCTCGTACTGAGGCCAGCGCAACCGATTGTTGCGGGGACTCGCGCAAATTTTGTTCCAAACCCGGGTGTAGGCATTCGGGTCCCACAAACCGACGGTTGCGAGAGCTCGTCGAATTTTTGTTCCTAGATCGTGTGTACGCGCTCGCAATACATACACACATTAAAGCAACCTTGTATCATAACGCGATTCCGTGGGAGGGGAGAACGAGTTAATACCAAATTACTATAGAGTTGGAGCTTTTTAATCTCAGAATTTCTGATAGAATTGAACTCCATAGATTCGATAATGTAGGTTTTAATAAATTACCTAAATTGTCCCCTGTTCTGTCACCGATGAAATAAAAATAATTGTTTGTATGGAAATTAAAGATCGACGTATATCAAATCGTCTGTAAATTAACTTACAGCAGAAGAATTATCGTTGAACTTTTAAAATGTAAGCTTAAATATTAATTCCATACTTAAATGCAACGATCTTCTTCGGTAGTTCTTACGTGGTTTATTGATGCCTATCGCATCTACTCCTCCCTAGATATTGTGATGATGGCTAAACCAAGAGTACTCCACAAGAGCTAGCTTAAATATCGGCCAGTAGGGCGGCTTTTAAGCTATTTATAATAAAACATGCACTGCAGTTTTGTATACAAAAGGAAAAGACTGCTCCCAACTGACCCCACTATACTGTGCAATCAAAAATCTCAAAAACAAAGAACGCGCATGCGTGAAATAAAAAATATAAAATAGCCACAGTTTATCAATCGCATTTTTTATAAGAATATTTATGAAATGAAAAAATATTTCAGTGTCCTTTTTGCAACTGGGATCATTTTTAAAATCTCTCATTCCTTCATTTCTTAGGATAAAGGAACAGATATATTCTGATGTATATACGACAACGATATATGCATCTATTTATCTGTGTGTGTGATATGCGTGTGGGCCCGCGCGCGCCTTTAAATACGTATAAGATTGGTTCAAGCAACATTTTTTTCGCGTCTATCAATCAAAACTTCAATTAATTGACAAGCCTCAATTAAATTTGTTTTCGAATATTCCTCCTCTCAGCCAGAAACGATTTCACGTCCGAATGCGGTGGCGGAGTTCGGGAAGCAATTTCCGATTTGGCTTTCAGATCGTTCTTGGCACAAATGAACCGAACAGGACAGGAATAGATTTTATTTGCAAATATGAAAGGGAAAAGAAAGAAAGAAAGAAAGAGAGAAAGAAAGAGAGAGAGAAAGAGAGAAAAAAGAAAGAAAGAAGGAAATCAAAAATGGAAAAAACCATGAGCAAACTGAGATAGATAGATAGATAGATAGATAGATAGATAGATATGAAAAAACTGAGATAGATAGATAGTGTTCTAATATTGTATGTAAATCAATATATATATCTATATATATATATATATATATATATATATATATATTATTCGGTCGAGTTCGCTCGGACATTATTAAGTCTAGTACGCCAACCATCACAATCCTGTATCAAGGTAGGAAGGTCGATACATAGATAGATAGATAGATAGATAGATAGATAGATAGATTCTGTTCTATCATTATATATAAATCAATATATATATATATATATATATATATATATATATATATATATATATTATTCGGTCGAGTTCGCTCGGACATTATTAAGTCTATGACGCCAACCATCGCCAACCATCGCCAACCATCGCAGTCCTACATCAAGATAAGAAGGTCTATAGATAGATGTGAACAGACATAGATAGATAGATAGATAGATAGATTGTGTTCTAATATTATATGTAAATCAATATATATATATATATTATTCGGTCGAGTTCGCTCGGACATTATTAAGTCTATGACACCAACCATCACGGTCCTATATCAAGGTAGGAAGATCTTTAGGGAAGCATTCTGTGTCAGCTGGTGAATGTAGGTGGTTGCTGGGTGACAGACCGTCTTGCTCCATGATAGATAACGCGCGAATTCTTGTTTTTCTCACCAGCAGTGCGCTGCAAAGTGTATTCTGCGTTCGCGTACGATTGTAGAATAGAAATATCAGAGATGGCTCTATAGATCTGTGATTTATTTGGATTTTGTCTCCAAGAGATGTTAAGCATACATTTCAGTATCCGGTTCCATCATGTTGTAAGGTTTTAGTTAATGTCCAGGCAGTGGCACCATACATTAACACCGCCTCTACAGTGGCATGAAAGAATCTTCGTTTGAGGTTATCTGGTTTTCCAGATTAGATTTTATTCAAGGCGACTTTAGCTATGCGATTTTCCACATCCTTTTCAGTAGAATCATGGTTTTAATTATGAAACTAATGAACCTAGAGTCATGAAATGGCGGTCAAATATATGTCGCCCCTTTATACGGACTATTGTCCTCATCTTTGTCACCATATTTATCACAACGTTTCGGCCGTTGTACGCTCCGGCTTTCTTCAGGTGGTTGAAACCAAAGAGTGTGAGTTCAATACCCGGTTAAAGCAGCGGAGAACTTTCAGAGGGAAAAATAACAGGAAATAACTGATAACTGACATCCATCAAACATGGCATGTGGAACTAGAACAGTCTACCCCAGTGAGCGAAATAAAGGGTTCAGTTCGACATTCCAACCACCTGAAGAAGGCCGGAGCCTACAACGGCCGAAACGTTGTGATAAATATGGCGAGAAAGACGAGGACAATAGTCCGAATAATGTAAATAATGTACACTGGGTTGTATATTAATATTTTTGTTTTATTATTTCAATTTGGTTCCTCGACTAGTTTGGGCCAGCATGGACATCAACAGAAGAAAAAAAATTTAGGAGAAAAAAAAAATTTAGGAGAAAAAAAAAGGAATGAAAGACTGTTTATGAAGAAAATGAATTTCATCTGTAGTTTTTATTTGTTTTTGTTTTGTTTTTTGCTTAACTTGTTTTGTTTTTTTTATCGTTAATTTTGGTCGGCCCTTGTGTTGGTCAAACGGCCTCTTTCAACTTGTTTTTAAGATAGAAGGAGAAGTCAGAGGAGATTTATGAGTGACAGAATTCTCTTCTTTGACAGTGTTATTGGTTGCTTGAAGTAGTATATTGAGCGTATGTTATCTTTTAATTCTTTAGGGGTGTGTATGATGTATGCAAGTCTCTCCCCCTCTCTCTCTCTCTCTCTCTCGCTCTCTCTCTCTCTAAATATATATATATATATATATATATATATATAAGGCAAGATGTGTGTGTGCTTGTAACGAATGCACGGCCGCAATTTTCGACAGATTTGCACTAAAATTTACATGCACATGCTCCAAGTTAGCGGCAAGGCCAAGACCGACTTTGCATTTCCCAACTCCCATCGATAGTGAAAATAATCGATTTTTCATGCTTCTACGGCAGTTTTCATGTAGTTTGCGGCAATTTTCTACTGGCCAGAGTGAGAGCCAATAGCTGGCTGCCACGAATAGTCAGGAAGATTCTATTGGCTAGCGTGAGAGCCAACAGCTGACTGACACGAATGTTAACTAGCATGCTAGCATGCAAAAAAAATCGATAGTTGCATTCGTCACAAGTGGGAAAAATTTAAATCTGCATGGGACTTTACTTCAATTGGCTCATTCGCTTGCTTAAACTCAACGTTGATTCTGATTCCGCAGAACTGGGTTGAGTGTGAAAAAGTATTTGTTGTTGACATTGTTTTTTCATTCGGTTTTTCCAGTTATGGGTCCTTTTTTTAAAGCTGATCGTTTTGTGTTCATTTTGTTTAGTTCTTTTTTGGTAGCAGATTTAATGTTTAGTATAGAGCTTAGAAAAAATTCGCAGCGTGAGGTAGGCAAGACGTAAGGCAGGTAGCAACATCAGCACGGCAAAGAGCACTTCTTTAAAGCCAAGGAAGGGCAAAAATATTTTAAGTCAAGTGATAGCGATTGCTGTATTTTTGAATCAAGCGTGGGCAACGCCGGGCCATGCTACTAGTATATATATATATATATATATATATATATATATATATATATCAGATCTTCCCATATATCATAGTCACACAAAGACACATACACACACAAGATATATACATATATAAAGACGCATGCAGACATATATATATATACATATGCTTTTCAAATTCCTTCCATGACTACTGTAACTCTGCCATTCTATATCTCGTCTTCTTTCTAGTATTTTCCTATTGCATTTATAATCCTCCGTTATTTTTTTATTTACTCTATATCCCACCCACCTGCATTATTTAAGCTTAATCTCTTCTCTATTTCGTATCTTGCTCTGTTCTCTAATCTCCGTTAATCTCTTTATTTTTTCCAGCATTTCTCTTTCCATTAATCTATGTGCGTTTCAAAACGTAAAGTGTATAAATAAATACGTATGACCCACTGTGACGTGCGTATGTGGCAGCTGGAAAATTCTGTGAAGTAATTCAAAACCTTTTCAGAAATTTAGTGTCGATGTCGTCGGGGGGTGGGGAAGTTACAGGAATGTATGACTTCTCTTCAACTGAAAGGCTTCCAATTAATTTTAAAATCAGAGGGGGAAAATGAAGCCATCGATTACTTAAAAGGAGACTCGATTTTCTCTTCAGTTCCTATTATTTGGTTTCCAGGTACCGATATTAAAACTGCCGCATTCAAATTTCTCGTTAGCGTCTCTTTTAAAGCCTTCAGGTTGGGATTGGCTTGGAACAAAAATTCGTAGCGTTTTATTACTATTAGGTTGGTGCAAAAATAATGACGTAATAATGTCGTTTTTTGACGTACGTCAAAAAACGACATTATTACGTCATTATTTTTGCACCAACCTAATATCATCATTTTTCAATATCGCTCTCCATCCTCTCAAGACTGTGGGATACTCGATAGCATATCTGACAGCATAGACAAGGTCCTCTCTCTCCACCCGTTTGCTCACATATTCGTGTTTGGAGACTTTAACGCCCATCATACTAAGCGGCTCGAGAATACTACTACTGACCGGGCAGGCATCCAAACACTTAATTTCTCAATTTCTCAATCCCTCACGCAGATAGTTAACTTCCCCACGCGTTTTGCCCTCAACCTGGTAGGTAAGGCCTCCCTTCTCGATCTGTGTTTTACCTCCATCCCCGAATCTTGTAGCGCCACGCAGCTCTGCACTCTTGGTAACTCCGATCATGCTGTAGTATCTGTTAACATTTCCTTCAACTCCAGACCACGCAAAGAACCTCCTATCACTAGAACCTCGTTCTACTATCAACGAGGGGATTGGGACTCGTTCCGTGACTTCCTCTGCGATGTCCCCTGGGATGTTGTCTTTACACTCCCTGTCCAAGAATGTGCCTCTGAGGTCTCATCCTGGGTTAAAGCTGGAATCGACGCTTTCATCCCACATGAAATATATTTCAAAATAAAAAAAAAAACATTCGAAAGCATCTTTCCAAACGATTCGTGTGTGGAAATTGGAATTTGATTTTTTTTTTTATGTTAAAAATGAAAATAGAGAAAAATTACATTAAATTTAAATTTATACTAAATTTAAATTTAAATTAAAATAGAGGAAAATGCGATGCATTTTCGTCATTTAATGCTCTTTTATTACTTAAAAAGAAACACTGTACAAACAGGAAAAAATAATATGCGCCATTTATGGGGATGGTGCAATAGCTGAGAATACTTGTCGTAAATGATTTTCTAGGTTCAGAAGTAACAATTTTGATTAGAAAAACCAGAACGATCTAGCAAATCTGAAACTATTAATGAGGATCCAATAGACATTCTTAATAAAATAATCCGGATTAGATGATACGGGAAACCACAGATAAACCCTAAATAATCCATATGCGTATCGCAAAACATTTAAAAACACTTGCATACCTGAATTGCTAAGATATTTCCGATTTAACGGAAATTAATTTTTTAATTAAAACTTTCAATGGAATATCTACAATATTCTGCTCAAAAATAACAAAAACAGTCCATTATTTTAAAGAATGATAAAACATGGAAACCAACAATATGAATCGCGGGAAAACGAAAATTGCGGTCTACATTCGAAGAAGATGACCATGTGTACCTGATGAGAATCAAAGGGTGTGGTGTATTACGAGCTTCTTCAGCAAAATCAGACGTTCTATTCAGACAAGTTTCCCTAATCAGCGGGGTCATCCTGAGAGAATTAGAAGTCCCACCAGGATTCATTATTGACGATCACGATCTTAACTACATAAGATATGCAGACGACAGCATTTAGGCAGCAGACACAGAAAGGAAACTAAATAAATCTCCTACAAAAGGTAATGAAGGAAATCGAAAAGAAAGGACTAGACATCAATTGCAAGAAAACTGAATGCATGGTTGTTAGCAAAAGAGACAACCCAGCATTCAAATTACAAATTGGGAATACCAAAATCAAACAGGTGCAACAAGTTAGATTATCTGGGAAGCGTTTTAACAGAGGATGGAAAGAGCGACACTGAAATAAAATCTTCGCAAAGTACAAAGAAACAGAAAAATATTGTTAGAAACTCAGCAAAAAGTACTGAATAGTATCAGTCTTCACTATTTACATTATTCAGACTATTGTCCTCATCACTGTCGCCATATTTATTACAACGTAGGGGTGGTTGTACGAACTGAACCCTTTATTTCGCTCAATGGGGTAGACTGTTCTAGTTCCACATGCCATGTTTAATGGATGTCAATTATCAGTTATCTCCTGTTAATTCCCCTCTCCAAGTTCTCCACCGACTTAACCAGGAATTGAATTCAAGGACACATGGCAAAGTGGATAAAGGCGTTGGTTAGATCCAGTGTCAGAAGCCAATGACTGTGAGTTCAAAAATATATTTTCTAGTTTTAAATAACCTGCAAATGGGTGATAAGTAGTAAAAAAAAGAATCGATCAATTATTTAAAAATGAATGTTTAGCAGACTATTCCTCGTTAGATACATTATTCGGACTGTTATCCTCATCTTGATTACCATATTCACAACGTTTCGGCTGTTGTATGCTCCGGCCTTCTTCAGGTGACTAGAATTTTGAACCGAACCCTTTATTTCGTCCACCTCAAGGACACATGGCCCAGTGGATAAAGACGTTGGTTAGATCCAAAGAGTGAGTTCAGTACCAGACTACATTAGTGGTGAACCAAAATACTTGGAGAGTTGAGTTAAAGGGAAATAACTGAGATATCCAGAAGAGGCATGGCACGTGGAACTAGAACAATCTACCCCCCAGTAATGTAAATAATCATAATACCTCATCTCAGAGATACAGACAGAGACTATAATTCATTGAAAGATTAGCATAAAACCGTCATCAGCCACGCTAAGCTTATAATTTCCTAGGTTTAGTAAATATTAAAAAGTAAGTTCGTTCAGCGTAAAATAACCAACAAACAATAAGTAACCCGCTGATTTCTGTCCTCATGTGTTATCCATATATTTGCAATTTGTTTTACTAACACGCGATTGATCTATTAATAAGGGCTATCAAAACAAAAGACATTAATATGTTATCGCTATACGAGTATGGCTGTCTGCTAATGAGTCTGTCGAAAACGCCTTTTTGTTTGTCGAACACACACAGTGCTCACCTGTGGTTGATACACCGTCTGTGCTGAGCAGACATTAGTTATAAATACTCGGCGAGAGCTCATAATGTGACGCAATGTCAATACGCTCAGAACCTTGGCCGCGATGATTTGTGACTTTCGTTCCAGCACAACAAATTGTAGGTTTCTCTCTCGCGTCGTGGAAAGGTTTCCTAATGTATTTACTCCAGATTGGGAGGATGTGTTTTTCTATTCTCAGTGATTGTTCTTTGAATAATTATTCAAGTTTAAAAGTCAAGTCAAGAGAAATAGGAGTTTTTTTCACGTGTTACGGTTTTGTTTAAGTTATTAGTACACATCGTCACGGGAATAGGTGGTTTTATGGAGTCCCCATCTCTCTAGACAGATTGCCAACCAAAGCTGAAGGACATCTATTTGCACCATTAGCACAGGAGTGGCCTAAACTGTTGGGGAATGGCTGTTTTTATGGTATGACCATAAGGATTTCTTAAACATTTTTATCTGCTCCATTGTCATAACGGTCGACGGATTCCAAAAAGATTAATCTACACATTTTCACTCACAAGGCATCGGTGAATTTGCTGATTTTCCGGCAAATCACACTCCTCGAAGTAATGCCTCATTCATTTCTATGTAAGCGACAAACGATATAAAAATTTAGATAGATAGATATTAAGTTATTGAGATAGATAATAGGTTGGTGCAAAAATAATGTCGGTTTTTGACGTTAAAAAATACGCCAAAAACCGACATTATTTTTGCACCAACCTAATAGTTTTTTCAACTCTAAAACACTATTTTTCCGCATCGTCACCCCAACTGGCCCTGCATTTTCGCCAGGCAACGGATCCGCTATCAAAAACTTGAAACGGAAATATTTCGCTTTAATATGTTTGCATGAGCCTCTGTGTTCGACTGCTTTGAGTCCTCGTAACAATTGCCAAAGAAAATGGCCACGTCATTTACTCGGAAACGTTCCTGTATTTCCTTGAACACTTTTGTATTTTTTTTTTACCTTTTTTGATTTCTTTTGCATAGTTACAATGGAAAAATGATTTCTGGCAACAGACGGCAGTTGCGAAATTGTTTTATTCCCAGGTTTTTGCGCCAATTATCTCATCTAAAGAAATTCTGCAAACAATCATTTTCTCTTGATTTCAGCCTCGACTTCTCTATTTCTCTCTCTAATATATTCCACTCCCACGCGTGCTTATAGATAGATAGTTAGACAGATAGATAGATGTTAACTTGTTTAGATAGATAGATAGATAGATAGATAGATAGATAGATAGATAGATAGATATGTTAATACATATGTTGGTTTTGCAACGACGACGATGGCAAGAAGGTTTTCGTTTCACTTGAATAATCATAGTTGAATCTCAGAGCATTTAAAGGAAGATTCATGTCCACATTTATAGTTTAGACAGATTTTAGTCGAAAGTACATCAATGCGTCATCAAGATAATAATAAGCAAAATATCAAAATCCTGGAACCTCTTTACAGTGAGTGTTTGATTCTCCTGGTCTTCTTTTCTCATTATGTGTCCGAGAAACTTGATCTACTTTTGTAATGCGTCCTCGATATATACAAGTCTTTCTTAATAATTTTTCTATATTTGCCTTTGAAGTTTTTCAAGGAATGAAACATGTCGACATAGCTTTTACTATTATCATAGACAGACACATAGGAAAAGAGTGGAATAGATAGATAGATAGATAGATAGATAGATAGATAGATATTGGAATAGATAGTGTTAAGGGGTCCACCCCTTTTTTATACAAGTGGATTCGACCAGTGTGTACTTGTACTGCTGTCGGTGAATAACCGAGCAGTGACAGTGATACAGTGAAAGAGTGAGAGTGTGAGGTAACCGCTTTGTAGGAGTCACAGTTGCGAGCACGTAGACTCAGAAGGAAGTCATACTTCGATACTGAATTTCTCAGACAATATATACTTATTTTCTAAGCGTAGCTTAGATGTGGCACAAGGCCGAAAGTATGGGACACCTAGTGAGGATCTAACTCACTTTTCAGTCGTAACTGATCTAGCGAGACAAGCTTTCTAACCATTACACCACGCCAAGGTGCCCTCTCAGAATATATATATATATTATTATTGCTACTAACCGGTCTGGATCTACTAACCGTATTACCAATTGTATTATTACGTCAATACATTTATTTGCTATATTTCATTCCTGCGTTTGTCATTCATTTTGAGAGTGGATTTCATCCCGGAATCCAGAACAGATAGATAGATAGATAGATAGATAGATAGATACATACATACATACATACATACATACATACATACATAGAAATAAACGGAGATAGATAGATATACATATATATATATGCATACATGCATACATACATAGAAATAGACGGAGATAGATAGATAGACAATGAAGAGACTGAGATAGATAGATAGATAGATAGATAGATAGATAGATAGATAGATAGATAGATAATGAACGCACATAGATATAAACAGACATAGATATGAACAGACATAGATAGATAGATAGATAGATAGATAGATAGATAGATAGATAGATAGATAGATAGATATTAGGTTGGTGCAAAAATAATATCGTTTTTTGACGTTAAAAAATACGTCAAAAAACGATTGTCATAATCACGTTTTATTCTGTGTGAATACCGTTATTCCTTACGAGATTGACAATAGCGCCATCTTGAGTCGCTCGTCAACAACACGAACCCCCCAAGGGTGAAAATCGCTGTTAACGTGATCACCAAATGATGATCATGTTTTTCTCTCTTTATAATTTCCGATAAAATTTGAAGAAAAAAAAAAAATACTACATACTTTTATCAAGAAGCAGTTTCTATGTAATTTTCAAAATGTTTCCTTTGTATTTATTTTGTACGTTTTCGATCGCTGTTTAATCGGTAAAAACGTTAGTAAAATAAAGTGATATTTGTAGTCTTTTTATTGCTATATTAGCGTGTTCGGAAAATAATTACGTATTTCACCGCTAATTTTTATAGTATACAAGGCCCAAGGCCCAAGACCCAATCGAGGTAGAGCGTTACAGAATAAGAAGCATAGTTTACAGGAATATGCTGGAATCATAACGTTTAACACTCGATTACAACAGTTTAAGAATTTAGTAATTGAGGAAGCATCCCCATGGGAGTCGGTTCCACAAAACGGCTGTTCGTGGGAATAAGCGATTCGGGTGGAACTTACATCTCACCATGGAATACGAAGGGAATGAGGGTGCTTTGCTACAATGGGCGTTGCATGACGGGTCCTAGCCGTGAAGGTTAGAATTGATGCATCTAAGGAATGTAATTCGCCTGAGCACTTTCCATGAAAATAGCGATAGAGCAGAGAGAGGCTTGCGATATTTCGTCTATGGTAAAAGGATTGTAGGCTGGAAAATAATTCATCAACCACAAGGACGTGGAGACGTTTTGGACTCTATCGAGACTGAAGGGGAAGACTGTGTAGCTTCTATACATATATGACAGCCGTACTTCATTTTCGACCTCATCTCGTAGAGGATAGCAGAAGGAGTTATATACTTACTGTAGCGATACAGAGAAGAGACGCTCTTTCCAGCATTAATCATCTAACAAAGGCAGAACCATAGTTGGATAGCAGAAAACTGCGTCTAGAATTAGTCTATCATCGCCAACAGTGTGTCGTTGATAGTGCAGAATGTAACACTATGACGGATTTTAAATATTTTTTATTGATTACTATATAAATTCCGAATGCATAGAACGGTGGCATTTATTTCTTTTTCACGGTTTATCAACCTTTTGCGTGTTATTTAAAGCCAGGAATTTATTTTAGATTGTATGAAGTCTTGGGGATAATAATGGTTTAGTAATACAAATCTTACTAATTAACCCATAGCTGGGGGCAGAGAATGTTGATTCAAACCTTTCCCAATAGTATTCGAGCGTAAATGAATATAACAAACCCGACTGAACCTGCAAGTCGCTTTTCCTATTTCCAATTCCGAGCCATTATCCATTACACCACCGGCACATCCGAGCTTAGAGCACCTGGAATTTGCAAGCTATCACCCATCAAGATACTAACCAGGTTCGACGATTCTTAACTTCGGTGTTCATAAGGCAACCGGTGTTTCAACGTGATATGGTCGTAAGCCCTACAGAAGCATTTTAAAATATCTGTGTAGTCAATATGGATGCATTGAGGATTCGTATGACTCTGCTGTGGTTTAAAAGTTTTAAAATATACATTTGTCACGTATCCAACAGGCGTAGCACTTGAAGACAAGCCGCTCTAAAGGAAGAACTTTGAAAAAATTCTTTTGAACTGGATCCACATCAAAGCACCAGAGATTTGGCGCGTAAACTCTAAGTTTCATGTTCTACTATCCACAGATATTTAAATCTGGGAAGAATATCCATGAATATTTGCAAAGAGTGATATTGGGTTTCTCGTGAGTTTTCGCTTGAGAATCAAATAGAAAATTCATAATTTGAAGAAGTCATTTAACTTGGAGTGCCAAACTTTCATAACTGTATTGTTCAAATTGATGAATACATGGGCTTTGCATATCAGCAGAAAATGAAAAATACAGTGTGTTGTATTCTTATGCAAATATCGACCTTATAAATATTAGGTTGGTGCAAAAATAATGTCGTTTTCTCACATGTTACATTTATATATGATTTCTGAATTAATTCTTTGATATATATAGCCATGTTATATATCATTTTGAAGCGCGTTTTTCGCTCTATCGAATCGTATTATTCGATACCGTTCTCAATCTCTTCATTCATTTTTTTGCAGGCTTTTCGACAGCATGGACAAAATTCAAATCCACACGATTTTCTTGTTCCAGTTCAAACTAGGCCGAAAAGCTGCCAAGACAGCTCGTGATATCAATGATGCGTTTGGCCCAGGAACCACTAACGAACGTGTGGCACAACGGTGGTTCAAGAAATTTCGCAATGGTGACGAGAGCCTCGAAGATGAAGACGGTCGCGGCCGGCCGACTGCAGTTGATAACGAACATTTGAAAGCCTTAATTGAAGCCGATCCTCGCAAAACCACACGAGAAGTTGCTGTTGAACTCGAGGTCGACCACTCAACAGTCGTTCGCCATTTAAAGCAAATAGGGAAGTCAAAAAAGTTGGATAAATGGGTGCCGCATGAATTGAACGATAATCAAAAAATCGTCGTTTTGAGGTGTCTTCTACGCTCCTTCTGCGCAACAAAAACGACCCATTTCTCGAGCGGATTGTGACGTGTGATGAGAAGTGGATCCTCTACGACAACCGGCGACGTTCGGCACAGTGGTTGGATGCCCGAGAAGCTCCACAACACTTCCCGAAGCCGAAATTGCACCAAAAAAGGTTATGGTGACTGTTTGGTGGTCTGCGGCCGGTCTCATCCATCACAGCTTCTTGAATCCGGGCGAAACGATTACGGCGGAGAAGTACTGCTGACAAATTGACGAAATGCACCAGAAGCTCCAACTTATGTGCCCGAGATTGGTCAATATGAAGGGACCAATTCTCCCCTATGACAACGCTCGCCCGCATGTTGCACAACTGACTCTGCAGAAGCTGAACGAATTGGGCTACGATACTCTGCCTCATCCGCCATATTCACCGGACCTCTCGCCCACCGATTATCACTTTTTCAAGCATCTCGACAACTTCCTGCGCGAAAAATGCTTCAAAAGCCGAGATGATGCCGAATCGGCCTTCAATGACTTCATCGCTTCCAGAACTCCGGATTTCTATGTTAATGGGATAAATAAACTTGTTTCTCGTTGGCAAAAATGTGTCGATTCTAATGGTTCTTATTTCGATTAATAAAGTTTATTATGAAAGGAGTTATGATCTTTTGAAGTTGAACGTCAAAAAACGACATTATTTTTGCACCAACATAATAGCAATGGATACCGCTGAAGCCTATACAAATCCTAACATTAGGCTCAGATTTGTATTCACTGAATTACAGCCCAAGCCCAATGACGCTTTCCCTCCAGGCAGTAACTCTCCTTCGGGATGATGAGGGGTTTATTGCCTAGAAGTCTGAGGCGTCCCTAAAAGGAGATGTGTCAAGGGAGGGGCTTGGGTATTTTTGCGCGGTATAGCTGTTACACCCGCTTTAAATCTCGTCCTTGTGTCACATCCGGTTGCAACGTGGGCGCACTGGTAAATACCAGAAATCTTGACCTTTGAGTGGGAATTGTATTCTTTGAATATTAGCCCAAGCCTCAGTGGGGCTTACCATCCCACAAGAAGTACCTTTCCCTCGGAAGGGACTGGGTTTATTGCCCAATGCTTGATGCGTCCCTTAAAGGGAAGTGCCGAGGAGTTTAGGAATTTTTGCTTTGAACCGCGACCCTTTGTCACTTCCGGTTGCGATGGAAGAGGATTCAGACCTTTCCCACGAAAGTGAATGTAATGGATTTGACTGGAATTCGAACTCAGCTCTCCGATTCCTCAATCCGAGTTGCTTATCCATTACTCCACCGTGCCTTCGCAGGAGTCAGCGAGGCATTTATAATACAGTTTAGAGAGAACAGGAGCCAGTTCAAAAGTACACTTCTTAATGACTATGACAGGGATAACATCGGGTCCACTTGATTGCGGTGATCAAGGTTAGAGATGACAGACCATGGAAAGGATTGTAGGCATATCACTCAACAGAGAATCAGTTCTAAGTGGGAAGTATCAAGAGAGGAGAATTTACGGGCAAAGTTGTTGGAGGCTATGCAGTGCCTCATTCTCTTAACAAACAGCGACTTAGCTCTTTCGAGGACTCGCTTATATTTTTTACGGGCAGTAGCAAATAGGCACCTGTTATAACTAGAGCTGTCACGCTGGTATAGCCGGAAATGGTGTGAATCATGGTCAGGATTGAGGTTTTACCTGGTATTTCCAAGAAGGGATGAATGTGTACATGTCGGCTTTGACCCAGGAAGAAACCTCAGTAACACATTTTTTTAATTGGGAGTTTGAAGATGTCAGTCCCAGGGACGTCACGAAGAAAATCCCGGAATGAGTTCCAATCAGCGTGCTGTTAACAAAAAGAGATGGATAGAGGGTCCATGTTTAACGGATACTTGGAAGAAGATATTAATAGCTACCATAGAATGGTCCAAATTACCAAGAGGACAGTATTGCGAAGCTCGGCAAGGGCGAGGAGAGGAGGTAAGGAATAGATCTTGTAGAGAAGCCTGCTGCTCGGTTTAGCTAAAGAAACAAGTAGGAAAGTCCAGGTTTTGAGAGAGAGAGAGAGAGAGAGAGAGAGAGAGAGAGAGAGAGAGACTGGGCAATAGAAAATGTAATATATATATATATATATATATAGCTGTATAGCTCTTAAGGGGTCCACCCCTTTTTATACAAGTGGACTCGCCTAGTGTGTACATGTACTGCAGCCGGTGAATACCCAGACAGCGACAGTGATACAATGATACAGTGAGAGTGTGAGGTAACCGCTTTGTAGGAGTCACAGTTGCGAGCACGTAGACTCAGAAGGAAGCATACTTCGATACTGAATTTCCCAGACTGTATATATATTATTATAGCTACTAACCAGATTTCTGGATCTACTAACCGTATTACCAATTGTATTATGTCAATATATTTATTTGTTATATTTCATTCCTGCATTTGTCATTCATTTGAGACCGGATTTCATCCCGGAATCCACAACAATAGCGATAACATCATTACCTTTGGGGTGTTTGAGCCATGTGCTGTGGTGATCATTAAAGTCACCAAAGACAAAGATGTTCGCAGCTAGATGGGGAGAAATCGTCTTTCTATACAGTCAGCTATTGTGTCTAATATACTGCAGTATTGGAAAGAATGGGGAGAGATAAAGAAAAGAAAAGATAGCTGACAGAGTTTAGTAGCGAAAAATGAAAGTACATGAAAGAGTAGTCGGTGACCTCAACAGACAATTATTTGGCCATCGGAAGATTATCCTGGATGTAAATACCAAGGCCATGCCTGTGAATATTCGAATCTTTTCAGTAAAGGGGACGATATCGTGGAACCAATAATTCATTAGTAGCAATGGAAGAATTCAAGCTAGATTCACAAAGGGCAAAGAAATTTAGCAACCGTTCCAAGAGAAAAGATTCTACGCTGCAGAAGTTGGAACGGACACCACGAATATTGGAGAAAGAAAGATTTGATTTCTTTTTGTTGTGATTTCCATGAGATGTGTTTTGAGAGGAGTGGGGAAAGACCACCATAATTGTCACTATCTGTCATAAAAGGCAATACGGACTAGCCAGTGCGTGGCTGAGAGCAGAGGATAATATGGACTCGGGGTTTCCCAACGGAGATACATACAGGGCTGTTGCAGTTTGGGGGGTATATATGTACTAGTGAGTAAGTCAAAATGAGCTGACTCATTTTATAGTTCACCAATAGAAGGGTTAACCAATCAGAAAGCTCAAAATATTCAATGCGACGTGTATAAAGGCAGCCATTTTGTTTTTTCTCCCAAACTATCCTCACTGCCAACCTGATATCGAAGACTTAAAGAATTACTTAACAACTGCTACTTTCTCTGAATCTTCAATGCCAAACACTGATATTGAACACATTACGGACTTCACTGGATTCCATATTCAGAGACTACGGCAAACATGGTCAACAGGGGCCTCTACCCAAGCACGACATGGCGCTACAGATACCCCGGTAATATGCAACTGTTGATCGGAGCAGCCTCTCTAAGCGCTACCAAAGAGTTCGAGCTCCTAACGACCAGTCGGAAGCAGCAGCTATGAAACTGAGACCCGGTAAACGATATCCTGATCAGGGAATAAGGAATGAACTTCTACTCCTATTCAATAGATAAAAATGTCGTCGAACTAAGGATGGTACCCTGGGGGATACTCGCGTTAGTACGAAAGGATGTAGACGAGTGTGGCCGTTCAAAATAACTTTCATTTCACTTTCATTGAGAGAGAGATAGGAACGACTGGATCAGCTCGCAAATGTGCCCCGAAATACTGTAATTTTTCAGCTTGTGGAAAAGACCTGAATGCCAGACCCTATCAAAGGCTTTCGAGATGTCGAAAACTCCAGCCTGGGCTTCACCATTTTTATCTAGAGCACTAGATAACACAATTATCGTTAGTACACCAGAAGTTGACCTGGAGAAACGAAAACTGTATTGCTTGTCTGAGTAAAGACCCTGCAATAAGTAGGATAAACTAATTCAGCATTGATTAGGACCGCTAGGAGTTTTATCTATTGAACAGGAGTAGCAGTTCACCCCTGATCAAAACGCATCTCATGGAAATCACAACAAAAAGAAATAAAACTAAACCAGCTAACAAAAACTACCTACCCCGACTTCAATCTTTCTTTCTCCAATATTCGTTGTATCCTTTCAGACTTCTGTGGCCTAGAGTCTTTGCTCTTGGAACGGTTGCCAAATTTCTTTGCTCTTTGTGAAATCATTGGAGTCCTGGTCGAAGGAAGACAGAGAAACGGTAAACGATATCCTGATCAAGCAACAAGGGATGAACTTCTACTCCTGTCTAATAGATATAGAACGAATGCAGACCGGACAATAGGTGAGCCTATCTACTCCTATTAATAGAAATCTGTTGGAAATTCATTAATCATTACGTCACCTTCTCCATCATCAATGTCAGTGAGTAGGGAATCTAGGAACTGATTTGTGTCTCCTTGTATCGTGTCTATTTTTACTTCCCCATATCTGGGTTTCGTTTCCACTTTTACTGTCTCTTCTTCACTCGTTTTATCTCTTAAACTCTAATTTGAATCTCTGAACGAAGGTAATTCATCGTAAAGACCAATCTTGCCATTTTCGTTGAATAACTGAACATCGTAAAAACAATTGTTCTTGAAATCCAGATGTTCCAATTGAAGTAGTGTTCCTAAAGATATAAATGTCCCCAAAACCGATTTCGGGTAGTTGGGTGGGTGATTAGAGTACCGGGTGTTACCAAGCGGTCGCCTATCTAAAGTATTACCCTGACTCGCTATTGATTAACGACGATGATCAGACTAGAATCGGTGTTTTCTACGCAATCTAATCCTAAACTATATACGAAAGAACTTTCAATTTTAATGTTTACTGCGTCGTATAATCAAGCAAAATTGCCGTTCAACATCTCTGATGAGAAAATTGTATTTTTCGATTCCCTTTGTTAATATTAAAAGTTAATAGCGAGAAATACAGAATGCTCTTCCAAAAATCTTAAGTCAGAATAAATGTTCCTCTCTATATATGAAATGATTCAGTAATTTTTTGCGTAATCAAAAATGATATATATGAATAAATATAGTCTTAAGATGTGCTATATTTATGGGATAAAGTGCTCAATATCAAAGATAGAGCGTGTGTAAATATAAAAGTGAACATAGAAATCAACACTTAGAGGCGATAGTCTGTTTCATGCTATATGCAATCGTCAGGCCACGAGTGGATGCCTCTTCGTTTCGTTTCTGACAGTCTGTTTCATGCTAGATGCATAAAACAGACTGTTGCCTTTAAGTGCTGACTTCTATATTCACTTTTATATATATATATATATATATATATATATATATATATATATATATATATATATATATATATATATACGGCAGATGCTTATTTAATTGATGGGGTTATTCGGGATAAAGTTAAATCTGATTATTTGGATCCGTGATGAGATTTTTTATTTAAGGAGCAATTTATTTGAATCTTGCTTAAAGGGTAATCTCACGATTGCCTTCGAATATTTGACATTTTCATGCTTTTTGAAAATCTATCTTTTTGGATATGTTAATGATGAAGATAGATAGATAGATAGATAGATAGATAGATAGATAGATAGATAGATAGGAGCCGATTCTAAGATAGATAGTATTATGGTAATTTATCCACGCAAGCATGGATTCTCCCAGCTATAAATAGGAGCAGGTACTGCCTTTTTGCTGAGGAAAGTTTCCGGCAGTCAGCTTTGACATTCGGACTGAACATTCTTGCTATAACACTCTCGTTTTATGTTTGCATTACTGTTTCTGTTAATATATTTGTTTAACACCGTTCCTCTCTTGTGTCTTTATTTATGGCCCTAACAAGGCCACAATAGATAGATAGATAGATAGATAGATAGATAGATAGATAGATAGATAGATTGCACATGATCCGTTATGAATGTAATTGTGTACACATGTATGCGTCTTAAAAGTGAGCCTATGTGTACGTACCTATGACCACGTAGATAGCGCATCATGGAAAGTTTAATATTCTTTCTCTGCCTGCAGTGAACATGAATGGCTCTTTCCTTATAACCGTTAGCTTTTCGTTCGTTGACCGGCGGTCAAATTGGATTTTCGTTATTCAACAGCTCTCGATGACCTGCGTGCCGAGTGAGTGCAGGTCAAATTCTGACCAATGGTAACATTCTGAGAAACCTGTTTCCGTCATGCTTCCAACTATTTCCTTGCCGAAAGTCGTTCTGTTCATTAACTTCATCGCTGGACTGCCCAACATGTCTGATAAGGTCGTCATTGTCTGTTGATATTTTGTAGTCGAATGAGGCGAATATATTCAACACGTCGAAAGGAAGTCGATGTGAATGTCGCCAGGTTAGTTTGGGGATCGACAGCACATAATAGTTAAATATAGACCAAAATAGATAGATAGATAGATAGATAGATAGATAGATAGATAGATAGATAGATAGATAGATAGAGATACAAGCATACATACATAGATGAATAAGCTGAGATAAATAGATAGATAGAAACATACAAGCATACATACATAGATGAATAAGCTGATATATATATATATATATATATATATATATATATATATATATATAGAGAGAGAGAGAGAGAGAGAGAGAGAGAGATAGATAGATAGATAGATAGATAGATAGATAGATAGATAGATAGATAGATAGATACGTCACGAATATGCATAGATAGATAAATACATATACACATATATCATGGACTAGCTTAGATAGATAGATAGATAGATAGATAGATAGATAGATAGGTTTATTCATCTACCACAATGATGCATCACAGACTGAATGAAAGACGGACAGCTTTTCTTATCTTTTTTTTTTCCTTTTTTCCCTCCATTTCAGCGAATCTACTCAGTTCTAGTAGCATCGTTTCTTGAAAGAAGCAAAAGAGACAGTGAGATAATGAGATCGGATTCCAGCAGGTTGACCAACGGCTTCTCATCACCACGTGGTGTACTCTTTAATCTTTTAATGCTATGGTGTACCAAGAAGAGAAGGGCTGTCTTCACTCTTCAATTACTCCTACATTACTCTCTTCTCGCTTTTCAGTCATATATTAAAAATTAAAGAATAATCCATCGCCTAGGGTTTCAAACGAAACCCACAAAACTTGGGTCGTCAGAGTTCTAACCAGTATGGTAGGTTTTGTTTTTTTAGTTCGCTTGCATATTCTGTATTGCTATTACATATTTCTATATATTTAATATTGGTGTATTGCTATTACATCTTTTCACTATCTTTAATATTGCTATTAACTCTTTCTTCTATCCTGAGTTCGACAGTTTTCTCCTTCGGCCTTGTTTAGGTTTTGTCGTATTCATTAATTTTCTCCAAAGTTCAGGGATTTAGATTGTTCATATTCCATCTTCCCTGCCAATTGTTTCGTCTTTGTATTTCTGTTTATTTTTGTTCTTCTAAACAAATGTATATATAATTCCATGCCAGGATAGTAGAAGGGTAAAGACTACTCTCGGTCCCCAGATTCCGCATTCTCGTTGGATTCAGTAGATTTATGTGTTGATGTATAGTCGCTGACCAACGTGTTGAGGACCGTCCTCTAGATCTCACTCTAATTCTTGCTTAATCAAAGAAACGCGGGCACCACCACTACTGTGTAGATAGCACTGAAATAAAGCGAAGAAAAGAAACCTGATAAAATCGCCCGTCGTTCATCCAATCAGCGATGCAGCGTTGGGGCCTGAGGAATTACCGATAAATAAGGGGGAATCAGAGACGACACACAGCGCAACAATATATTGAATGTTAGTCTCCTCATATATATCGGTCTGCCAATTTATTAACAAATCACTTTATCTAACATTGCATCTACCTATCGTTCAGTATCTATCTATTTATCTATCTCAGTGATTCAGTATAAATCTATCTCAGATGTTCAGTGTCTATCTATATATCTCAGTCTTTTAGTATATATATGTCTAGTTATTCCAGTCTTTTAGTATCCATTTACGCACCTGCCTATGTCAGTGTTTTAGTATCTACCTATATTCGTCCCTCTGTAGCTATCTATTTGTATATCTATCAATCTATCTCAGTCGTTCAGTATCTCTCTTAGTCTTTCAGTGCCGATATATCTAATTGTCTATCTATTTATCTATCTGTCTCAGTCTCATCATTATTTATTTGTTTCACTTTTTCAGTATCTAAGTCTGTTCATATCTATCTTTCTCAGCCTTTCCACTATCTTCTTATCAATGTCAGCCTTCAGTATCTAATCTATCTACCTATTTATTCAAATCTATCTTATTTATCTAATATTTCTATAATTTTTTACAATAATGTTCACCCTGTACAAGGCCCAAGAGTCACTTGGGGTAGAGGATTACAGAGTAAGAGGTACACTTTGTTAGACTTGAATAGGTTAAGACTGTATCGATCGGGGAAGGATCCTATGTTATGTAGAGTCTGAACACACAACTAGCAGTTAAACTATATTTTCCCGAGCGATAATCAAACTGGGGAATTTTAGCCAATTACAAAAAAAAAGTTGATTCCGATTAAATCACTTATATAATAATAATAATTCCTCGTCTAATATAGAAAGACAGAATGGTTAAATTAGACATTCTACTGTTGAAATGGCATAAAAAATAATTTCTGAAAGCTTTTGACTCTTGTTCACAAATATGGTCATTTTGATGAGTTAAAATTTCCAAAATAAAGAAAGCTTTTAAAAACATCTTGCTCTCAGGAAATTGTTCGTCTAAAATAATTTCTGACTTACCCGAAATAATGGAGACGACAGCCACCTTGGTTTTCTATCAACAAGTCGATCGGCCATTTATGAAGAAATCCAATATTTCTGCAATGAAATAAATAACGTTTCAAAATAATAGTAGAACACATTTCGTATTAGGTTGGTGCAAATTAATGTCGTTTTCTCACATATGTTACTATGTGAGAAAACGACATTATTTTTGCACCATTCTAATATCTTTTTTTAAGGCGTCGTTTTAGCTGTCAGCTTTAACTGAAAACGTCTGCAGGTTCAGAGAAGCCACCATGTGGTGATGTCCAATTTCTGACCAACGTGTTGAGGTCCGGCCTGTCAATCTCGCTTTCCTTATCGCTTCATCATAGAAATGATGGTAGCACTACGACTGTGTAGATAGCACTGAAATAAAGCGAAGAAAAGAAACCTGATAAAATCGCCCGTCGTTCATCCAACCGTTGATGCAGCGTTGGGGCCTGAGAAATTACCGATAGATCAGGAGGAATCGGAGACGAAACACAGCGCAATAAAATACTGAATGTTATTCTCGTCATATATATCGGTCTGCCACTTTATTGACAAATCACTTTATCTAACATTACATCTATCGATCGATCGATCGATCGATCGATCGATCTCAGTCTTTCAGTATCTATCTCAGTCGTTCACTATGTATGTATGCATGCATGTATCTGTCTATGCCGTTCAGTATCAATCTATCTATCTCAGTCTTTCAATATGAATCTGTCTGTACCTATGTATCTATGTCGTTCAGTATCTATCTATCTATCAATCTATCTATCTGTCACTCTGTCCCAGTTTTTCAGTATCTCTCTCTCTCTCTCTCTCTCTCTCTCTCTATATATATATATATATATATATATATATGTATATATATATATATATATATATATATATATATATATATATATATATATATATATGTCGTTCAATATCTATCTATCTATCTATCTATCTCAGTCTCTCGGTATCTATCTATCTTGGTCTCTTGGTATCTATCTAACTTAGCCGTTCAGTATCTATCTATCTATCTATCTATCTATCAGTCTGTTCATATCTATCAATCTATCTATCTCTCTATCTATCTGTCAGTCTGTTCCAATTTTTCAGTATCTCTCTCTCTCTCTCTCTCTCTCTCTCTATATATATATATATATATATATATATATATATATATATATATATATATATATATATATTGAACAATAAAAAAATATTAAAAAAATTAATATAAAAATTAATATTAAAAAATTAAAATCTTCAGACACACTGGGTTGTAGATGAATATTCTTTTGTTTTTATTATTATTATTTCATTTAGATTCCTCGACTAGTTTCGACCAAAATGGCCATCATCAGGAGGAGAAATATGTCTGCTTGCTGGTAGCAGTGAACTACAGAAATGAATGTCTTGATGGAGAAAATGAACTTTTGTCTGTAGTTTTCATTTGTTTTTTTATTGTTTTTATCTTTTTAACATGAATCTTTTAACATTCCTTGTGTTGGTCAAACAGTCTCTTTTAAGTTGTTATTTGAGATAAGAGCTGGATGGATCCATGCTGCTCTGAATTCCCTTGGTCAGTTTGACAGTTTTATTAGTCCTGGTGAGGGGATGTGTCTCTGTTTAGTGTTTGTGTGTGTGATATTTGGTTCTTAGGGAGTTAGTGAGTATGATATGTGTAAGCGTGTGTATTGCTGTGGGTGTGTATCATTTGGCTCATTAGGGAGTGAGTGAGTATGATGTGTGTAAGTGTGTATATTCCTGTGGGTGGGTGTATAAGTGTGAGGCCTCAACACCTCCGTAAGCATGCCTGTCTTGTGTGGGTGAGAAATGTGGGTAGGTTTTGATTTGTTGAGTTATATATTAGTACTATCTATATTGTTAAATTTATGGTTTAGCCCGGCTGGATATTGTGTTTTTAGACGTTGTATCCACTTATTTTCACGGGGACTCTAAAATTTTTCTAATGTTATCTGCTCTGAACTTTTCTATTCTCTCAATTATAGTGAATTTTGCATGGGTTTTGAAATCGTGTTTTTCCAAGCGGAAATGTTGTTCTACAGGTAATAATTTTTCATGGGGAGTCGACTTAATTCGATTGCGATAATTATTAATTCTGTAGTGAAATGGCCCTTCAGATTTTCCTACATATTGTTTCTGGCATAGTGTGCATTCTAGGAGGTAAATTATGTTATGACTTCTACAGTTAGAATCGTGGTAGATTTTGAAAGTAGATTTAGTGATTGAG
>OZ010590.1:94382047-94387047 GCA_963932145.1 Acanthosepion lycidas
GAAATATTTAAATAAAATTCTCACTTAAAATTTTGAAAAACTTAGCGTTGCGTCTTTGCACGTTCCGAGATTGTTCATAACCGTCATTAATAGCAGATATTCAAAAAACATCTTTCGGTCGACAAACAAGTATTTCGTCTTCAAGTTTTTGATTTTATAAGGAAAAAAACACATGCCTGATGATGAATAGAGGACTATTCGTAAGTACTAACATTTTAACATTAAATAAACTGAAAACCAGAGACATCAATAGTTTCGACGAGGATCACTTCACTCTATGGATTAACAGTATTTTAATGCATATATTATGTTTCTAGTGACGGATGTCACCATTAATCGCATTAATATTTCTGATTGATTCTATGTGTGATTATTTCTTTGTATATATATATATATATATATATATATATATATATATATATATATATATATATATATATATATATATATATATATATATATATATACACTTTTTATTATGAGGCATTACAATAAAAACGTTGAAATCTCTCAGATGTCTCAGTACTATGATTGTACTTCTTTAGGTGATAATAAGTAAATGGAATTAAATGATTATTTGTATTAGGTTGGTGCAAAAATAATGTCGTTTTCTCACATAGTAACATATGTGAGAAAACGACATTATTTTCGCACCAACCTAATAATTCTGACCTTATGTCCCCCACTTCAACTTTCGAAAACAAAGTAACACTTTCTTTTTAAATTTCCTTAAAAAATCATTTAATCGCCAGTTACTAACTATCGCCTGAAGAAGTACAATAATAAAATTGAAACATGAAAACTTTTGTGTAGAGATTTAAAGATGTTTTTATTATAATCTCTTATAATAATAATAATAGTAATAATAATAATATATTGCTCTACTTTGTATAGACTACTTTTTTAAAAGTAAGTGCTACGAACGATGGATTTTAAATTAAATTTATATGGTATTTTTAAAAAAGCTAAAAAAGACCAACCGGTTTCGTCCTAGGACTTATCAAGTTTATTTTTCTGTGATATAAAAAATATATAGGCGCGTAAATTAAATGTAAATTAAATTAATGTAACGAATGGAAGGAAAAAAAATATGAATTTCAAGAAACGAGAGTCCAATAACATTCAGACTTAGTAAACATTCCCTCTGCTTACAAAGGCTCACGGGATCTGATATACAAGGACTCTAGAACCTTGAGGTGATATATATATATATATATATATATATATATATATATATATATATATATATATATATATATAAAGGAAACTTTTAAAACCATTTATTTTACATTCAACGTCATCACTTGATAAGACACCGAGGGTGTTGAAACAAAATGGCTATTTTTGTAGTGATTTTATAACATATTTATGTTATAAATTTTTTTTTTAAATAAATAATTATATATATATATATATAAACTTGAAATTACGCTATACGAAATTAAAAAAACGATTTGATAAATACTGACTGATTTGTTACTTTCTGCTTACCATGGGGCTATACTGGACAATAATTCTTCTGTTACCTTATTTTTATTTATGTATTTTTGTTATTGGTTCGTCAAACTAGATACTGCCATTTCCGTCTTTTTTTCATGCCGCTAGGGGCGTTTTTGCCATGAGCATTTCTCTTTGTTCCCCGCTTAATGGAACGACGATCAAACGGGCAGCGAAAACGAGACTAACGTGTTTAATCTCCAAAGCGGTCGGACGGGATATCGAACAAACGAAAGAAAGACACACTCTTCAGTGTCAAAGGTAGCTTTGTTGTTTGTGGCAAAGCCTGAAATTCTCCCGGTCTTCACTTGGTCGACTACGAAGAAGCTGCCGTTACTAGATAAGAACATAGCGAAAATTTTGCCCCAAATTCAAATGATCTCTCCCTCTCTCTCTCTCTCTCTCTCTCTCTCTCTCTCTCTCTCTCTCTCTTTCACACACACACACACACACACACAGACTCTCTATGTATCTATCTATCTATCTCCTTCACACTCCATTCGACATCACCATTAATTTGCATCTCCTTGTCTCTTTTTCACGGTGTTATTGAACCTCATTATCATCAATTCCATGACAGAATGTGGTAGTAGGCTCACTGGTTGAAAGAACAAGGACTGGGAGAGATAGCAAAAAGACAACATTTACTAAGAGCTGCAAAGGACAGGAAATTGTGGAGAGCCCTAAAGTGACACGCCACATACAAGGAGTAGAATGAAATTGTGTAAATGTTTGGCAGAACAGGGATTAGCAGAGATAGCAAAAAGACAACATTTACTAAGAGCTGCAAAGGACAGGAAATTGTGGAGAGCCATGATCACCCACGCCCTGAAGTGACACGGCACATAAACGGAGTAGAATGAAATTGTGTAAATGTTTGGCAGAACATGGATTAGCAGAGATAGCAAAAAGACAACATTTACTAAGAACTGCAAAGGACAGGAAATTGTGGAGAGCCATGATCACCCACGCCCTAAAGTGACACGGCACATAGAAGGAGTAGAGTGAAATTGTGTAAATGTTTGGAAGAACATGGATTAGCAGAGATAGCAAAAAGACAACATTTACTAAGAGCTGCAAAGGACAGGAAATTGTGGAGAGCCATGATCACCCACGCCCTGAAGTGACACGGCACATAGAAGGAGTAGAATGAAATTGTGTAAATGTTTGGCAGAACAGGGATTAGCAGAAATAGCAAAAAGACAACATTTACTAAGAGCTGCAAAGGACAGGAAATTGTGGAGAGCCATGATCACCCACGCCCTAAAGTGACACGGCACATAGAAGGAGTAGAATGAAATTGTGTAAATGTTTGGAAGAACATGGATTAGCAGAGATAGCAAAAAGACAACATTTACTAAGAACTGCAAAGGACAGGAAATTGTGGAGAGCCATGATCACCCATGCCCTAAAGTGACACGGCACATAGAAGGAGTAGAATGAAATTGTGTAAATGTTTGGCAGAACAGGGATTAGCAGAAATAGCAAAAAGACAACATTTACTAAGAGCTGCAAAGGACAGGAAATTGTGGAGAGCCATGATCACCCACGCCCTGAAGTGACACGGCACATAGAAGGAGTAGAATGAAATTGTGTAAATGTTTGGCAGAACATGGATTAGCAGAGATAGCAAAAAGACAACATTTACTAAGAGCTGCAAAGGACAGGAAATTGTGGAGAGCCATGATCACCCACGCCCTAAAGTGACACGGCACATAGAAGGAGTAGAATGAAATTGTGTAAATGTTTGGCAGAACATGGATTAGCAGAGATAGCAAAAAGACAACATTTACTAAGAGCTGCAAAGGACAGGAAATTGTGGAGTGCCATGATCACCCACGCCCTGAAGTGACACGGCACATAGAAGGAGTAGAATGAAATTGTGTAAATGTTTGGCAGAACAGGGATTAGCAGAAATAGCAAAAAGACAACATTTACTAAGAGCTGCAAAGGACAGGAAATTGTGGAGAGCCATGATCACCCACGCCCTGAAGTGACACGGCACATAGAAGGAGTAGAATGAAATTGTGTAAATGTTTGGCAGAACATGGATTAGCAGAGATAGCAAAAAGACAACATTTACTAAGAGCTGCAAAGGACAGGAAATTGTGGAGAGCCATGATCACCCACGCCCTAAAGTGACACGGCACATAGAAGGAGTAGAATGAAATTGTGTAAATGTTTGGCAGAACAGGGATTAGCAGAAATAGCAAAAAGACAACATTTACTAAGAGCTGCAAAGGACAGGAAATTGTGGAGAGCCATGATCACCCACGCCCTGAAGTGACACGGCACATAGAAGGAGTAGAATGAAATTGTGTAAATGTTTGGCAGAACAGGGATTAGCAGAAATAGCAAAAAGACAACATTTACTAAGAGCTGCAAAGGACAGGAAATTGTGGAGAGCCATGATCACCCACGCCCTGAAGTGACACGGCACATAGAAGGAGTAGAATGAAATTGTGTAAATGTTTGGCAGAACAGGGATTAGCAGAAATAGCAAAAAGACAACATTTACTAAGAGCTGCAAAGGACAGGAAATTGTGGAGAGCCATGATCACCCACGCCCTGAAGTGACACGGCACATAGAAGGAGTAGAATGAAATTGTGTAAATGTTTGGCAGAACAGGGATTAGCAGAAATAGCAAAAAGACAACATTTACTAAGAGCTGCAAAGGACAGGAAATTGTGGAGAGCCATGATCACCCATGCCCTGAAGTGACACGGCACATAGAAGGAGTAGAATGAAATTGTGTAAATGTTTGGCAGAACATGGATTAGCAGAGATAGCAAAAAGACAACATTTACTAAGAACTGCAAAGGACAGGAAATTGTGGAGAGCCATGATCACCCATGCCCTGAAGTGACACGGCACATAGAAGGAGTAGAATGAAATTGTGTAAATGTTTGGCAGAACAGGGATTAGCAGAAATAGCAAAAAGACAACATTTACTAAGAGCTGCAAAGGACAGGAAATTGTGGAGAGCCATGATCACCCACGCCCTGAAGTGACACGGCACATAGAAGGAGTAGAATGAAATTGTGTAAATGTTTGGAAGAACAGGGATTAGCAGAAATAGCAAAAAGACAACATTTACTAAGAGCTGCAAAGGACAGGAAATTGTGGAGAGCCATGATCACCCACGCCCTGAAGTGACACGGCACATAGAAGGAGTAGAATGAAATTGTGTAAATGTTTGGCAGAACAGGGATTAGCAGAGATAGCAAAAAGATAACATTTACTAAGAGCTGCAAAGGACAGGAAATTGTGGAGAGCCATGATCACCCACGCCCTGAAGTGACACGGCACATAGAAGGAGTAGAATGAAATTGTGTAAATGTTTGGCAGAACAGGGATTAGCAGAGATAGCAAAAAGACAACATTTACTAAGAGCTGCAAAGGACAGGAAATTGTGGAGAGCCATGATCACCCACGCCCTGAAGTGACACGGCACATAGAAGGAGTAGAATGAAATTGTGTAAATGTTTGGCAGAACATGGAT
>OZ010590.1:94392047-94499547 GCA_963932145.1 Acanthosepion lycidas
TAAGGTTAGAAATGGAATCAGGATATTTTTACTGAGCAATTTTTAATCCAACACACACAGCCCTAAAAGCCCTTCGTAAGATTTGAGCTGAAAAATGTTTTGTATTTCTTGAAGGCATGGTCTACTAGGAATCCCTTTAATGAGACTATCAGGCAGTTTTCTAGTCAAACCGAGGGCTTCAACCACAATCAGAATTATTGATATCCTCATGCACCACATTTTTTAAAACTCAACTGCAAAATTCTTGCAATTTGATAGGTTTTTGTCGATCTTCACAGATACATTACAGTCTGCAGGGTTCAGAAAGCGTATTCTGTTTTTGTGGTCTTTGGTCACGATGTCTGGGTGATTAGCTTCGATTGTTCTGTCTATGTGCATTTTAAAGTCCCATACAATTGTTACGGGTTCTATCTCTGTAATCGATTCTGAATGGGGTTCATACCAGTTTCTTGCAGTTTCCGTAAAAGTTGCAGATTTTCCAGTGCAATCATTGGCCCACTCTCTTAGGAAGTGTTTTATATTCCCCGCTGGTCAGAAACCCGGTATTTTTCGTCCCCGGGATGCTGTTGTTGCTGTTGCTATTATTATTATTATTATTATTATTTGCTTTCTGTTTAATGCAAATCCCATACCAGAGACCTGCGATACAACATTGTAAATTTATGCAATCTGTTCGCACAAATTCTGTTGGGGGAATGACATTCATTCTATATATCAGATTAAGGGTGGGAAATGAAATGAAAAAATTGAAAAAAAAATACTATATAACGTATTCCGTCCCTGGAAAGGACTTCTTCAAACTAAATAATGCTTTTATTAATAGAATCAATTGAAACAAATTTTGTTTCCAGTAGAACTTAGGTTGCAGAGTGTTTATGCTTCTTTTTACTTGAATAACCTGATGATCAGTCATATTTGCTACATTGGATGGCGTATATCAAATAAGTCGTCCTCGGTACGACGATAAACTTCATCCAGCAGCAAGGCCTCTGATTCTGAGGTATTGAGGAGCTTGAAACCACCTCTTAATTGCTGTTGTTCCCAGGACCCCCAGGACCCGGGTGGTAGCACCTGGTACGGTCCTAGCTATGGGCAAATAGTGAACCCCGAAACTGGGGTCAAAATATAAAAATACTTTAGAAAAAATTACCAACAATACTTATTCCTAGCTAAAAGCAGTAATACATTTTCGGGAAAATAAAAAGCTCACAAGAAAATAAAATATCGGTATTAAAGGAGTCATAAGGATTTAATATGCCATTAAACAAACAAATCAGATCAAATATCAAATAGGAATCAGTACAATTATCACCTTTTGAACAAATTGTACTATTTTATTAATTCCTCTTAGTAACTAATCAACTAAAAGAATATTTAACACTAGCACGATCACTACCATATTATACATTTTTTCGGTTGCATACCATTCACACTGACTGCTTTTCATTCGTTTTGACGCGTTGATTATCATTACAACCGTTTTTCTCAAGACAAGCGATGTTTGTACGGGAGCTTGTAATTTTTTATATTTTTTTTACTTTTATGCAATTTTTAAATGCTGTCTTCTTTTTCTTTTATTAAATTGCACTCTTTTCTAAGTATTGTATTATTATTATTATTATTATTATTCGTGTATTTGAAAGTTCAAATCATTGATCTGACGGCTTATACTGGAAGTTGAATAGCAAGGAATCTCTTCAAATTTTCAGTCGCTTTCCTGTCATTCTCGGAGACTAAAGCATCGCCACGGTGAATCTTGGCTAAATTGTTTAATCGCTTCACATCTCCAGTTATGCCAGTTACGGTCTTCATGTTCCACAGTTTATTTCAGCTACCGGGCGGGGTCCTGGAATGTTCATCCTGTTTTTTTGTAGCACAGGCGCATGTATAATTACTGTCTTTATATTAAAGTTAGCTAGCTACGATCACTGTTTCAAACATATCACAATATTCCTTACACCACATCACATTCTTACTTGCCATATATATATATATATATATATATATATATATATATATATATATATATATAATAAAGTTTATATAATAATATAATAACCTGTATTATACGAGGCTCAGCTGAAAAGTTTATAGGCTGACTATGAAGGAGGAATACTAGAGCTGTAAAATCTTACATGCTTTACTTTCAACTCTTATCAATAATTGTTTCATTTCTTTCCAAATATACTGATAGCTGACTGTTGAAATAAGACTTCAAAAACAACTAGGAGGGCAAAAGGAGAGTTTTCAAGATGACCCAACGTCTGCACGTCCTGTATCTACCACCACCGAATTGATCGTGTTCACCACTTGGTGATGGGTGGCAGGCGATTGATGACGCATCAAATAGTCGATTCTATTAGCATATCCCGTGAGAGAGTTGAGAATTATATGCAAAATGAACTTGGTATGACGAAGGTTTCTGCTCGGCGTGTTTCACGTCTTCTGACGATCACAGGCTGATCACATCACTGGAAATTCTGACATTGTTTAAGACAGATCCAGCTGGTTTCCTTGAGCGTGTCCTAACCGAAGATGTGTGTCAGGTTCATCACTTTGAGCCAAAGACAACGAGATTGAACGAAAACGAACGAGAATTGTAAGGTTGGAGGGCTCGTGCCTTCCTTTCGCGTAGCGGGCGAGTGATCGTATTTTAGCTGCTAAGGACCACTATCTTATAGCCTTCTTTGTCCTGTTAGCTTTCGTCTAAAAAAGTGATTAATCAGCAACCCGAGCTTCTTTGTCCATCAGCTGACCTTCTTTGTTTAGGTCGGCTGACCTAATTCTTGTGAGGTTCACTCCACTCAGATGACACGATAATAATCAAAACTACTTCTGTAACATTCTGTAGTTGTCTTCTTAACAAGATATCAGCTGTCTGCCGAAATTTAGTGAAAAACCCCTCTTCTCCTCCTTCAAAAAGGTCAAGATTTTTTTTATCTGCAGGGTTGATGTCTAAGTTTTTTGGGGGTGCAAATGGCATTGTGTTTATTGACCATCTTCAAAAAGGCCACGCCCTTCTCTATTAGTTCGTATATGACATGCTACTATCTACTATCAAATATTTACTCAGACTGACAGTTTACGGCCGTATCTCTTCGAAACAGCTGTTCTCGTCCGATCAATGAAGTTATGGTCGAGCTTACTGACTACCAACCGCTTGGGAATTCCAGGTGTTGTAAGATTGGAAATGCGGATGTGAAAAATCAGAGAGTCGAATTCGAATTCTAATCGAGTTCATTTCATACACTTACGTGCAGATACCATTCGGAAAGGCCTGAATACATATTTCCCTCACCAGCTATGAGCTAAATAAATAAATTGGGTTCTACAGCCTTGGTTAGCAACCAGTCTACACCATAATGGCATCCTAAATTTCCAGCAACCGGTTCTATAAATGCAAGTAATCTTTAGGAATCTATTTTGAATATTTACTTTTCAGTCTATGTGTTGTGACCAAGTATATGGTTAATAACAAAACAAGAGGTTGCAGATAAATCGTGTATTGAACAGTAAATACAACAGAAGTATGTTACACAACTTGGGAGTGTGTGTCGGTTGACCAGCGCTCAGTCTATATCACTGTTAATATTTAACAGCACACCCACGAGGGATGTATGTGGCACAAGGCTGAGTTTACCGCAGGTTCTCCGAGCCTGTAGGCTCAGCCAAAAATATTCCCGTAAAACCCGCATAAACGAGTCAGCGTCTGTCTACCTCCCCGGATGAAACTTTGCCCTTCGGCAAAGCCTCGTCCATGTTCCTCTCTGCCTTTGGAAGAGAGTTCGACAGTTGAACAGTCTATATCCCTGTTCCCCCGAGGCTTACTCTCCGACTAATTTTATAGTAAGTGGAAGAGTCCACAATAGACTCATTAGAGGGAGGACACTACAACACTAAGGATGGAAACAAATCATTTTATAGTATCAAAAAGAACTATTTATTAAGATATTTCCAAATGGAAATTCTCTTCTCATCATATGTATGATACTTTTTGACACTAATGTCATCAGCTGTGTTATGGTTTCTTAGCCACATTCGAAATGAATCTCTACAGTCCCAAAGATCCAATGGAAGACCTATCAAATTTAGGACGAGACGATTTGCCACATTTTTAACTACTGTAGCGTAACTAACATTTTACCTAGACCATCGGTTATTAAAATATAAGATTATTTTTGGATAATGCAACAAACGTTCGTTAAGTTTTTATAATTTTAAGAATCGGTACGAATTGGTAAAATGCCACCAATGGATCAATTCATTTAAAATTTATGACTTATTGACCAACTAGAATAGCATACCAACTTAGAGACATCCAAAAGTCGGCTCTTTAAGGATATTGCGCATATTGTGAGGTAAGTGTTGTCTCTCTGACGTTGTTGTGATTTGACGGATAATTTAATGTGCTTGATGTATTCAAAACCTTACACTTTGTGTCAAAAGATAAACAATAATAATAATTATAGGTGTTAAGAATGTGTAAACAAAACAAAAATGCAAGTAATGAGACAAGATTGAAATGTCTGTTAGCTATTCGTATCGTCTCTTTACAGCAAGCGTGTAGAGGTCGGAATGAGCGACAAATCCGTATGTAAGGGAAGTGCATTGGCATTTTGCGGAAAAAGTCCTTATCAGATTTTACGACCAGAAAGCTCTTCCTTTTCATACTGAAGCTGTAAATTTCTTCTAAATGTGTAATTAGCTCCCCTCTAGGTTCTATGTATGACGAATTGTTGGGTGATCATGTCTCATTTTGATTCCAGATTGACAACCGCTACTTTTTGACATAGACTCAATGGTGGAATTCTACTCGTTCGCGTGAGCTGATTCTTAAAATTATAAAAGCTTAGCGAACCGATTGTTGGATTATCCGAAACTAATCAAATATATTAATAGCCGATATATAATAGCGAAAAATGCAATTAATACCATTGTTGTAAGTTCTTCGAATATTGAAATCAAAATAAGCAAAATAGGTTCCTAAAGATTAACTGCCTTTATAGAACCGGTTCCAAGAAATTGAAGATGTTGCTATTGGATTGATTCGAGTGTTCCAGTCACTACTGGAATAACTCTGACATTCTTTTCATGCATTCCAATAATCTTGCCAATTCATCCTTCAAATCAGAGTAGTTTGTAATTTTCTCAATCAAATCCTTTGCTATATTTGTATCATTTGTTATGGCGACATCAATAATATGACAGTTCTTGGTACCTTTATCTAGCACAATAATATTTGGAAGGCAATTGTGTATCACTCTGTCCATCTGAAAAACATATTACCAAAATATTATCGGCTTTCCAACTTCTTTAATTATTCTGTAGGCCACATGCTCGTACAACTTTTCTGAGACTTGGTGTTCATGTTTTCGGCACAATAACCAATGGACATATAAGATGCGCGTAGCTTGATGTAATTGCTTCCCTCCAGCTATGGGTTATATAATAGAACTTGTATCTGGAAAAATCACTGTTATTCTAAAAAAAAAAGTTTCTTAGTGTAATAATGACTCGGAAAAATAAATATTCTCACAACCCAAAATATGTTTTGGCTTTAAATAACCCACAAAAGGTTGATAAACCGTAAAAAACACATCAGTAGCAGCAATGAATATAAAGGCATACCTTACCATGGTCACTGTTATGTATATTTTTATTATAAATTATATTATTACCATCATTGTTATTATTATTATTAACAATAATATACCATTTTGTCTATATCACTGAGATGCGGTATTATGATTATTTACATTAATTACATTATTCGGACTGTTATCTTAATCTTCATTTTCATATTCACAACGTTTAGGCCGTTGTACGCTCCGGCCTTCGTAGTGGCACTAGAACAATCTACTCCGGTGGACGAAATAAAAAGTTTCACCTGAAGAAGGCCAGAGCGCACAGCGGATGAAATGTTGTGAATATGGCAATGAAGATGAGGATAACAGTCCGAATAATGGAAATAATTGAAATAATAATAGACCAACAGGCCATGATAAGTGCAAGAAAGCGGATATTTTTATATTTGCGTTTATTGACACAAGTCATTTATTTTTAAACTATTTTGATACCTCGTCATGGTGAGATACTTAAATGTGTGTATATGTGCGCGTGATAGAGACAAAGAGAGGGGGAGAGAAAGAGAGGGGAGAGAGAGAGAGGGGGAGAGAGAGCTTCTTTGCCAGTTTTCATGTTTTTACATTTTACTTTTGGTCCATTACTTCCGGTTCTTTTGGTTACGTCACGGCTGTGTGACAAGCGAAGTCACGCATTTCGCTCTCCGTACAAGAAAAAACATTAATCTTCTTTTTTCTTTTTTTTTAAGGCTGCATTTCCGCCTTGGCATATCTGAAGACTTGCATTTGCGTGTCTCCAGATTTTGCGAAAACGCGACTCTATATATTTATTTATATCACCAAAGTGCCTGAATCTCGCTTCACTTTCAGATTCACGCCGATGATATCATGTAAGACGTCACAAGGTACTTATAAAATCTGAAATACCCATCAGATTCCTGCATTAATTTCTTTCATCTGTTATAAACTTCACTTCGATGAGACTTGTGGGATTCTATTATATGCTATATCTTTAATCGCTCATCCCACTACACCTGATCTATGATAAGATCTGAAACAGATCTAATCTATGTTGTGATCAGCTGTAGTTGATTGACACGTATAATTGTTACCATTGCATTGTAGAAGGAATGAGGGGTGACCGTTTTCGAAGATGTTTATCGATGCATCGAATATTATATAATAGACGGGCAAAGAATGGATTCTCTTTAGAAGTGAAACCGTTCATTTTCACAAGGGAGAGGTCAACTTGCTTTTCGAGATAGTGGAAGTAACAAGACAGTTTTTTTTGTTTTTTTTTTTTTTGCGATTGAGCTGTTAGAACAAAATATCAGCAAAGACATCAGCTGTAAAACATCAAACATCTTGATTTTGAGTGGGGATGTTTCTGAAAAGTCATTCCTATTGGACGGTTTAAGAATAGAACAATCGGACAAAGTCGATGAGCAGAGTAACGTAAAACAGTGTAATAGGGACAACAAGGAGAAAATATTGAAGGAATCACTGTAGAAGAAGTATTTAGATGATTTACTCCATTTTTCCAATTTTCATATGAATTTTCATATGAATTGGGGGCGTGTTTGCGAAAAGTGATTCTTATGGGACCGTTTAAGAATGGAACAGTCGGACAATGCCGAAGATGAAAGCAACCTAAAATATAGTAATTGGGACAACCTATAAAGGAAATATCTCAAAGAATCACAGTACAAGAAGTATCCAGACACTTTTCTCCAAATCTCCCTTTTTTCTTTTTCTTTGTTTCTTTTTTTATTTATTTATTTTTTTTTTTTTGATGATGCAAAACATGACATTCAGGTCTGCCATTCCACTTTCTAACCCTAACCCTAATCAGGGTTTGTCTCACGTCAACTTCTGAATATTCGAAAAACTAAATTCATCATTTGTTGAGAGTGAAAAAGTTCTCGGAGAGAAGTCAGAGCCCGACTGGTGAAGATGAAATGCTACAAGGCATTAAAAGCGAGAAGACATAGTTTTTCCTAATTAAGCAGTTAAACAGTGGTGTGGTCAGCTTTAAGGCTATGAACACGTCAATTATTTCGGGTCAGTCCGTAAAAACTAGTGTCTTCAGGTGATATCATCTTTTTTCGCTTTTTTTTTTCTTTTTAATCATTTCATCTCACGCAAAGCGACAATGTCACGAAGATGCAAGGTTTGACAGGTTTAAGTTAAAGAGGTTAAAAAAACTTTAGAAAATGGAAAGGATAATAAAAAAAACAAGATTTAGGAAGACAAAAAAAGGCGAAAGGGGTTAATAAAAATTAAAAACAATGTGAAGAATTTCCGGAGGAGAAATTGCAATAAAGAAACAAAATTCAGGAAGGCAGAAGATAACAATAATGTTACTAAGACTCAAGAGATTGCTGGGAGTAAAAGAGAATTTGAAGAATTTAATGAGGAAGGGCCAATAAAGAAACAGGGTTCAGGAAGGCAGAAGATGGCTATAATGTCACCAAGACACAAGGGGTTACTTGGAGTAACAGAGAATGTGAAGAATTTAATGAGGAAGGGAAAATAAAGAAACAGGGTTCAGGAAAGCAGAAGATGGCTATAATGTCACTAAGACTCAAGGGGTTACTGGGAGTAAAAGAGCATATGAATAATTTAATGAGGAAGGGACAATAAAGAAACAGGGTTCTGAAACACAGAAAATGGCGATTGACATTTCATTTAAATTTAGATGACAGAGAAGCAAGAAATTGAAAGGGAGTTTCTTAGTTGAGAAATAAGAGGAAGGAAACTATTATTTTAGAAATGGCGTTTATATCTAGTTAGATCAATTTACAACTTTGTGACCCAACTGCCAATCTAGTAGCACGCTTAAATTCATGTCACCCGAGTACAAGGGATGAAAAGTTCATCAGAACAGTTGCCATGAATATATTTGTAGAAAAGACAATGGGAATCCACTTCACGTCGGTGAGAAAGTGACGGAAGTCGAAACGCCTGGACAGGATACATATTTGGTTTTACTACATTTATTTCGCTACATTTATTGATTTTGATACAACCACGCTCTCCCGTAGACTTACCTGTCACCTTTCCGATGTTAGTTCTCTTAAACAATTTTTGTTTGAAAAACAGATAGGTCTAACGCAAGACGTCTGGATAAGCCTGTAGTTGTTATCTAGACGTCTTACGTTACGCCTATCTGATCACAGCTCCATTAGAACCCATTTAAACACACACACAAATTTACCCGATTCTATTAGGAACATACTAGTAGAAAACACAAATGTATTAACTGCATCCACCTGCAAAAAAGACTAAAAATAATGGAAGCTTTAATAATAAAAAAGAAAAAGCCAACTCTTAACAATATTAACTACGAACAAAGCCACAATGTGCTAACCGTATTCGGAAATTAAAAACATCCCTACCACACACTAAGATATACACAGAACGCACACAAATAAGCTGAAAAATAGAATCATCCTTGATAATGGCTAAAGGTATAGCCGAAAGCGCTCGGAAATATAAAACATTTGGACAGTTCTTACACACTCTGTGTCCAGAAAAGAAAGCTCTTGTTCGAACACAAGAAAAATTAAATAAAAAGCTTAACCGTAGTACCTTGTCTGTCGTTTTTCATGAAACATACACACACACACACACGCACATATATATATATATATATATATATATATATATATATAGGTTGCGGCAGAAATACATTCCACGTTTCCCTCCCAGAAATACCTCCCACATAATGGTAAGTGTTTAGTTGCAATAATGTCTACATCTAGATCTAGGTCTCTTAAAAAATTATAATTTACATGCCAAGGTTTTACTTCTACTGACAACCATGCATTTTGTTTTATCGCAGTTAATATTTAGTCCTTTCTTCTTGCTTTCTTTCACTGCCTTTTGTAGTTCTTATAGTTTCCTTTTCACACACCTGATAACGACAACAACAGCAACAACAACAATAATAATAATAATAATAATTTTGTTCAGACTTTTCAAATACTTTGACATTATATTTCACTTGAGACAGAGTCGCAAACCTTATGAAGAAAACTACCCACATTTATCCTTGAAATGGTCTCGTTACCGCCTTCCACTCTTGAGAAATTTCTGATTTCAAACTCGAAATTGCGTAACAGCTGCGTGGCGTTTATTAAGACATTGGAATTAAGATATCGTTCAGAAAATGACATTTACGAAGAAAACAAAACTGCCTGTAGATACGCCACTCAGCTTGAAATCGGGGTAGGGTTTCATCTAAAGATAACTGATTAATATGCGTAGGTTTAGCGTGAACACTGCGCCTGTTAGCAAGTGAAGTACGCATCTCTCTGTGTGCATATAAATGTGCATCATTAGAAAGTAAAAACAACAGCAATGAGGTTTTATTGCAGACAGAGCCCTGAGAAAATCAAATCATGTCGATGTCACTTCGCCAAGAAAGGCGTTAAATATCGCATCCATTTTAATCTAACTCAACAAATTCTTCTATTATATGCTACCACTTTTCAGGATGTGGGCGATTATGGCTTTTGGCGCTCCACGCATTTCTCTCAGTTCCTGTTCTGTCGTTCATTTAGATCAGCTCAGTAGGTAGACTGACTTGAATTTGTCTTATGAATGTCACATTTTCCAAGCCTTCCTTACTCATTATGCGCAGGCTTACGCCCACATCACTTTGAAACACCGTCGAGCCTGGTCAGTATGGGTGACCGCCTGGGAATATCACGTGCTGTAATCTTCGATGTGCGGGTGGTGCAATGAATAATGGCTCGGAATTGTTAATCGGAGAGCCGAGTTCCAATTCCAGTTGGGTTCGTCATATTCACTTACACGCGAATACGCTTGGAAAATGTATGAATTTATCTCATCTACGCCCCCAGCTATGGGTTAATTAGTAAAATTTGTATCACTAAACCATTATTACCTACCCCAGGGATTCTTACTATTTAAATATATTTCATAACTTTAAATAACCTACAAAGGGCTGATAAATCGTAGAAAACGAATGAACCAATCAAAAATCATTATGTGCCCTCGAAATTTAAATTGTCTTTTTCTGATTCTAAGCTTAAGTCATTTTGATTCCCTTTTTCCTTAAAACTTCCTCGTTGCTCACATGTTTCTGTTATGGGATCTTACCCATAATAATAATAATAATAATGGACTATTCCATACTTAATAAATACTGCGCCTCAGGATTAGGCAAGTGGAGTCAATAGTTCAAGTCGAGTCAAGAGTTGAGTCAGAGGCAGTCCGAAACAGAGTCGCGTTCAGACAATTACTGCAAGACATTGGAATAGTGATACTGGTCGAGATTACATTGTTCTCCCTACTAAACCTGATTGTTCGTATTAACACTTTCTACTTCTCTGTATATATTCCTGTTTGTAATATATCTGTGTTATTCCATATCCGTGCTCGAGTTCTTCTTTATTGGTTCTACCTTGGACTATCACCGTGGTACAAGGAACCGGACCATAACAGTTTCGTTCATGGTTTTCTCAGCATCCTTCTGTATATCCACATTTCTGTTGCTTTCAGTTTGCTCTTCGTGTGCGAAAAATTGTTCAGCATTCACTACCATATTGGAGGATTGATATTACGTAGCATTTCAGCACACGTTTCTAACGAATTTTTTTTTTTCTTGTTTTTTAATACTTTTCTTAGATTTTGGAAGGCAACTTTCGCTATTCCCGTTCGTCTTCGCACGTTTGTGTCCTGCGACTGGTCTCTCTTCTAGCGAATAACGCAAAACGTAACGAGATTAATATGGTAGAATTTGTTGCTTTCGACTATTTCAAGATATACAGGAATTGATGTCTCTGAAAGAAACCAAAACCTGTATCTGAATGCTTGAAATATTTTCAAACCCATTCATTGGATATCAACAAAAGCATTTTACGATTTTTTTTTTATATATTTACAACTCGCAAGTCGCAACTGACATAAAAAAAACGCGGGAAACGACAAAATATTTACAATAGTTCTACACATAACCATTTATCTGTAAAAAAAAAAAAGAGATCATAGGGTGTAACGAACACAGAGCCTTTCAAACAAAGTCTGGAATTTTAAGATAAAATATTATCAATCTTAGATTAAATTATTCTAACTCATATACTATACTATTTTCCTAATATTACTAACTGACTTAAAAGCCGCCTTATCGAACGGCATTTAAGCTAGCTCCTATGGAGGTTTTCTTGATTGGACCTTAGGCTTGTAGCGATGGTGGTTGCCTATATTGTAATGACGGTGTTACTATTGTTGTTGTCAGCGTCGAACGACGAACGCCGGGGTCATCAATATTGTAGTGATTAAGTTACCAATATTTAACTTTGGCTAGGAAAGGTGGGATTAAGGACAATGCGTGGACGCAATGCAATTTATATTTGACGTAAATAGCACATAGAATAAAATACAAAACTGAACGGAATGATTTCAAAACATTTGAATTTATTAATGTTTTATATACATGCATGCGAACTAAAAAGGTAGGACAAAGTCGTGTCCCTTTGATTAGGTGATAGTTGTACCTGAGTTCATATTAAAAGGAAGTAATATTAAACTGTAATTTAGAAGAATAAAGTTTGGAATTGTGAGTTGTAAAGTTGGTAAAAGTTCAGAAGAGATTTCAGAGTTCGTACGTGCGTGAATGTTGGTAATGGTCTTTAACGTCTGACCGCAATGAACGGGAGTTCTTGAAGATCACATCTTGGTACTTGGTAGCAAGAAATGAGAAGAAACTACTCAGGGAGCTTACACGTGTTGGGTTTATATAATGGTCATGTACCACGTGGGGAGGCCCCCAGCATATGAGCGGGAAAACAGATTGGTCGCGTGCAGGCGGTTTGATTGGTCGGAACTGACCAATCAGCAAGCTAGATTGAAGGTGATTGACCAATGAATACTTGTTATATATTTGTAAGATTGTGATGGGGAAAATTGTAAGAGGAATAGTGCATTTCCTAGCAGGGGTTAACTAGCTTCTTGTGGAAGAGTCCACAGGCTTGTTCAGATGTTTGAGAGTCCTTGTCTTTACATATTCTCGGCATTGGAAGCTCTCCCGGCTGCCGTTTGATCTGGATTTTCATTTGCACGGAAATTTCTTTTCTTCGCTGCAAACTTGTCTTTTTTATTGCAATCTAGTCTTCTGGTAGAGATTTCGTTTTGTCAAGTATACTGCTACTGTATGAAATTGGCAACAATAAACTACAGAACTTAAAATTGATCTCTTGCAGTTAAGTATTGCATTAATATTTAAGCTTATTTTAAAAGTTCAACGATAATTCTTCTGTCGCCACTTCATTTAAAAATAGTTTGGTGTGCGTAGGTTCTTACTTTTCGTACAAACAATTATTTTTACTTCATTTATATGACATCCACTGGATTTTGCAATCAATTTCGATTATTCACAAATTTATTTCCAAATTATAAAAATTGTTATCGTACAATAAAAATATCGTCGCCAAAAAAATCAATGAAAACAATCGCATTAATGAAAACTTGGGAATCCAAAATCTCTGTAACATGAGCTATTGAAAGTTAGAGAGTTATGTCCCTTTAATTGAAAAGGTGTGGCACACTTACATTCGCATTTATTATATAGATTATATATTAACCAGTGCGTTTCTCGGCCTTCCTAGCATCGTCTAAATTGTAAAATATTATTATTATTATTCCGTGAATTTTAATTACTCACTTCCTTTTTTTATCTTATATGATCTCCGGCCTTCATTGTTTATTTTCAGTTTCCTCGGTCGAACATTATTATTATTATTATTATTATTATTATTATTATGAGAATAATAATCATAACAACTTGGCCACTAGGACCTTTATTAATTAGTTAGAATTTCCCCAGTTGAATATCATGTAATTTATATTGCTTCTCGGTCAGTAGGATCTCCGGCCTTCGTTGTTTAGTTACAGTTTCCTCAATCGAACATTATTGTTATTATCTGAGTAATTTGAATTACTTCTTGACCACTAGGATCTCCGGCATTCATCAACTTGTTTTAGTTTCCTCTGTTGAACATTATTATTATTATGTAAGTAATTTGAATTATTTTTCGGTCGGTATGATCTCCGGCCTTATTTATGTTACACTTCCCGTTATTTATTTGATAAATAATTACATTTAATATCCTGTTTATTCTCCCATTTCTCCTCATCATTTACGTACAATGTCCATCCATTTTTTTTTTTTTTTTTTTTTTTTTTTTGCTCGTGGCTGACTGGATTGCTCTTCTTTTACTTTTCTTCTCTGAATGATTCTTCTTTTTTTTTAAAATCATGTTGTTTATATTCGTAGAATTGAACAGCTACAAGTTGCAAACTCAAGACCAAGCCTGCTTTTGTCGTGTTGAACACATAACGGCTGTTTTGGTTTTTTCTTCTTTTTTTTTTTCCTTTTCGACAAGATGATTTTATCCATTTTCACGCAAATTCGTTTTCTTTGAAGTCACTAACCTCCTTCTCCCATCCCCAATAAGAAGCAATAAAGCATACGCTACTTACATTTAACGATTTACATCCTTTGTAAACCTTCCCATCATCCCCTAAGTACTGAGATTCAGAAATTTATGGTTAACAACAGACGATAGAAAATGCAACACAGAAATCTAAAGGCGAATTTGAATAGTGAAAGATAAGTTCTAACTTTTTCTGCCTGCCATCAATGTGGCTGATGCTAACCTCTAAAGGAGCAACACTTTGCGCTATCTTGGGTTCATATTTCCGCAGACATGAAGTGGAGTGATAATATTGAATCACTTGTTTGGTCAACTGCTCGGAAAGTTGGTTCACTGTGTCATGTCAGACAATTTTTCTCGTTAGAATCCATCTTGCATATTTATCAATATAAAATTCGTCTGTGAATATATTATTGCTGCCATATCTGATTCTTCTGTTCTTCCTATATATCTTGAGAAAATTCAAAGAAGAATCTGCAATGTAATAGATTCTGACCTGGAATTTTGGGTTCAGTCACTTTCCCGCCGCTTGTGACATGTATTCCGTCTGTCTTCTTCAAATATTTTCATAGCAATTGTTTCATCCTTGGTGTCTCGATTATGTGAATTTAAGCCTTCTACTAGGTTGGCAACTAGGTCTCGCCGTTTTACGGTTGAACAAACTAGATATAACCACTTTAGATATAACCTAAGCTTTTTGAGGCTATAATTGATCGATGTCGTCGAGCACCTTGAAAAGAACAACCTCTTCAGCGACAAGAAGTATGGCTTTCGCTCGACCCGATCAACTGCATCACTCTCGGAATCAGTGAGGGTAATGACGACAAACACACCTCGAGGATCATAGCACTAGATATCTCAAAGGCCTTCGGCAAGGTGTGAGACAAAAGGTTACTACACAAGCTTTCCAGTTATGGAATCACTGGAAGGGTCTTCTCGATCACAAAATTCTTCCTAACAGGTAGGTCACTGAATGTAATTATCAATGACCGGTCCTCGAGAGACCTAGAAGTCAATGGAGGCGTCTCCAGGGGTCATTCCTCGTAACAATCCTCTCTTTGATCTATGAATTATCTGTCTAAGAATATACTGAGATCATTTGTAAACACCTATGCCGATGATACAAATATATACGGGCGCACCCCTAAAACTGTCGATAGTCAGTAAATAAGTCAATCTTACACAAACTATCCAATAGGGTAAAAGCAGGCTGGATACATTCGAATGTCTCGAAGACCAAGATAGTTAAATTCCATCATGGCTGATCTGACCCATAACAACCACCAATCGTGATGGACGGAGGTCCTTTGGGTGAACTACCGTGCCTTGAAAGACAGTAATGCCTCAAACTCACAATCGACCTCAAGTGGAACTTTTACATATGATTCATTTTAAGACATTTTTATGTTTATACATTCTTTTTATAGCTACAAGTATTTAAGAAAATGCTCTGTTTATAATAAACAGTATTAAACAACATTTACCGCCCCGAATGTCCGAGAAATTTTCATAGAAAATATTCGTCCTCCGACAGGATTCGAACCTGTATCCTATACGGAACCGTCATTTAGCTTGTCGTGCCTTTAGCCGATTTGGCCACAGAGGAGCGTTCAGTTAGCAAGGTCGAATTTACTGTATTTGAATTTCAATCTTCCATGAATCTCTCACGTACATTCATATCTGCTCATTTCTCGGACATTCAGGTCGGTAAATGTTGTTTAATACTGTTTATTAGAAACAGCGCATTTACTCAAATATTTGTATCTAGAGAAAGAATGTATAAACATAAAAATGTCTTAAAATAAGTCTAGGACTTTGTCCATTTCATAATGTGTAACATCATTTGTTTGCATTTGATACGCCATGAGCAGATATGAATCTACGTGAGAGATTCATGGAAGATTGAAGTTTAAATACAATAAATTTGACTTTGCTAACCGAACGCTCCTTTGTGGACAAATCGGTAAAGGCACGTCAAGCTAAATGACGGTTCCGTATAGGATACAGGTTCGAATCCTGTCGAATATTTTATGTGAAAATTTCTCGGACATTCAGACTGGTAAATGTTGTTAATACTGTTTATTATAAACAGAGCATTTACTTAAATATTTGTATCTATAAAAATAATGTATAAACATAAAAATGTCTTAAAATAATTGTCGGACTTAGTCCATTTCATAATGTGTGACGTCATACAATTCATTGTTAAGGATGCAGGTAAAACGGTCGGCTCTCTGTACCGCTTCAGTTAGTACCTGGCTCCTCTTGCTATCCTGTACCTGTATAAAAGCTAGATCAGGCCAAAAATGGATTACTATTGTCATATTTGGGCGAGAGTTGGCCAGATCTCACTCTACAGGCTTAATAGCGTCTGCGAGCCCTTGTAGGTGACAACTTATTCTTCATCCTCCAACCTCTCTCCAACAGGCGGTATGCGGCAAACCTCTCCCTGTTCTACCGCTTCTACCATGAAAAGTGCTCAGACGAACTACATTCCGTTCAAGGAACACGCCGTCACTTACATAGTAGCAAACCAGCCTCATTCCCTCCCTATTCCATGAGTGAGAAGTATGTTCCACTCGAGCAGCTTCTTCCCACGAACCACTGCCCTGTGGAAACGACTCCCAAGAGGATTTTTCACCGATCCATACAATCTTTGATGTCTTCCACTCCTATACACACAAATGGCCTCAAAAAGTAACTCTCTACCTCGAGTGGCTTTGTAAAGGGTAAACTTTGCTGTAAAAAAAAAGAGAGAAGATTACTAAAGTGTGATGTAATATCAATCCTCTTAAATGTCAGTGAACGCTGAGCAAACCTCTTCACCAATGAAGGAGACCGGAGGTGATACAGATATGGCTTTACAAAAAGATTCTGAGAATACCACGGACTGAACATGTGAAAAATGATGACGTTTTTAAGTAAAATGGTAACGAAAAGGACAACTTTGCTTAAGATCAGGAGACTGTTGAAATGTCAGGGACACATAATGGGGTAAGAAGGTTTGGTAAACGTGATACGCAAGAGGACAGCGGGAAACAACGAGTAACCACGCTTGTGCAAATGGGAGGCATATCGCTTCAAATTCTTTTGTATGTTTCTACCAAAATTCTCCTATATACAGTGAGTCCTCCGTATTCGTGGGGGTTTAGAGACCAGAACCGGACGCGAATAGTTAGAATCCGCGAATTCTTGTAACCCCCTAAAAGTGCTTATAATTACCTATTTTTATTGTTAAAACCCGATATGCCTTAAACATTCTTCTTAAACACTTTAGAAACATTTCAGACCCTTTTAAAAAATAGTATTGAGGACCATACACTTAACGTATTTTTTTTTCATACGTACAATAACCGTTTTTAATTACGTATAGGTCGATACAACCATTGAAAATACTGTATAAAATATGTGTAGCAAGACATAAAATATAAAGTTTTAAACATTTTCCAAAAACAGAACTGTGATGAGGCCCCCCCCCAGACTTAGCATAAGCCACTTTTAAGACTTAAACCGCAGCCCCTAACAAAGAACAAACCCCAAGCACGACGCATGTTTTTGTGTTTGTTTGTTTTTTACTACAGTGAAGATGTACAATTCTGCCAATTTGTACTATAAAAAATGGACTTTTATATGTTTTAAGTCACTCAAATGCCAGGAAAATAATACAACAATATTTTAAATATGTTCTATCAAAAAAATACGCAAATCGAGGAAGTTCTCAGCCAATAATTTGTAGATATGTTTTTCAGAAAAACACGTGAATATTCGGGAACCCCGTGAATAACAAATACATATGTTCTAAAGAAAAATCCGCGAATGTGTGAAGCCGAGAATGCTGAAACGCGGATAGGCGGGGTCTCACTGTATTCTTCTTCTAAGTGCCGTGCACTTTCAGGGCATTGATGATCCTGGCTCTCCACGACTTCGTTTCCTTTGTAGGTTTTGATAAATTTTGTCTTTTCGTTATCTCTCCTAAACCCTGTCCTGCAAGCCATTTACTTAAACTCGAACGATAGGTTACGTATTGCTTCCCTCTTTCCGTCTTTCTCTCTTTTCTCTCTTTCTCTCTTTTCCCTCTTTCCCTCTTTCTCGCTTTTTCCTCTTTCCCTCTTTTCCCTCTTTCCCTCTTTCTCTCTTTCCCTGTTTCTCGATAATTTTCATATGGTACTGCTATGTCAATAAACATACACTTCGAGAATTTCTTGTCTTTTATTATTATTATTATTATTATTATTATTATTATTATTATTATTCAAGTAATTTGTATTATTTCTCGGCCAGTAGGATCTCCTGCCTTCATTGTTTACTTTAAGTTTTCTCAGTTGAACATCATTATTATTTTATTATTATTATTTCCTTGGATTTATAACATTTCTTTCCGGCTCCCAGAGACCTAAGGTCAGAAATGGCTTCATTTGTTTTGTAAAAAAAAAAAAAAAACAGAAAAACCTCAGATCACACATATTTTACATAAATAAAACTCTTCTTAATGTCTGGGTTGTACTTGTGAATGCAATTTTTGTATTTCTTTAAGGCATTGGCTACCAGGAATCTCCTCAATGTGTCTATTGGAATCTTTTCCAATCAATCCGAGGGCTCCAACTACAACTGGAATTATTGATGTCCTCATGTGCCACATTTTTTAGATTTCCACTTCAAGATCCTTGTATTTTGATAATTTTTTTAAGATCTTCAAAGATACATTACAATCTGCAGGGACTTCCATGTCAATATTATTATTATTATTATTATTATTATTATTATTATTATTATTATTTTATTTAAATTACTTCTCGGCAAGTAGGATCTCCGGCCTTCATTGTTTAGTACCTCAGTTGAACTTTATTATTATTATGAGAGTAATTTGAATTACTTCTCGGCTAATAGGAACTACGACCTTCATTAGATCTCGACTGAATATTATTATTATTATTATTATTATTATTATTATTATTATTATGAGAGTAATTTGAATTACTTCTCGGCTAATAGGAACTACGACCTTCATTAGACCTCGACTGAATATTATTATTATTATTATTATTATTATTATGAGAGTAATTTGAATTTCTTCTCGGCTAATAGGAACTACGACCTTCATTAGATCTCGACTGAATATTATTATTATTATTATTATTATTATTATTATTATTATTATGAGAGTAATTTGAATTACTTCTCGGCTAATAGGAACTACGACCTTCATTAGATCTCGACTGAATATTATTATTATTATTATTATTATTATTATTATTATTATTATTATTATTATGAGAGTAATTTGAATTACTTCTCGGCTAATAGGAACTACGACCTTCATTAGACCTCGACTGAATATTATTATTATTATTATTATTATTATTATTATTATTATTATGAGAGTAATTTGAATTACTTCTCGGCTAATAGGAACTACGGCCTTCATTAGACCTCGACTGAATATTATTATTATTATTATTATTATTATTATTATTATTATTATTATTATTATGAGAGTAATTTGAATTACTTCTCGGCTAATAGGAACTACGACCTTCATTAGACCTCGACTGAATATTATTATTATTATTATTATTATTATTATTATTATTATTATTATTATTATGAGAGTAATTTGAATTACTTCTCGGCTAATAGGAACTACGGCCTTCATTAGACCTCGACTGAATATTATTATTATTATTATTATGCAATTCGAATTAATTTTGTGATGTGTATTTATACAAATTACAAATCCCCTATTTAGTCATTACCTTTTGACAGTTTATTTCGGTATTATTAATCAAGATACGTTATGTTCCTAGGGAATTCTGTCGATAGATTCGACTATCATCCGGTTCACACTCCTTTCCGGTCTTTTGAAGAGGAATAGAAGTTTATCTATTGTTCCCTGTTTAGAAGTGCGTTTTCCGGTTTCTTTCTCTTTCACTTCCAGTAAACCCCTTGCGTCTTAGTGGCGTTATTGCCTTGCTCGCGGTGAATTTATTAAAAAAAATAGAAGAGAGAAAAGAAAGAGTCAATGTGCCTATTTTTCTGTATGCTGACGCCATCTAGCGATCCTTAGCAGTCAGGGGAGGGAATCACAAAAAAAAAGCTAAAAATGGCCGTCTCGTAAGACAAATGAATCTGTTCGCTCTCATGTACAGGTAATATCAAACCGATGCCATTAATTAAGCCTTGTCATTTCCCGTAGATATAATATCTTTTGGGTGTCCTATTTTTATCGGCTGTATATCTGGGCGGTGCTTTGTCAAGATTTAGGACTACAGACTAATTCTTATAAATCCCTTCATACAATTTTTTATTTCTTATCATTTCGTCCACACCTTTCTTTTATTTTCCTCTTTATTTATAGCTTGAATTTTTCTTTCTTTTCGTATTTTTCTTATCTTTAATTGCTTTTTTTTTCTTTTTTCTTCCTTTCGAATCTTTTTCTCTATTTTTCTTTTCTTTCTTTTTTAGTTTGATTTCCTTCACATTCTTTTTCGTTTCTTTTTCTTTAATAATTGCCTTTCATCTCCGTTTCGAAAATTTTCAAGTTTATGTGCTTTCCTACACCCCCCTCTCTCTCTCTCTCTCTCTCTCTCTCTCTCTCTCTCATTCTCTTTTTCCTATATTTACTTATTCTTTCTTCTTTACTATCAACTACCTAATTTTTATTCCTTTTCCCCTTTCTCTTCTTCTTTTCCTCCTCCTTCTTCATCGTCATTTTTCTTTGTGTCTTTTCTGCATGTCCTCCTTCCCTTTCTTTCTGTTTCAAATTTTTACTTTCTTTTTCTATTCTTTTTTTCTATCTCGCTCTAAGTTTTCTTTCTTTCACTCTATTTTTCTTTTTCTTTATCTCTCTACTTTTATCTCTTTATCTCTCTAATATATATATATATATATATATATATATATATATATATATATATATATATATATTTGTAAAAGGAAAAGTATGGAAAAGAAATAATCTTCAAATGCAGCTCTACAAATTTAAATAATTTTATTATTGACTATAAAAATAATTTTTCTTTTAACTTGAAAAACAAGTTAAAAAGCTGCTCGCAAACAAAGTTCACGAAAAATATTTTGTTTTTTCTTTCTACAGTATGAAAAAAAAATGAATTGTGTTAACATGAATGAAAAGATGTATGTGAAATGTTTCTGCGAAATTTCCGTATCTGCATTATTTCATGTATGCATCTAATTTCCAGCAGTCAGCCGAAAGAGTTCTGTCAGTCGATCTTATTTGTACTACTGCTACAATTCGCTTTGTTTATATATCCCACTCGTTAACTTTTCCTGTTGTATAAAACATTTTAAAAAGAGAAGTTATTTGCAAGATGCTTCGCATAACTCAATATATTACACGAAAGGTGGGTAATCAGTATGGTCTACATCCCTGGTCAATGGCTTATACTAAAAACTGATCTTGTTAATTTGCGCTAAACTTTTAATAAGAAAAATCAGATTACAAAATGTTAAGTTAGATTTGCTAATCTCACAATGTTATTGGTTAAAAAATATGTTTCCCAATATTTAATTTCTATTTTTAGAATGAAAAATATTAATCATGGGCCTTCAAATTTTCGTAGCAGATAACAGTTATTGTCTGCATTTTGAAAGCTGTTTAAGCGTTTGAGATAATGTCGCTGATTGGTTAATAAATGCTAATGTGGAAACATTTACTCTCGACCAATGGTTACCTGTAAGTGAAGTCAACCTCAGAGTATAGAGCAAGAGGCTCAGTCACAGAAAGAAGATAAATTACTTTTTTAGACGAACATGACAAGACAAAAAAAATTGTTATATATAAAACTGACCATCCCGCTAAAATGCAAATAGAAGGAATGAAGCAGGCCCTGCAGAACGAACAGGGAAGACCTCCGATGAACTCTGCGCGCATACACACACACACACACACACACACACATCTGTCACTTACGCCTCATCTCTACGTCGCTCACTTATAGCAGTACGTTACGACTTCGAAATAACATCTGGTTTACCGTTAGAAATTGCTTTGTACTTCACACGTAGGTAACGATCTTGTCGAAGGGTAATTTCTAAGCTACAGGCGTTTGACTCCAAGAAACTGCATCCTGTCAACAAACCCGATGTCCGGTTTTAACTGCAACGCAACTCTATCAACACTATATCATCTGAATATCTTATTTCGTTTAGATTGTGGCTGCAAATAATGAATCCTGGTAGGGCTTCTAATTCACTCGGAATACCCTTGATATATAGGTTGAATAAGTCCGGTAAAAAGATCCAGAATTAATGGTAATATTTTGTTTATATGCATGTTCAGATTGTTATACCCTCAGTGACGATGTGTATACGGGGTCTAAGGGCAATTTTTGTCAGAGCTTACGGGCACGATATCGCCCCACGTTAGAAAACGGCTTTGTGCCACATGCCGTCTCATGTGGATGTCTTGGGAAAATACCGAGACAGTAAAACCACTGTGTTTGCTAATTCTCTGCTTGTCAACCTCTCTGCCTTCTGACAGAGAGGAGCCCCGACGAGGCTATACCGAAGGGCAGAGTCTCGTATGGGGAGGTAGACAGCCACCCGACCCCGTGTATACGCGGTCTACGGGCAGTTTTTGCCAGAGCCTACGGGCTAGGAATCGGCCCACGTAAAATAACCGGCCTTGTGGCACATCCAGCCTTGTTGGGAGGTTTTAGGTAAATACTGAGACAGCAAAAGCCGTGTTTAACTGTCGTCTGAGGAAACACAATTGTAATCTGCAGCTAGACTTTCTCTAAGAGTGACTGAACTCAACTAAGTAAAAGACACGATGCTGCACGAACATTATTAAACGATCCCAAACATAACAATTTATTTTTTTCTTCCATTTTGCTTAACTGGTTCCGTTGAAATATTTTGTATTTCACACAGAATTTCTTTTTTTTATAAAAATAAGAAACAAAAAAAAACGATTTCTTCTCTCAGTAGATTCTGCTGAGGCCGAAATATCGAAGTCCATCTTAGCTCGAGATATTTTATTTTTTTATTTTGTATTCCCGGGGAAGAAAAAAAAACTGCCGTTTAAACATAAAAAAAAGCAACGACATAGAATAGCATTTTCCTGTTTAATTGATGGCTGTCTCGAATCTGGAGAAGATGTTTCGTTTTTTGGGTTTTTTTTTTCTATTCTCGTAAGAATTAATTTAACTTTAAAGAGAGAGAAACAAAAAGAAACGGATGTATGGTTCCCCGCCCCGCCTCTCTCTCTCCCTCCAACTCTTGCTCTATCTCTCTCTGCCTTTCTCTCTCTGCCTTTCTCTCTCTCCTTCTCTTTCTTTCTCTCTCTCCCTCACTCTCTCTCGCTCTTTCCCTCTCTCTCTCTTTCCCTTTCTCTCCCTTTCTCTCTTTCTCTTTCTCCATTTCTCTTCTTTTTCTTTCTCTCTCTCCCTGTCTCTCTTTCTCTCTCTCCCTCTCCCTCTTTTTCATTCTTTTCATTTAGCTCAGTCTGTATTATGGGATTACTTCATTTGACTACGCAGAACTTCTAGCGACCGTCAAATGGTGTTGTATAAAGGAGTAATGGATAGCGGCTCGGGCTGAGGAATCGGAGAACCGAGTTCGAATTCCAGTTAGATCCGTTACATTCACTTACGTGCTAAACCCCTTCTTCACATCCCCCAATAGCAGACTGAGTTCTATAGCCTTGAGCGGCAACCAGTCTAGGAGAAAGTAATTCTGAATTAAAAACTGTATGTAGCCCTGGCGAAGCCCATACTATACAGCTAACGAAAGGATCGATGATCCATAAACGGTCGAATAATGATGATGATTAAGCAATATTTAGAAAACTGACGCATTGTCTTTCTTACTCTCCACTCTAAAGACAAGAGACACTTCCACTTCACGGGAGTTCTCAGTATCTAATGAATCACATAAATACAGATCAGTGTTTCTCTTCTACAAAAGACGGGAAATTGTGGAGAAATTTGACCGCTGAAGGAACACGGTACATAGAAAAAGAATAGACACCACAAAGTGACAAAAAATGTGTCTCAATTTTGAGAGTGAGGTTGAAACTGGATTCTTCTTAATTCGTCTTGTTTATAACTTCAACAAAATTTACAGTTGTTATTGATTTGGCCTTAGGCAAATTTATTGATTTGGCCTTAGGCAAATTTATTGATTTGACCTCAGGCAAATTTATTGATTTGGCCTTAGGCAAATTTATTGATATGGGCTTAGGCAAATTTATTGATATGGCCTTAGGCAAATTTATTGATTTGGCCTTAGGCAAATTTATTGATATGGACTTAGGCAAATTTATTGATATGGCCTTAGGCAAATCTATTGATATGGCCTTAGGCAAATTTATTGATATGGCCTTAGGCAAATTTATTGATTTGGCCGTAGGCAAATTTATTGATATGGCCTTAGGCAAATTTATTGATATGGCCTTAGGCAAATTTATTGATTTGGCCTTAGGCAAATTTATTGATATGGACTTAGGCAAATTTATTGATATGGCCTTAGGCAAATTTATTGATTTGGCCTTAGGCAAATTTATTGATATAGGCTTAGGCAAATTTATTGATATGGACTTAGGCAAATTTATTGATATGACCGTAGGCAAATTTATTGATATTGGCCTTAGGCAAATTTATTGATATGGACTTAGGCAAATCTATTGATATGGGCTTAGGCAAATTGCAAATGTACGATTTAAGTCGTCACGTTTTTGTTCTAATATTATGAAATGTCGAAGCGATATCTTATTTAGTGAACTGTATTTATGTGAAACATAATTGATTTGGGGCTGAGAACTCCTGTGAAGGTGAAAACAACATACGCCATGTCCATACAGTGCCTGAAGAAAGAAAAAAAGAGAAAGAAAAAGGAGACCCATGCGTCATTTATATATATATATATATATATATATATATATATATATATATATATATATATATATAATGAGTTGTATGGATATGAATTTGTGATCCTGGGTTTCACGCTATTGTGATCACCAGGCAAAGAATTTGTCTGATAATCACAAAAATCGTGAAACCCAGGGTCACAAACTCATAACCATAGAACTTATTATGTTAGCTCTATCACTGATATTGAGCGCTTTTCAGAAAGTACTGCGCATATAAAATAATATATGCAGTGGGGGGAAATAAATATTCGTACACATGAAAAATTGTATTTTTATAAATGTAAAAGCCTTAACTAAAACAAATTTTGATACATTTTATGTGTAAAGATACATTTTATTAAAAAATAGTAATAAACTTAATTAATTCTTATTCTAACAGAAATTAATGCATTTTTTAAATTCTAACTGGTGAAAAAAGTATTCGTACAAATCAATTATTAGAATAAAATAATCAATTAATTATGAAAAATTATATTCTAGAATGTTCCAGTAATGCTATCAGTAATTATAGTTAACGCTATTAGCCATCACACGCACACACACACACACACACACATATATATATATATATATATATATATATATATATAGATAGATAGATAGATAGATAGATAGATATTACATGAATCATTCATACAAAAAACAATCAAAAAATTCAACCTTAGCATTGCGACCGCACGCTCCAGAATTTCTTACAGTTAACAATAACACATTTCTAAAAAACATATTTCGATTCACATCTAATCTTTTGTGTGCCGTGCTGGATGTATTTAAAAAAACCAAATCAATTTCCATGTCTGATGATGTCTGTATGAACAGATGAAAGTACTTGCAAAAAAAGCCCCTTATACAAGTTGAATTTATTAAAAACAGTGTTCACAACATTCATCTAGAGGTTCGTGGGTTAATGTAATTTTAATAAATTTGTTTGCGAAGATGTATTCTCGCCATTTATATCATTAACTTCACTAATCTGTCTTTGTATGAATGATTCGTGTAATATAAATTGAACTGCACCACATATTTGAGATAGATAGATAGATAGATAGATAGATATTATTATTATTGCTATAAGAGATTATAATAAAAAACATGTTGAAATCGCTACATAAAAGCTTTCATGATTGATTGTTTACATACCATCGCCTGAAGAAGTACAATCAAAGTATTGAAACATGATAGCTTTTGTGTAGCGATTTCAAAATGTTTTATTATAATCTCTTATATTAAAGGTTATAATAATATATTGGTCTATTTTGTATTGGACACTTTTTAAAAATGAAATGCTATGAACAGTGCAATTTTACGCAATCTGTCCTTTTTCTCATTTATGTATATATATATATATATATATATATATATATATATATATATATATATATATATATATATTACTTTATACAACATAACTTGACGGTAGGTAGAAGTTCTGCGTAGTCAAGTGAGGTAACCCCATAATACGGACTGGGCTAAGTCTTTCCTCCAGACTAATGAAGTTATTGGCACCTTCGATTGTACACGTCTTATCATTTTTATGTTATCAAATACATTTTGTCGTTTTCTTTAAATGACCTTTTATGTTATCAAATACATTTTGTCGTTTTCTTTTGGTGACCTTTTTTTTATCGGCTGTAAATTTTGACGAAGCTTTGTCAAGATTTTTCTGTTTACAGACTAATCCCTTTATACAACATATTATTTCTTTATCCTTTCGTCCTGATTTTGTATTTTGTTTTACCTTATATCCGACATCGTTTGTCTTTTTTTTTCTCAGATTTCTTTTTGTATTTTCTCATAAGTTTATTTTCTTATTTGTCGTTTTATTCTTTCGACATTACCAAATGAAGACAACTGTGAGCAATTAATTGCGTTAATTACATTCTTTTATTAATTACTTTATCAATTATTTTAATTAAATTGTATTAATTAGCAATTACTATAGGCACCTCCACTGATTCGCTAAAAAATGATTATACCATGTTGAAAAAAATGCCACAAACTTAATAAAAACAAAGTTTTATCGTCCAAATCTTTATTATTATTAGACGAAATACCAAAGGATTTTTTGATTATTAAATTATATTTTTATTCTTTTTAGAATGTTCCACATTTTGGTTAAAAATCTTGTTTTGTTTTTTTAGTTTTTTGGGGGTTTTTTTTCCGTCAGCCCGGTGATCAAAAATTAGCATAAGAAATTTTAGCGTCTTTTTTGCTCTGAAAAACAAATTGATTGGGAAATTCTTGCAAAATACAAATAATTAGCGGATTTTAATGAATCTTTCAGAATTTATTCACAAATGAATGAAATTATTTTAGAAATATTTTTTTTTTTTTTTTTTTTTTTTAGAAAACCTTGATATTTTTACCAAGGTATTTATGCACCTATTACAACGCCCCCCTGCCCCCACCCCCCGCACTTATTTTATAAAATTCAGAGAAATTCAATTTTGGGCCAATTAATGTTTATATTAGTTAAAAGAAATCCCTGGAGAATTTAAATCTTCAATTTCCTTTTGTAAAATACAAACATCAGTTACCGAAAATTTGCTCTGAATCATAAAAAATGCAATAAATCTAAGACGTTATTTAATTAGAAATGCTTTTAATTGGTTTTATAAATAAAGTACATTATAGACACTATTATTTTAAGGAAATAAATTTTTCCGATGAATAAGGAATTTTTACGAGAACTGTTTTCATTTATTTTCTTAATTTTAATTAGAATAATTTATAAAGTTTTTAATCTTTTAAATTTCTGTATTAATTTGTCCTGGGTAGGTGATATTTTTATTAAGTAAAAACTATATTTACTAATTATAAATGGAAAAGCTTAGTACAATTTATTAAACAGCAATATTTTAAAAAGAATTTTGAATATTTTTGTATGTGTGCATAAGCGTGACGATTTTTGTAAATACGGGCGTTTATGCAATTTATCAGAAAATAAGAGTGAAAACTATTGCAAATGTAAAGACAAATTACCTAAAATTCAATAAATGATTATATTATGTAGAATATATTCTTTAATTTTTAAGAAGACTATGTAGTTAAAAATTATATAAAAAGGCGCTCACATTATATTCTTCAAGTAATTTTTACAGATATATTTGCCGTAGGAAAATAGTAGATCATTTATCATTCAAGCTGTCAACAGCTACCGATGTGTTAAAATGCATTTTTGCGATGTTTTAAATTTTAAGTAATATTTGCTTTCGGCCGTTGTACGCTCCGGCCTTCTTCAGGTGGTTGGAATGTCGAACTAAAACCTTTATTTCGCTCACTGACATCCATTAAACATGGCACATGGAACTAGAACAGTCTACCCCAGTGAGGGAAATAAAGTGTTTAGTTCGAAATGAAGAAGGCCGGAGCGTACAACGGCCGAAACGTTGTAATAAATATGGCAACAAAGATGAGGACAATAGTTCAAATAATGTAAATAGTGTACATAATACCTTATCTCAGAAATATAGACAGATACTAATTAATTAATTAATTACTTTCAATATTACAAAAAGAAGATACATTGAACTATGTTCAATCCGCTGTGCTAAACAATTTTACCCACCCGAATCTCTCTTACACCTTTATAAGTCCACAAGTCATCCGTACATTGAATATTACTGCCACACTTGGTCTGGTATTTCTGTTATATATTTAGAGATATTTTACAAAATCCAAAATATAATATGCAATATTATCAGTGTTGACCTAGTATCTCGGTTTTAATTACATTCCCACCGCTGTCACCATGTGTCATTTCTATAAGTACTTTCAGGTTAATTGTTATGATGAGCTTTCCTCTTTGGTAGCTCGACATGAATTTAAGTGTAGTACTAGTTGGCAGTTAGGTCTCATCATTTTATTGTCGAAGTTGCTAATTTTTCGGTTTCTTTCCTTTTTGTCAACTAGGACATTCAAATATTTTAAATGACATGTCAGCTGTCATCGTTTGTCTCCTTGAAACCTGTTCTTTTTATTCATCGTTCCTCTTCAATAACATGTTCACAATGTTTTCACGTTCAGAAACCCTTAGATTTATCGCTTTGCTTGAGGATGAAATTATTAAAAATCTATGAAAACAAATCAATGACAACATTCCAGTCAAATGAGAATCTCTTGTGGAATAATTACCATTTATAGCTTCTTTGGTGCTGCTTAAAGGGTTTTCTAGTCCTGGATATGACGATAAACTACATTCGGCAGCAAGGCCTTTGATCGGAAGATTGGAGATTTTGAGAAACGTGGAACGACTTCTTAATTGCTGCTGTTCCCAAGCCCGCGCTGTCCCGGCTTGTTAGCTCCTGTTAGTGTCCCAGCAATAAGCAAATACTTAACTCCTCTAACAAAAACAAAACTCTATGAAAATATAAAAAATACATATTTATAGTAAAAATACTAGCAATACATTATATAAAAATTACCACCAATACCTATTTATAATAAAATTACCAATAATATATTATCCAACATGACATTAATCCATCCTAAAATGTCCTAAATTTCCATATCCTAAAATTTCTTAAAGAAATCAAACTGTATTCAAAAACATAAATTCAATAAAACTACATAAAACACATATCACTGCCTCTAGTAATTATGTTATTGTATATTTACTGAATTTGTTTTCTATCTGTATGTAGATGGTTTGATGCCAGTATAGGTTCTAGATTATTCTAATATCCTTCCCATATACGTCAAGGTTTTCTGTCAGCTCTAAAAGTTCTTTCAGACGTACTTTATCAAACCCTGCTGCATAACACTGGTCAACACGATTTTTGGTGCCAAGAAACAAAACCCTATTTTTTAGCTAATTTGATGGCACTGACTCCGAAAATGGTATCAGTTTTTCATGGTTAGCTACCAATTTTACAGTACTGAAATTGCTCATTTTTTTTTGGGGGGGGGGATCAATTTATGATCTTGGCTGATTGCAAAATTTAGTTAATGAAGATTGTAGAAAATCCAACAATTTTCAGGTAGGCCGAGCAATTTATGTCAGCCACCTGAAGTGTTTTGAGTCAAAAGTTTTAAAATAGAAATACTGATTTTTTCAATTTATCGCCAAAATTCAAATAAACTGATAAACTTTATCAGTAATACACTTTAGTAAACCTAATAATTAATGTGACACTAAAAAAATGAAACCTTAAAATCTTCTGTTTGATATTCATAAATTTATCCCTTCACTATGGAAGGAAACTAAACACATTGAGAGCATTTTGTTTTCACAGTTGGAAAGAAACTCCAACTAAAGACATCCCAATTGAATGCACCTATTCCACTGTACATGATACTGCTGGAGAATCAAAAGGGACTTAAATAACATTGAACAAGACAGACAATCGAGAATGAGAAAAATTTTACTATAGTTTTCATGTTTACAAAGGTTTTATTTCTGCTGTTAGTTTATTAAATGATTTGATGAAAATACTTGTTGGTCTTGATATATTCAATTCTGTTATTTTTAAATACTTAGGGTCTGGTTGTTATTGCAAAAATAGTATTTCTCAATAAGCAAACCAATATTTGTTTAAATACGAACTGAGAGGCTTCTATGATTTTATTTTGAGAAACATTACCATCGCTTAATATCATATATACAGAAAACAAATGTAAAATGCTCTTTTTTCCCAAAGATGAAGCATTTCCGTACAGAAAAAACGGTAGCTAACCAAGAAAAAGTTAAGGTCATTTTCAGATTCATAGCTTTCAAATTAACTTAGCAGATGTTTGATGACTCGACACCATTTCAATTTTCTTTTTTTTTTTTTTTTTTTTTTGATCAGTGTAATTTATAAAACATATCTACGCATTCCTTAGCATTTGTATTGTTCTGGCTGATATCATTCTGGCCATGAACATTCACCTTACCATATTGTTTAATAAAAATATAAACTATAAGTATAAATGTATATTCTTCATGGGGGTGTGGGTTTTTGCAATCCACTGTAAATGTGGCCGAGACTAGAAAGATCTGTCGAGCGAAGACATTGCACACCCTGATTGTAATTTTAATCTTTCAACCTAATGGAATAAAAATACACATTTGGTGCATAACCAAAATCACAATTCATACACTGTGTCAACCAGAGACCCCTTATTGCAAAACAGTAAGTATTTGCTAAGGAGAGAAAGGTTGATCAGTTTTTCCATATGTATGTGTGCATGCGCGTGTGTGTGTGTCTTGCTGTTATCACTTCGCTTTGCTCTGCAGATGAAGCTAACTCTACGCTGTGTATCTTTTTCTCTCCATTATTGCTCTCTGTCCTCCAAATATTTACGATCCCTTTATCTGCCATCTGTCAGTTTTAATTAGCCGCTCTCTTCTCCAGATACCGACTACACGTCACAAAATACACTCCCACTAATTTATTTTGATGTATTTCGAAAGAAAAAAAGCTAGAATTATTGTCTGAAATTTTAGATGAGAAATTATCATTATTATACAATGATTTATTCGGACCGGTGTTTTATCTTGTCTCAATAGCCGAGTGGACAAGACGTTAGCGTTCCAATCATATAACCAGGGTTCGAATCCCACCAGCGTCATTTTGCCAAGACTAGTCAATCACCTGTTCTACGAACAGAGAATTATAAATTGTAATAGAAATCCTTTTATCATTTTCCAAGCCTTACGGTCATATAGCGTTGTAACACCGGTTCCCATACGATCATTTACAACGTCAATAACATTATTATTTCCAAAAGAGAAATTCTTACAATCTAAAACTATTTTCTGGCTTTAGAGTTGATAAGTCAAAGATAAGCAACGTCGCTCCTGATCAGTACCTCGATGGGTGGCTGCTTGGAAATATTAGATGCTGTAAGCTTGGATGTGTGGTTGGTGTAATGGATAATGGCTTGGATTTTTTAATCGGAGAGCCGAGTTCCAATTTCAGTTAAGTTCGTTATATTCACTTATGCTCAAAATGCCCTTGCGAAATATATGAATCCACCGCTTGTCTCCCCAGCTATGGGTTAATTAGTAGGACTTGTATCACGAAATCATTATTATCTTCAAAAACAAAAATTCTTACAATCTAAAACTATTTTCTAGCTTCAAATAGCCTAGAAAGGCTTCATAAATCGTAGAAAACGGATCAATCAGTTATAAATTCTTCCCGTTTCTTTCACTTGCGGGGAAATGAATATAAAATGTATAATAAGATGCCTTTCAAAAACTAAACTGTATATTAAGAAACAGGAAAATTTCGTTAGAAACAAAGAAAAGGGTGCTGAACTGCTACATGACATCCATCCGCCTATATGACAGTGAATGTCGGATAATTCCCTTGCAGATAAAGAGTGAAAATACATAGAAAAAAACGGGGGAATTTAAATAAGTTATCACTAGAATTTTTGATAAACGACATTTACTGCATTATTTTTCTAGTAATATTTTGGTCCTTATTCTAAGTCCATTTCAATCTTCTACTCAACACATAGCTACACAGAGCCAACGACGAAAGAAACTTTTTCTAATGTTTGTATTACATATATATATATATATATATATATATATTGTCTCTGCAGCTGAGTTTTCATTTGAATGGTGCATACATTTCTAAACATTACCTGTCTACATTCAATAGATAGATAGACAGACGCATATGAAGAGACTGAGATAGATAGATAGATAGATAGATAGATAGATAGATAGATAGATAGATAGATAGACACATAGACACACACACACCTGTGCAAATTAATTAAAACAATCACTTTAGTTTCCTTTCTTTCCCCATACGATCAGTTTTAGTCCCACTGGAGTGACAGGGTGCAATCGATTTCTATTTTTTTCTCTGGTTAGGGCATTTACAGTGGTGTGCAGTAATATGAATTTATTTTTGGGTGTATGTTGAAATTTGTTTAGCCCTGAAAAATATTACATCAGATTTTTATCACACCCAAACACTATTGTCTCGACTGTCGATTAGTTGTCCTTTGGACATTGTCTGCGATAGAAGTTACTCCAAGGAAAATTGTAATGTTGCACGAACATACTGAAAAGCCTTAGAAGTGGGCAAATCAAACTACTATAGACTGGCCCGGAAAATCTTCTGATTTAAATTCAATCGACAGTCTGTGGCCAAGTTGCAAGGAACGACTTCGTGGAATGGGCATATGAAGTACTAACATGTGCACTGGGTCATGTTTCACTGGAAAAGCACGAAAAAAAGTAAATAATAACGGAATTATTCGTTTTGTTTCAATTAATTTTCACAATGGTGTATATATATATATATATATATATATATATATATATATATATATACATACATATATATATATATATATATATATATATATATCTATATACATATATATATATATATATATATATATATATATATATATATATATGTATATATTGTTCGGTGGATGAGTTTTCATTACAATAATGCATTCAACATTTCTAAACATTTACAACAGCATAACTGTCCACATTCTCAATTCAGATATATTCTTACTTTTTCATGAAAATGATAAACATAAGCTATAAATTCTTGAAACCAACCCTTAATAAAATTAACTATGAATACTGCACAAATGTTTTTAAATGTTTACAGTAGATAGTTTTAAAATATCAAGATTTGTACTAATAATTTTTAGTACTTTTTACAAAAACACTGAAACCCTCATAACTTACTTATCTCCTCTGAAGCGTTACTCAAGCTAATCGCGCAGCACTAAACTCAGCGTTCTTCACTTCACAAGTAAAAAATTTTAGATTTCGGATGATCACGGCCATTTTGTTTTTGAAAATGATGAGTCCTACAATATTTGTCTTTAAGAAAACAACACCCTAATGATGACATTGTGCTAATGTCGAAAGTACTTGGTATAAATAATATGTATCAACACGGTAATTTTCACTCTTTCTTTAATAATGGCACCAAAATCTTGTCCGTGAATATAAAACAAACCAATTAAAAGTAAGTAGACAAAACTTGTCTAAATTATTCAATGAAACATGTCTTAATGAAAACATGCTCCTAAAATATAGATATGTGTGTGTGTGTGTGTGTGTGTGTGTGATAAAATAAAGAACAAATAAGAAATGCATATCAATCTAATGTTTCAATGTTTGAGATAAAACAGACAAAAAGATAGAAACTGTGGTATTTTCAGTTGTTTTTTAAGAATTCTCCTTGGTCAGGCGTGTGTCATGTCACGTGCATTAAAACCGAAGACAATTCTATACGTATGTAAGTTTCTAAAGATTCTTGTATGTCTAAGTGAGCATCGGATGCTAATATGTATTCGTAACTTTATATGTGTGTCTGTCTAGTCGGAGTTCTGATGTCTTCACCTTAGTGCGGTCAGCCAGCACAGCAGATTGTAACATCATTTTAATTCATGACCGATCTCTTTATGCATGTATTCTTTGTATTAGATAAATATAAGTTAGATTTTTGCGGTGACAGACATTAATTTGGAAATAATTGTCGGATTTTAATGAAATTGTCAGGACTTAGTTATAAATGAATGAAATTAGGTTTGAATTTTTCTTTTTTAGAAAATCTTGGTAAAAGTATTTTTTTACATGTGTTTCAGCCCCTGACTTACTTTATAAAAACTTAAGAAGTTCAACGTGATAACTTTTAGTGACTATATTAGTTAAAAGCAGAATTTTTTGAAGAATTTAAATCCTTGAATTGGTTTTGCAAAATTGGACCCGGTCCTACCGAAAATCTGTCCTGAATCGAAAAATACAAAAGAGAATAAAAGTAAGAGATTATTGAATTATCGAAGCTTTAAATTACTTTTATGAATAATATTACGTTAAAGACAATATTGTCTGAAGAAAAAAAAATTTCGGCGAAAAATGAATTTTTGCAAGATTTTTTTTTTTACAATTTTAAATTGAATAATTTATAAAGTTTTTAAATCATTTAAAATTCATTTTCAATGTGATAATACTGAGGAAATATTCTTCTTAAATAAAACTATATTTACTAATGATATATTTAAGGCTTATTACAATCTGACAACCCCGAATATTTTTAATAGAATTTCGATTTATTTTTGTATGCACGATTACGTGCAGAATTTCTGAAGTATGGATGTACAAACCAATAAATCTTTCATTAAAAGGTGACGTGATTTAAGGGCTGCCCCCCTTACAGCGAAAAAAATCCCCTCATATTAACTTTATCGTCTGCTCCATTATGAATACATTCGGCTATCAATAAATCGATTAACGCGTCAGAAAAACAAAACCCCGTAGTTAAAAATTTTTGTATACAACATTCTATACTATAAGTAGGTAATATTTGTTTCAAATGAGATTAATTTAACTTTAAATTTGCTAATTTTCCTCAGATAAAGTTTCAGAAATATATTTTATATTTGCAAGATTTTTAAAACAGGGAATTAACTTTGTTTAAAAATGTGTCAAAAATAGCCGTTTTGACTGATTTTACTGAAAAAAATCAATTCCAATCAATATAATTTTTGTTTGAAATACGCAACAGAGTATTTTGATTACTGGAAATAGTAAATTTTAAATCCTTTAGCTTTCAATTAAAGCTAAAATGAAAGCTTCAACGAAGCCTTCTCATTTTCAAAAATTCATTTTAAAAACTTTACGTATACCGAATTAGTGGAGATGCCTACAGAACAAGAACTGGAAGGGATAAGGAGACAAATATTGTTAAGAGCTACAATGGATAGGAAGTTGTGGAGGACCATGATCAACTTACTTAACGAGATTATTTAAATGGATGAGAGAACAGTGTTTGGGAAGAATAGGGAAAAACATTGCTAGCACCTACAAAAGATAGGAAGTTGTGGAGATCCATGATCACAAATATCCTGAAGAAACAAGGCACGTAGAAGAAGATATTCCTAGAAAAAACGACTTTGAGTATTTGTTGATCCAATAAACTTTCCCATCACCGGTGACATGAGTCTTCTTATTAAACTACTCATGAAACGAGGTACAAATCAAGTTAACAGTAACATGATTTTAACACATGATGTCTAATGTAAGACTTCGACTCAGGTTGTGATAAGAAAACACGGCCACATACCTCACAAACTCATTGAGTCACAGCTGAATCAATATAGTCTCTTTCTTTCTAGTCGAACGTTTTATATGGCTTAGCTTGTGATGAGAAAACACGGCAACATACGTCACAAACCCATTGAGTCACAGCTGAATCAATATAATCTCTTTCTAGTCGAACGTTTTATTTTGGCACAGGTTGTGATGAGAAAACACTGCCACATACCTCACAAACTCATTGAGTCACAGCTGAATCAATATAGTCTTTTTCTAGTCAAACGTTTTATTTTGGCACAGGTTGTGATGAGAAAACACGGCCACATACGTCACAAACTCATTGAGTCACAGCTGAATCAATATAGTCTCTTTCTAGTCGAACGTTTTATTTTGGCTGAGGTTGAATATTCTTCATTTTGGAGAAAATGTCGCCGCTCTTTAAGTTTTGTTCATTTACCTTTCATAATTCCGTATATTAAACGGACATTTTGACACATGTTTGAACAGAGTGAAATGGGTAGATAGCCAGGAACGGATTGAAATTTGCAAAGAGAAAGAAAGACGGAGATAGATCGTAATTTTCTTTATCGTACATTCACAGGTGTTTTCGAAAAGCTTTTGATCTCAGTTGAAAACTGCGTTTCATTAGTTGCAATTGCTGTTTGGTGACAAGACATGTTGAAAAGGTTTTGTTGAGACATCATAGGGCAGAGGTAAAATTTAGCCCGTCGAATATTTGCTTATATCGGTTTTATCTTAAGAGGAAAAGATCAGTGAAATTCATAGACACGGGCGATACAGGGATCAACCGAGAAGATAAATGAATGAGGTTATGGGTCAAACAAAAGAGACGGATAAGAACACAATATTGACGAGTAGTGGAAAAGAAAGAAAGAAAGAAAGAAAGAAAGAATCTGGTGTAGATAGATAGATAGATAGATAGATAGATAGATAGATAGATAGATAGATAGATAGAAACAAACAAACAAACAAACAAACAAACAAACAAACTGGGATAGATAGATAGATAGAAAGAAAGAAAGAAAGAAAAAAGAACTGGAATAGATACATAAAAATTCGTGTTGATAGATAGATAGATAGATAGATAGATAGAAACAAACAAACTGGGATAGATAGATAGATAGATAGATAGATAGATAGATAGATAGATAGATAGATAGAAACAAACTGGGATAGATAGATAGATAGATAGATAGATAGATAGATAGATAGATAGATAGATAGATAGAAAGAAAGAAAGAAAGAACTGGAATAGATAGATACAAAAATTCGTGTTGATAGATAGATAGATAGATAGATAGATAGATAGATAGATAGATAGATAGAAACTGGTATAGATAGAAACTAGTGTTGATAGATAGAAAGAAACTAGTGTAGATAGATAGATGTAAGAAGAGAAAAAGAGTTAAGTGTGTAACAAGAAGAACGCTACATGCTTGTCCTTGTTACAAAAATAAAATTTCAGTCAGTTAGTTATGTGCCAGGCGTGATACACGCTTCGCCTATCAAGCACCTTTCGGTACATGACTGACAAGGCAGATTTTCTCCCACAGTTGGTTGTCATTTTTTTCTGCGGTAGACCAGTTGTCATTCAAGGTTGTAGAACCCGGTCTGTTCTGCTATTTGACCATAGCTGGGGGAGAAGAAGAGGTTTCTTTCCTTGCTCACGGTTATTAGCACGTAAGTGAAGGTAATGGATTCGACTGGAAATCGAACTCGGCTCTTCGATTCCTCAATCCGAGCCGCTATCCATTACGCCACCGTTGCGAAGAAGACATTAAAGAAATGAAGAGATTTCAAGTGACAAACGAGAAACAACCTAAGCAAATAAACTACAACAAAACCAAAATAAATCCCCAGATGTAAAAAAGACTTTATATAATCAAAACGCTCAAGGGCGTATCTCTTCTCTTAAAAAGAAAAGAAGACATCTTTTAGAGTTCCAAATTTCACAAGAAGACTTTATATTTATGGCTTTACAATAAAATCGAATTTTAAAAAATGAAATAAAACTCGATGCAGGCGCGCCTTTCTATGAACGGATATGTAGAAAACATCAGATTATTGCATAAACCAAGTGGTTGACCGATAAAATGACCCCCTCCTCGAACCCAGCAAAAGAAAATATTTATATGTGCTTGTTTGTACTTAGATCGTATCTATCCAAACTTCAAGTATATCTGTAAAGGTGTCACTAAGCGTATCTTGTAATTATAAAAGAAAATTACCTGAGTAGGTATCAAAAAATAAAAAATAACAGAAGATAGATAGATAGATAGATAGATAGATAGATAGATAGATAGATAAGGTAGAGACTGAGATAGATAGATAGATAGATAGATAGATAGATAGATAGATAGATAAGGTAGAGACTGAGATAGATAGATAGATAGATAGATAGATAGATAGATAGATAGATAGATAAGGTAGAGACTGAGATAGATAGATAGATAGATAGATAGATAGATAGATAGATAGATAAGGTAGAGACTGAGATAGATAGATAGATAGATAGATAGATAGATAGATAGATAGATAGATAGATAGATTTTTTTTTAAAAGTATCCCTTCACGCCGGATTTATTCAGCTTCTATAGAAAGACTATCCTAAGGGAACTGCAGACCCTAACAGGATTTATTATCGGTTGACACAAATTTAACAATATAAAATATGCATATGACACCGTGCTGCTGGCAGAAGAAAAGCCGATGGGCCCCCTAGAAATGGTGGTAAAAGAAAGTGGGGTAAAGAGCTAACTATAAGAAAACAGTTGTTGATGAATGAAATTTCCAAACCTTTGATAATGGGACTTTCTAAGGTTTCGACTCTCGTGAGCCATCTTCAGGGTAGCGTAATCGATGTGCTATGTAAACAAAAAAAAAAAAGAAAAAGAAACTGTGATAGCCGTAAATAGCGAATGTACGTTTTATTTAAATTTTCTAGAACAAATCTAAAAACGCGTGATGATGAGAGAAACTCAATAAACACAAAATGTTCTATAGTCCAATAATATATATATATATATATATATATATATATATATATATATATATATATATATATATATCATATCATATACACTGCGTGCCAAATTATTATCGAGATAACTTCAGGGATTGCGCAGCTCAGTGTTGGCAACATTGTGTGAAAATTTTGTGTGAATTGATTGGACGGTTTTTGAAATATTAGAAAAAGTTATCTCGATAATAATTTGGCACGCAGTGTATACATATATATATATATATATATATATATATATATATATATATAGGAGTCACAGTGAGCGAGCACGTAGACTCAGTAAGAAGTCATACAGCGATACTTCAATACCAAAGACTATATATATATTTTGCTACTAACCCGTATTCCTGGAACTACTAACCTGCTTTACCAGTTTGTGTTATTACATTAAGACATTATTTTCATATATTCAGTCCTGGCGTTTGTTATTTATTGGTACCGGATTTCATCCCGGAATCCACAACAAAAATTAAATTTTCGCATTAAATGACCCATAAGGATGTTGATATGCCGTTAAACAAACAAATCACTTTAACAACCTTGTCGTCACTGAAGGAAGAGTCAACAGATTTTTCAATTCAAATTTCATTGGCGTCATTGGCGTCTAACTTTTTTTTTTATTAAACTCGAATCACATTACATTTTCAAATTTGCATTTCACACCTAAAGAAAAAAAGAAAAAAAGAAATACTTTATTTCGCCAAATTTACTTGTCGTAAATGAAATAGTGATACCCGAAACCTTCCTTTTTTTCTTCGTTTACACTTTACCAGGATTTCATTTGTTTTTGTTTTGTTTTTTCTTCTTCTTATTCCTGTAGGTTTTCTTAATATCACTTGTTATTAACCTCAACTCTGCAGCTGGTATTATAGAAAGAAAAGAATGGTAAAAGTCAGAACAAATCGTCACTACCCTCCATACACGCCATTTTCTATGTTTCAAATCTATCATTACAATATTTTCCCTTTAGATAAATAAATACATTATCAAGTGTCATCTGTCTGGCGAAGAAAAATAGGCAGTCGCTTTTCGGCTTAATTTGATGAAGCGTTCGGCGCGCTACAAATGCGAGACACCATATTCAGTAACAATTTGTAAGGGAAAACCAAACGGAAAATATGCGCATCGCAATTATGTTTCGATTTTTCAGTTAATGAAGTAAGAACAAACAATAATCAGCGAAAGGGAGGCTTCTTGGGAAAGTGTTGATTTATAGACATCTTCTTCTTCTATGTGCCGTGTCCCTTCAGGACGTTGGCGATCTTTGCTCTCTACAACTTCCTCTCCTTTGAAGAGTTTAATAAAAACATCTTTCTGTTATCTCTTCTAAACCCTGTTCCGACAGCCGTTTACTCAAGCTCGCTAGGTAGGTTATGCGTTGTTTTCCTCTGTCCCTCTTACCCTCAATCTGCCCTGTGAGTTTCAAATTTTCCAAGTCCCCTTTCCGCATTTCCTGTCCTAGAAATTTCAACAGTCTCTTTCTGATGTGATCTACGAAAAAGTTTTAGAGAAAATAAACTATTTAACATGTTCGGTTCATGCTACTACTCTGTAAACATTCTAATATTTTTCTTTTGTGGTTTTGGTTTTGGAAGCCTTCAATTATTCTGAGAAGAATTAATTCATATTCTATAGTCATTTCCTGAGCTCCCAATTTTTCAAATTCACAATACTTGGTCCGTTCTTTTAATCTAAGTATTGTATAATAAACTCTTTGGGTGCTTGTCCTGTCTCTGAAAACTTGGTTCTTTCGGCAATGACCACTTTTTTCTCTGGTCTTATGTTTTTTTTATCATTTTAATAATTTCTTCAAATATCATTTATTCTAATTCGCATGGGTAAGACATTGTCGAAATTTTCTTCACAGTTTCGCAAGAAATAAATCCGTTATTTCGTTCTCTCCTCGGTCGGTCTTTGTGTCTCTTAATTTTTTTCATTCTTGCAAATGCAGCAAATATTCTTATCCATGTTTCTATGTGTTCTGGGTCGTTCAGCGAACTTAACGATCCTATCGGCGACGCCATTGTTATGTTTGGCACATCTCTCTTCGTAGTATTAGTTATATAGTTTTCTCTATCCTGAATACCAACCGGGTTTGCTAGGCATTGTCCCTATGTACTTGTCTATCTGTTTTGCATCCGATACTATAAATAGATTGAGAAATAAGAAGAATAAGGAAAAATAGATTGAGAAAAAAGAAAAATAGTGTCGTGTTCATATTGTCAATTCCCTTCTACTACATTATTAAATGTAAATAGTTGTCTTCTTCTTGTCAAGTCGCTACATTGCACCCATCCAGGGTTGCACACTGCACCTTGCCTAGGTTGTTAAGGTTTCAAGGTCGTTAAGTGTGCATCAATTGTCAAGATTAGGGAAAAAAATTATGTTCCATATTTTGTAATATGGTAGTTGGAATCATAATCAGAGGCATATCTTCATTTCGGAAGATTGGCCTTACAGCGACTAACAGCTGTTCGTAGGTGACTCAGATAGGATCAGAAGGGCCAAGTATCACTGCAACGAGGGGCGGGCCAGGATTCAGTTGAAGAGTTGAAGAACAGATGATGACGAAGCGCTCTTTTGTTCAGTGGTTCGACTCAACGTAGAAAGAATAGGACTTGACCTGAACCTATTTCTCAATGGGTCATAGACGTAGAGTCGATGACGAGGATCAGTTTCTTACTTTTAACTATCTGTTAATCTCTTCATATCTATCTATCTATCTATCTATCTGAGTATGCTAATTGTCTATTTCAGTCTCTTATCTATCTATATCACTTCATTACACTGGTCAATACGATTTTTGGTGCCAAGAAACAAATTTTTTTTAGCTAATTTGATGGCACTGACTCCGAAAATGGTATCAGTTTTTCATGGTTAGCTACCAATTTTGCTGTACTGAAATTGCTTATTTTGGGAAAAAAAGGTCAATTTACGATCTTGGCTTATCGCAAAATTTAGTTAAACCCATCAATTTTCAGATAGGCCGAGCAATTTATGTCAGCCACCTGAAATAAATTGTTTTTATAAGAAAAAAGTGTTTTTGAGTAAAAGATTTTATCATAGAAGTACCGAATTTTCCCAACTTATCGCCAAAATTCAAATTAACTGATAAACTTTATCAGTAATACACTTTAGTAAATCTAATAATTAATGTGACACTAAAAAAATGAAACCTTAAATTCTTCTGTTTGATATTCATAAATTTATCCCTTCACTATGGAAGGAAACTAAACACATTGAGAGCATTTTGTTTTCACAGTTGGAAAGAAACTCCAACTAAAGACATCCCAATTGAATGCACCTATTCCACTGTACATGATACTGCTGGAGTATCAAGATGGACTTAAATAACATTGAACATGACAGACAATAAAGAAAGAGAAAATTTGTACCATCGTTCTTATGTTTACGAAAGTTTTATTTCTACTGTTAGTTTATTAAATGATTTGATGAAAATACTTGTTGGTCTTGGTATATTCAATTCTGTTATTTTTAAAGACTTAGGGTCTGATTGCTATTGCAAAAATAATATTTCTCAATAAGCAGACCAATATTTGTTTGTTTAAATACGAATTGAGAGGTTTCTATGATTTTATTTTGAGAAACATTACCATCGCTTAATATCATATATACAGAAAACAAATGAAAAATGCTCTTTTTTTTCCCAAAGATGAAGCATTTCCGTACAGAAAAAACGGTAGCTAACCAAAAAAAAGTTAAGGTCATTTTCAGATTCATAGCTTTCAAATTAACTTAGCAGATGTTTGATGACTCGACACCATTTCAATTTTTTTTTTTTTGTTTTTTGATCAGTGTAATTTATAAAACATATCTACGTATTCCTTAGCATTTGTATTGTTCTGGCTGATATCATTCTGGCCATGAACATGCACCTTACCATATTATTTAATAAAAATATAAACTATAAGTATAAATGTATATTCTTCATGGGGGTGTGGATTTTTGCAACCCACTGTAAATGTGGCCGAGACTAGAAAGGTCTGTGGAGCAAAGACATTGTACACCGTGATTGTAATTTTAATCTTTCAACCTAATGGAATAAAAATACACATTTGGTGTATAACCAAAATCACAATTCATACACTGTGTCAACCAGAGATCCCCTATTGCAAAACAGGAAGTATTTGCTAGGGAGAGAAAAGTTGGTCAGTTTTCCATTTGTATGAGTGCATGCGTGTGTGTGTGTGTGTCTTGCTGTTATCACTTCGCTTTGCTGTGCAGATGAAGCTAACTCTACGCCGTGTATCTTTTTCTCTCCATTATTGTTCTCTGTCCTCCAAATATTTACGATCCCTTTATCTGCCATCTGTCAGTTTTAATTAGCCGCTCTCTTCTCCAGACACCGACTACACGTCACAAAATACACTCCCACTAATTTATTTTGATGTCGTGCTCAGTTTGTCGATTATACGCTCTTTAAACGCCTGTGGTGCAATTCTGTTGTGACCTCCTGGTCCAGATTTTTCTCTTTAGTTCTCTCTACTTTTAAAACTTATTCACAGTTCTCTTGATTGACTTTGAAGATGGAAACCAGAGTACGATTTTTCGTCTCTAGCAAGGCGGAGTACCGCTAGTATGTAAGGGGCTCCAGAGAGTGTAAGTAAGGGAAAAGACTGAATATAGGAGGATGAGAAAAGTATAACAAAAACGGAGGAGGATAAAAGGCAGAAGGGGAATCAAGCCAACAGATGTCGATTGGCATCACATTAAAATATTTGAAGATTATACCTAACAGAGAAGCAAGTAAGAAGAAGGGAGTTCCACTGTTGGGAAGTGCGAGAAAAAATGTTGGAGTTGAAGAGGCAGTTACATTTAACTGTTTTGTCAGTAAAAGGGTGGAACAGAGATGCCAACTTAGTAGCACGCTTAAATTCATGCAGTCGGGGCACCAGAGAAAATTTTTCCCCAGAGCAGATGCCATGAAAATATTTATAGAAGACAGAGGAAAGCCATATCACGTCTGTGAGAAAGTGACTGGAGTCGAGATGCCAGGTGAGGACCTATCGCATTGCATATCCGTCTTTGGATTTTTTCGAGAACCTCGAGATGAACAGCGGGAACACCGGACCATATATGGCAAAAGTATTCAATGCAAGCTCGAATGGTAGATTTGTAGATACGACGGATGAACCCAGACGAGAAAAACACAGAGAATCAACTTTCCTTGCAGTAGATGCAGCAATTGATTCAATGTAGTTGTTCTACCTCAGGTCAGTGGAAAACGTGAGACCGGGAAGGCGCAAAGAGGTACTCTCATGAAGTTGAGCATCAGACATGCTGATAGGGGGCAGGGACGTTTAATGTCTAGTTTTCTATGAAGTACTTAGTGAGAATCAAACTCACTACTCAATAATGATAGTCAGACAGACAAGCTCGTAAATCATTATCCAACGCCGATTCGTTTGGATCAACAAAGAAGAAGTAAACAAAGGCGAAGAAAAATGTAAATACAACAATACTGCATTTTTTCCAAAAATCTGATTAATGTAACGATGATGCAAGGGAGAAAGCGTCATGTAATTTATGGATCGGTATAAGGAAGCGACTATTTTTACCAGAATGCATCTATCTATCTATCTATCTCAGCGTGCTCATTGTCTATCTATCTATCTATCTATCTATCTATCTATCTATCTATCTATCTATCTATTTTCTTTCTTTCTTATTCTGTTCATTATCTATCTATCTATCTATCTATCTATCTATCTATCTCAGCGTGCTCATTATCTATCTATCTATCTATCTATCTATCTATCTATTTTCTTTCTTTCTTATTCTGTTCATTATCTATCTATCTATCTATCTCAGCGTTCCCATTATCTATCTATCTATCTCAGCGTGCTCATTATTTATCTATCTATCTATCTATCTATTTTCTTTCTTTCTTATTCTGTTCATTATCTATCTATCTATCTACCTCAGCGTGCTCATTATCTATCTATCTATCTCAGCGTGCTCATTATCTATCTATCTATCTATCTATCTATCTATCTATTTTCTTTCTTTCTTATTCTGTTCATTATCTATCTATCTATCTATCTATCTATTTTCTTTCTTTCTTATTCTGTTCATTATCTATCTATCTATCTATCTATCTATTTTCTTTCTTTCTTATTCTGTTCATTATCTATCTATCTATCTATCTATTTTCTTTCTTTCTTATTCTGTTCATTATCTATCTATCTATCTATCTATCTATTTTCTTTCTTTCTTATTCTGTTCATTATCTATCTATCTATCTATCTATTTTCTTTCTTTCTTATTCTGTTCATTATCTATCTATCTATCTCAGCGTGCTCATTATCTATCTATCTATCTATTTTCTTTCTTTCTTATTCCGTTCATTATCTATATATCTATCTATCTATCTATCTATCTATCTATCTATCTATGCCTCTGTTCGTATGCGTGTATTAGTTTCTGCATAACCTCTCTCAGTATACTCCTGTCTTTGTTACTGCATTTATATTTCTCCCCTGTTTTTGTCAATCAAGATGAATAGATCAAGAATTGAGATAGATTGATTAGGCAAAAACTGATACACGCACACAAATGCACACACATAGATAGATAGATAGATAGATAGATATTCTAAAAACAACTTATACAATAAATACGCCTAGTATGTTTAAACATGAAACACAAACAGAGAAAAAGTAAGGAAGGAAGATGAAGGAAACTGCTGAAGGTTGTGAAGCATTCTCTCTTGAGAAAATTGTCAAATTGAATAAAGAAAAAAGATTTCAAAACACGTCTTCGTGATTTGCGAAAACACGAACAGTTATTTCCAAATGCCAATACATTTCCATCCGCTAAAAGAAAAATAAAGAAATATATTAAAAGACAAGAAGAAAAGAAAATGAATGAAAACAGATGAATGAAAGAGAAGCTGGATTTGACTCGAGATGGAAATAATCAGGAAAGATAAAAAAAAAAATATGAATGATATTTAAAAAAAAAAAAAAAAAAAAAAAGAATAGAAATTCTAGGAACAGCAAAGAATGGAGAAGATGAAAATTTGGAAAGTAACAAAAAACAAATAAATTTAAATAGCTCTTTGTTTACTACAGTGGAAAAGAAAATTTTGGAGAGTCATGATCGCCAACCGCCTGAAGGAAAAGGGGTAAAATTCATTATCTAAAATCCTTTCAAACGTTCATTCTCTCAACTATTGCTGTTTGTATAATCGTGAAATGCCTACAAATTTGAGTACCATTTCTCTGGCTATGCAGACAAAAATATTACGGGCTCGATGATTTGGGAGATGCATGCAAGAATTTTATGGTCACGATCTCTTGGGAAATGCAAGAAAAACTATTAAAGGCTCGATGTTTTAGGAAATGCAAGCAAGAATTTGAAGTGCACAATGTCTGAGGAAATAGAAGCAAGAATCTTTGGGCACAATCTCTTTGGAAATACATGCAAGAATTCTAAATGTCTTAGGAAAGAGATGCAACAATTTTATGACAATCATTCCTTTTACATGCAAGTTAACATTTTAGGTCATGATCTCTTCAGAAATTCAAGCTAAAATTTAAGGGCATGTTCTCTTGCGAAATGCAAGCAAGAATTTCTAACAGGACCAAGTATTTTGAAATGCAATTAAGAATTTTATAGACACGATCTCATTGGAAATACAAACATAAAATATTAAGCGCTCGATCTTTTGTAAAATGCAAGCAAGAATTTTGTGGATAAGATGTTTTTGGAAATGCATGCAAAACGTTTAAGGGACTTTGCCTTAGGAAATGTAAGAAAGAATTTTAAGTGAAGGATATATTTAGAAACGCAAGCAAGAACTATAGGAGCACGTTCTCTTTGAAAATACAAGCAAAAGTTTAAGCGCTCGATGTCTTTACAAATGGAAGCAAGAATATTAAAGACAGGATCTCTTAAAATATTAAGGACACTATCTTTTAGGAAATGCAAGCAATAGATTTATGAGCGAGATCTCTTAGGAAATGAAAGCAAGAATTTCTGAACACAATCTCTTTGGAAATGTACGGAAAATAGTAATGGAAATGTCTTAGGAAATGCAAACAATTTTTAATGGGTCGATGTTTTAGTAAATGCAAGCAAGAATATTAAGAATACGATCTCTTAGGAAAAGCGAGCAAGTCTTTCATGGGCATGATCACTTTGGAAAGGCATGGAAAAAAATTAAGTGTTCGATTGTCTTATGAAATGCAAGCAAGGATTTTAAGAACTCGACTTCTTTGGAAATGCAAGCATGTATTTCATAGGCATGATCACATTGGAAAGCCCAGGAAAAAATTTAAGAGCTCGATTATCCTATGAAATGCAAGCAAGGATTTTAAGAACTCGATGTCTTAGGAGCATATATTTTATGTGTTCGATCACTTTGAAAATGCAAGAATGCCTTTATATATTAGTAAATAAAAGCGTGTATTTTAAGAAAAGCAAACAATAATTTTATGTGCTCGATCTCTTTGGAAATGAAAGGAAACATTTTTAGGGCTCGATGCCTTAGAAAATGCAAACAATAATATTATGGGCCCGATCTCTTTGGAAATGTAAGTGAAAATTTTAAGGGCGTGATGTCTTAGAAAATGCAAGCCGAAAATTTACAGGCGCAATGACATAAGAAACGCAAGCCAGAATTTTATGGGTCCGATCTCTTTGGAAATGCAAACATAAATTTTAAGGGCTCAATGACTTAGGAAGTGTAAGCAAGAATATTAAAGCCACAATCTCTTAGGAAATGAAAGTATGAATTTTATGTACCCGATCTCTCTCGAAAGGCAACCAAAAATTTTAATGGTACTATCTCTTTGGAAATGAAAGCAAAAATTTAATGGGCACGATCTCTTTGGAAATAAAAGCAAAAATTTAATGGGAACGATCTCTTTGGAAATGTAAGCAAAAATTTACTGGGCACGATCTCATTGGAAATAAAAGCTAAAATTTAATGGGAACGATCTCTTTGGAAATGAAAGCAAAAATTTAATGGGCACGATCTCTTTGGAAATAAAAGCAAAAATTTAATGGGCACGATCTCTTTGGAAATAAAAGCAAAAATTTAATGGACACGATCTCTTTGGAAATGCAAGTCATTTTTAACGGCTTGATCTCATAGGAAATGCAGGCAATAATTTTAAAGTTCCGATGTCTTAGGAAATGCTAGTTGATGTAATGATAATGATACAATTAGTTATTTCCATACAGTTTTCATAGAACTATTTTTATGAGAAAATCTGTTCTTCATGATCACTAACAGGTCTAGTATTTATGGGCGTTTCCTTCCTAACATTTAGTTTTAGACTGTCGTTTCACCATCTTGATTATGTCATTATTTTCATTTCTAGATACATGTGAAACTAATTTACGATTTTGCTACTGAAAGAATATTCAGGAGATATTATTCTTGTTATTTGCTGAAACTCTTTGTAATTCTTTAGCACCAATCAATAGGGTCAAATATAAATTCCGAAATTAATGGACTTTCAATAGATTTTCGTCGTAATAAATGTTTTGCCGCTTAATGAAATTGGCATTCTTTAAATCGAAATTATAGTCAGGCATATTACACTGCGAAGCATAACATACAAATTGAATACTGAATTTTGCTAATGGTGAAATTGACCGTTTCCTTATAGAAAACTTTCAGCATTCATTGACTGTACAGTTAGTGTTATAGTGTAGGTTGTATGTTACAATATCTTTTCTATTAAATTTGTTTTTCCAGGAAATTAGACTTCTGAAGACCATTAAATGTTAATGAGTTTAATTGATTAAAAACAAATATGGCTAAGAAGCAAGATCTGATGTTAGCATAGATTTTTTAAATTTTCTTTACAAGGTTTATATACCCGAAAGAAAGCAAGAATTTTAAGATCTCTTAGGAAATGCAAGAATTTTAAAGCCCATGTCTTAGAAAATGCAAGCAATAATTTTAAGGGTTCTATGTCTTAGGAAAAGAAAGCAAGATTTTTTAAGAGCCCGATCTCTTAGGAAATGCAAGAATTTTAAAGCCCGATGTCTTAGAAAAGGAAAGCAATAATTTTAAGGGTTCAATGTCCCAGGAAGTGCAAGTAAGAATTTTATGGCCACGATCTCTTTCGCATTGGAAGCATAAATCTTATTGTTGTCTTAGGAAATGCGAGTAAAAATTTTAAAGGTTCTATTTTAGGATCTGATGTCAGAATCGATTTTTTTTTTAAATATTTATATTTTTACAATCTTTATATACACGAAATTTCATAAAACTATGCAGTTTTATTTACTTACAACCCTGGTCAAAATCTTAAAACCAAATACAAAAGGGTTAAAAAAATATAAAATACTGTTACTTTAATAAAAATATATTTGCGAAACATTTGCATTTAATTAGAAAATGTAGTTTATCAACAAACAAGTGAACATTTTAAGTTTTTAATTGATTAATTTAAACAAACATTTTTGGAGTGTTGGTCATAAAGATAAAACCATGTAAATAAAAATAGCAAATACAGGACAATTAAATCACAACTCAGTATATCCTCCATTTTTGCGGATTACTTCGAAAATTCGCTTTAGCATACTCATTATTACATTCTGCATGAGACTGTTTGGGATGCTTACCCAGGATGCATAAAGTGCAGCACGAAGAGCATCTACAGTTTCAAATTGCGATGCATGTTTATAAACATCCTTTACTATCCATCCCCAAACATTCTCGATTGGGTTTCTGTCTGGAGAGCGTTGTCGATTGCAGCATTGTCCTGCTGAAAAATCCAGTTTTCTCCACATAGATGAGGGCCTTCAGTAATTAGCGATGCCTTTCTTAACATGTCAATATAACTAGCAGCTGTTTGACGACTTTTTACCTCCTGTAACTCAAAACTTCCATTGTACGAAAATGAACCCCAGATTATAATTGATCCACCTCCACTGTGTCATGTTGAGAAAATTTCTTTTCGGACATCTTTTGCATGTCATTAACGCTTAAAACTGTCTGGGACATCATGGTTTCATTTTTTCTTGTCTTAAAACAACACATTCTTTCGTTTACCCACATCCCAAGTTTCATCATTGGAAGCAAATTGTAAACGGGAGGTTTTATGGCGAAGAAGAAGGTGAGGCCTCTACATTCATTTTCTTAAACCCTTTCTTATTTAAATGCCGTCGAATCGTTTGAGAGCTGCATTCAGCATCTGTATTCGCTTTTATTTCATTTGATGTTAGGCTTGAATCTCTCTTAACTTCTCGCCTAATGCGTCTGTCTAGAGATGGTGATATTTTATTGAGGCGGCCGCTTGATTTTTTAGAAACACACGCATCCGGATTTTTAATGAAGTTAGCAATGATAGTTCTGCTACGACCAATTTCATTTGCAATGGCTCGTTGCGAGAGATCACGTCTTTGAAGTTTAACAATCTTGCCCTGTTCGTACTTTGTTAAAATTTTACCCTTAGCCATTTTAAGGTCTGGAAATTAGCTACGAAGATATCTACAAGCCTGAAGCTATGAGTACACTGAGTAGTTCTAAAATTTTTGTCCTGTAATTTGTCATTTGTTATATCAAGGATATGAGGATTTATGTCTTTCCTCGGGTAACAGATGTGAAATTGACTTCATACTCTGTGAAACTATTTATAAATATTCAATTTGTCTCCGTTAAAATTATTTGAATTAATTTTTACCACTAAAAAAAAATTAGAAATGTGATTTCGAAAATTTTCACCGGCCGGGTTTGTACCCGATCGATAACGGTTGTAGAATATGAAAAAGACCCCTTTTTTTTAGCATTCCAATCCAAGCAAGGCGGGAAGTCACTAGCACGCAAGGGGTTACAGAGAGTTGGAGTGAGAGCAAAGAGGAGTGATAGAGGAAAGGATGAAGAGACGGTTAGGGGATAGATCAAGGCATCTGGAGACGCTGATTGACGTTACATTTGAATAGTTGAAGATTATAGCTATCAGGGAAGCAAGAAATGGGGAGGGAGTTCCACAGGCGAGAGTTGCGAGACATGAAGCTATTGGAGTAGAAGAGACGGATGCATTTAACAGTTTCGACAGTGAAAAGGTGAGAGTGAGATGCCAGCCTAGTTGAACGCTTAAATTCATGAAATCTGGGAACCAGTGAAAGCAGCTCATCAGAGCAATTACCATGAAAGTATTTGTAAAAAAAGACAGAGGGCTCTACTGCTAGTATATATATATATATATATATATATATATATATATATAGATAGATAGATAGATAGATAGATAGATAGATAGATAGATATATTGAAAGTACGCTGATTTCGGCATCTTCTACAATTAATTCATGTTCAGAGTCATACAATAAATCTCCTATACGCACAAAACTACTACTTATAAAATGAGAGAATAAACAAAAACAATGATAATAATAAAAATAAAAATATCTGTCTATATTTATTAGTTAGATCCATTCACAGTAGCCAAAGATTGTGAGTTCAATACCCGGTTAAGGCAGTGGATAACTTTCAGAGGGAAAATTAACAGGAGATAATGGATAGCTGACATCCATCAGACATGGCACGTGGAACTAGAACAGTCTACCCCAGTGAGCGAAATAAAGGGTTCAGTTCGACATTTCAACCACCTGTAGAAGACCGGAGCGAACAACGGCCGAAAAGTTGTGATAAACATGGCAACAAAGATGAGGACAATAGTCCGAATAATGTAAATACTAAAAAATAAAAGTAATTAAAAGTTGAATGAATTCGACTGTTTTCAATATCAAGATATATTGGATGTCTAAATATTGGATATTTCAATGCTAAAGGTCTCTGTATCTTCAACGTTAGGCTACAAAATGTGTCCCGGTATTTTCTCTTTTCCTCCCCCAACCTGCCATTCAACAGATTTTATTTCATTTTCACGCGTTATTGGACAGAAAATATTTCTCCTGGTAACGAAACGTCCCAGTAAGTTTTGTATCTTGCCATTCATCTACTCACGTATGTGAAGATTTTATGATAAAACTAATACAGAAATACTTTTGTGTGTGTATGTGTGTGTTTGTGTGTGTGTAAAATAAAGAAAGAAAGAAGGAGTGAATGTCAGTTAGTGTCCTTATAGTGCAGAAGAAAAAAACGGAATTAGAATTACATGAGGTCGTAATTAGTCTGGAAATTTTCAATGATTTTCGGATTTTGTCAGAAGACATTAAGTGACATTTTCAATTCCACAAATCATCGACATAGATAGATAGATAGATAGATAGATAGATAGATAGATAGATAGATAGATAGGGTAGAGACTGAGATAGATAGATAGATAGATAGATAGATAGATAGATAGATAGATAGATAGATAGATAGATAGATAAGGTAGACACTGAGATAGATAGATAGATAGATAGATAGATAGATAGATAGATAGATAGATAGATAGATAGATAGATAGGGTAGAGACTGAGATAGATAGATAGATAGATAGATAGATAGATAGATAGATAGATAGATAGATAGATAGATAGATAAGGTAGACACTGAGATAGATAGATAGATAGATAGATAGATAGATAGATAGATAGATAGATAGATAGATAGATAAGGTAGAGACTGAGATAGATAGATAGATAGATAGATAGATAGATAGATAGATAGATAGATAGATAGATAGATAAGGAACATACTAAGATAGATACGAATACAGTGAGATAGATGTGAAATTATTGAGATAGATATGAACAGATTGAGACACATAGATATGAACAGACTGACATAGAGAGATAGATAGATAGATAGATAGATAGATAGATAGATAGATAGATAGATAGATAGATAGATAAGGAACATACTAAGATAGATACGAATACAGTGAGATAGATGTGAAATTATTGAGATAGATATGAACAGATTGAGACACATAGATATGAACAGACTGACATAGATAGATAGATAGATAGATAGATAGATAGATAGATAGATAGATAGATAGATAGATAAGGTAGAGACTGACATAGATAGATAGATAGATAGATAGATAGATAGATAGATAGATAGATAGATTATGAACAGTCTGAGATAGATAGGAACTAATATAGTGAGATAGATACATTTGAACAGATTGAGATGTGAAAATACTGAGATAGATAATGAACAGACTGAAATAGATACGAATAGGTTGAGATAGATAGATAGAGAGAGAGAGAGATATATATAGAGAGAAGGAGAGATAGATAGAGAGAGGGAGAGATAGATAGAGAGAGGGAGAGAGAGAATCGTAAAAGGAAAGGTTTTGACAAAAGACCTGAAGCAAAAGCAAGATCCTCGATAAAAAGGCAAAGAAACAAAAGAAAGAAAATGATTTACCTGAGAAAAGAGTCCTCTTCTCCCGTCAGATTTTTTCCTTCACTCAACCCAGGGATTTTCTTGATCACCGCTTCTCTTGGCCACCGGTTTAGACCAACTTTGCGAACTCTAGGAGTTTTCCACAAGGACTTGTTGAACACTACAACACCAGACTGGTCGGCCATTTTTACAATCTACCACACCTCTTTCTGTACCCCTCGCTTCTCTTCCCTCTTGTCTGCCCACTGCCTCGTTTTCATACTGTCAACCACCCTCTTCTCAATTACTTTCAGTCTCTTCTTTCAGTTTCCATTTTGAAATTTTGCCAGCGATTCACTCCCCGTCCTCTTCCAAGCAGAGAGTAAATAAAAAAAAATTCCTGGTCTATTCATTCCTTCAATCAATCGTTCTGTGTCAGTTTCCTATCTAGACTTAGTTAGATTGATTGATCTCTCTGGGGGTGAACGTAAGGGTATGTGACATGATTTCACTTCTCTGAATTGTCTATGCGTGTACATGAGACATACAGACAGACATACAAAAAGACAGAGAGATGCCGCCTTTATTCTTCCATTTGAACTAATGCGTATTTACACACGATATCATATGTGCAGTTGTGTATCTGATTGCCTCTCCATGTCAATAAACATCTGTGCATATGTGAATGGATTCTTACACTGTGTGCGTCTGTCATTGTCTCGAAGTAGATGTGTGTTGTACATATGGGACAGCCTATCGTTGTACAAGAATAAACATGGACCACGATCTAACAGCAGAAGAGAACAGCTCTCGCAAGCCATTGCTATTTCATATTTAACCATCTCGAAGTGCTCCATAGCTGTAGCCATTCGGTAAATTTCGCTTAATCCAACATATATCTATGTTATTCAGTTTTTTCTATCTTCTTCTATCTTATTTGCTCGTTTATCACAACATAAGGGTCGTTTTCCCATTCTACGACCGTTGCTTGCCGAATACAGTCTAGCCGGCGGAAAGTTTTGAAATCGCATTTTAAGTTTTCTATTCGTGTCTAGCGTCATTCTATTCTGAAAAAAATTGGTCAAAATTAATTTAAACGATGACAGTTTAAAATTTTATAGTTTACTGGAATGAAATCAGTGGAAATTAGATAAAATTAAAAAAAATAGTTGTCTTCACACATCCTCTTTCTATGGGTTAAACAGTAGTGCAAACTAGGCTCTGCAGACTTGGTCGGCAACTAATCTAGGAGAAGAACAACAAATTCAAAAACCAGTTGTGTATGGAGCAAACAATTTTGTCCCATGAAATATGTACTTGCTAAAAAATCTACAGCAGGATTCTGTCGCACTTCTCGCTTGAGAAACTCTCTTCTGGTTTCTTGCTTTCCGGTCAACTTTGACCTTCAAATATTTAAGTGCAATGTCAATCGTTATCACTTTTCTTTTTCTCTTATTCTTTCCATCTCAGTACCCCCCTTGCGTCTTAGTAGCTTTCTTGCCTTTCTTGGGGTGAAATGACTAAAATAAATTGCGATTATATTACAATGATATTTACCCTGTAAAAGGCTCAAGAGCCACTCGAGGTAAATGGTTGCATAAGGAAAAAGCCTTAGAAGGAACCGGAAACCCAATCCTAAACAAGAAACAAGGGATACACCTTCTACTTCTGTCCAAAAAGCAAGGAGGAGTATAATAGTTTTAACTATCAGGTACTTATAGTAACAAAAAAAGTGGGATATATAAAACAAAGCGCTAAGTAGAAATAAGAAAAATGCCTTTATGAAAATAAGCAAAACAATAAAAGATTGGAAAATGCCCTTAGAAACAAAGAAACAGTTGTTGGGCTGCTAAGTAATGTTTAATCTTTTATACGATAGTGAATGTTGAACAGTTTTCTCAGAAATAAAAAGGGACTTGAAGCCACAGTGCCGTAGTAGTAGTACCAAAATAGATACAGTAAATGAGACTTGAGAAGGATTTAAGGAGATAAGGAATAGTAGCAGGAAATAAAGCTAGCTATCACAAATTCGTAGAGAAGCACCTCCGAATGGCTGCATAAAGCAGCAGCAGCACCAGCACCATCATCAACAGCAACGGCAGCACCAGCACCAGCACAGCAACAGCAGCAGCACCACCACCACCACCACCATCATCAACAGCAACAGCAGCACCAGCACCAGCACCATCATCAACAGCAACAGTAGCAGCACCACCATCATCAACAGCAACAGCAGCAACACCACCGCCATCATCAACAGCAACAGCAGCATCACCACTACCACCATCATCAACAGCAACAGCAGCAGCAGCAGCACCAGCACCACCACCATCATCATGAACAGAAACAGCAGCAGCGCCACCACCATCATCATCAACATCAACAGCAACAGAAGCAGCAGCACCACCACCATCATCAACAGCAACAGCAGCATCACCACTACCACCATCATCAACAGCAACAGCAGCAGCACCACCACCATCATCAACAGCAACAGCAGCAGCACCATCATCATCAACAGCAACAGCAGCAGCACCACCACCAACAACAACAACAACAGAAGTCGGCTTGCTTCTATCCCATTGTTCACTATCACTACCACACCTCTTTCTGTACCCCTCACTTCTCTCCCCTTATGTCTGCCCACCGTCTATCTATCTATCAATCAATCTATCAATCTATCTATCTAACTATCAATCCTTCTATCTATGTGTTTGTGTGTGTGAATCAGTTTTTACATTGTTTATCTATCGATGTGTATGTTTCTATTTTTTCCAGTATGCATCTATCTATCTATCTATGTAATGGTCCGGTTCCTTGTACCACGGTGATAGTCCAAGGTAGAACCAATAAAGAACTCGAAGGCGGATATGGAATAGCACAGATATATTACAAACAGGAATATATACACAGAAGTAGAAAGTGTTAGTACGAACAACCAGGTTTAGTAGAAATTGTCTGAATACGACTCTGTTTCGGACTGCCTCTGACTCGACTGACTGACTCGCTCGCTCTGACTGACTGGCAGACTCCAGACTTCAGACTGAACTCCCGACTTCAGACGGAACAGTATTTAGTCACTCCCCTCCCCGCCACGAGGGTATCATGTGGCACAAAGCCGGTTTAACGTGGGATCTCCGAGCCCGTGGGATCTCCGAGCCCGTGGGATCTCCGAGCCCGTGGGATCTCCGAGCCCGTGGGCTCGGCCAAAAATATGCCCTTTGAACCCGTATACACGGGTTCAGGGTCGGTTAACCTCACCGAAAGAGACTCCGCCCTTCGGCGTAGCCTTGTTCAGGTTCCTCCCCGCCCGAAGGCAGAGAGTTCAACCGATCAACCGGTCGCCCGACTTCAGACGGAACTCTCCGCTTCCTCTTGAGGCGCAGTATTTATTACGAATGGAATAGTCCATTATGTTATTGCAGGTAAGGTCCCATAACAATTTAACTATCTATCTATCTATCTATCTATCTATCTATCTAAGTATGTGCATATCTATGTATCTATCTATCGCAAAGTTATTCTAAACCGGTGGCCAAGAGAAGCGGTGATCAAGAAGATCCCTGAGTTGAGTGAAGAAAAAATCTGACTGGAGAGGAGGACTCTTTTCTCAGGTGAAATCATTTTCTTTCTTTTGTTTCTTTGTATTTATGTCAAGTATCTTGGTTTTGCTTCAGGTCTGTTGCCAGAACCTTTCCTTTTACCATTCTCTCTCTCTCTCTCTCTCTCTCTATCTATCTATCTATCTATCTATCTATCTATCTCGTTTGTGAGCAGCACAACCGGGTCATTCTATCAACAGTTTTTTTGTCACAAACGGCGAAATGAATCTATTATGTTGTTTCTCTTTGTATCAGTGAGCCAATGGCAGCGGCAGGCGTACGCCCCCATCTTTTTTTGACGTAATTGGATTTTTTTTTGCGCAGAAGTAAAAGGAAACTAGTGACGACAATCAGAAACACATAAAGGCTTGGAGACTTTAACACACATAGGTACACTGAAGGCAAAAGGCGCAAGAGAAAAAGGTCCGAGTAAATAGGCAGCAAACAGGGATCACGAAGACAAGAAGTAATGATAAAGGAGCCAGATTTATTTTGCACGAAAGAAGACAGGAAGTTGTGAAGAGATATGATCGCCCGCAAAGAATATAGCACATAGGAATACAGAAAGATAGATTCTTTATATATATATATATATATATATATATATATATATATATATATATATATATATATATATATATATATATATATATATATATATATATATATATATATATATATATATATATATATATATATATATATAGCGAGACTCTTCGCAAGCCGAATTGAGTCACTGTCGGTCACTGGGCGTGTTTCCAAAAATAAATACGCTAAAAATCCACCTTCATCCCGACCGTGCGCCGACAGATTAGTGGTAGAATATCCGCCTGATACCAATTCAGTTGGGTTTCGATCCTAGCTAGAGGCAACCGAATGTCTAGCCGCACTGATGAGCTGTGATACAGCGAAACAGTCTGTCTGTGGATGACATTATATATATATATATATATATATATATATATATGTGTGTGTGTGAGGAATCATGTCTTTAAATAGCCTCATCAGCTCATGACACATTAATATGGATCTATAGCACCAAACCCGTTTAGAAATATTTAAACTGTCAGCTGTATGCAACCGCTTTTTAAGATCAATGATGAAAAATGGTTTTAAGTGAGTGAAGCCTATGTGTTTTGGCAAAGGCTATAGCTCTTTGAACATTATGGACTGCGCTACACAATCATCAAACAAAGAACTGTACTAAATAGCAGAAACCACATCACTTCCATGATCAGCTTAGCCACTTTTTATATTAAATTCTTCACTATTGCTATGCCGTCCGTTACAAAATTTCGCAGTAGATTATAGATTCACAAATTAGTTTCTTATTTCTCTGTAAACATATTCAATCACTTACTAGTTTGTTTCATTACACTTCAGATGGGTTGGCGTATGGATCAGCTATATGACATTAAGTATGGGAGAAAAAGAAATTGAACTTAGAATAGGCTGTGCCTGAGGTAGTTTCTCACAATACCGCCAATTGCTACAAAACCAAAACAGCAACCTGAAAACTCGGCTCGTGCTCATAAATAGCCTCGCCAGATCGAGACTTTCATATGGATAACATGCAAAGCATCAAATCCGTTTAGAAATATCTAAACTGTCAGCTGTATACAATTGCTTTCTCAGATCAATGATGAAGATGGATTTGAGCGACTAAAGCATGGTGTCCTGACAATCATCGTTCTTTGAACGTTATGGACTGGGGCTACACAATCACAAAGAAAGAAATGTGCTAAATAACTGTATCACTTGAGAACTCCCAACAGCAGCAATAACTAAAATGAATAGCACATGCAACTAAAAGAGAAAATAATGACATAATCAAGATTTTAACATTCCACTCTACTTCAAATAAAAGACTAGACTGGAACCCCCTCTCTCCCAATCAGCACTGGAAAGAGCGATAATAGCTACTGGACTGAAGAAACCTTTTTTCCTGGAAAATTGCTTTAAGAGAATTATTTTATAAGTTTCAACCGAAAATATTACTAACTGCTCCATCATTGAATATCAAATGTTTCTTTGTAGGGAAACGGTTAATATAACTATAGTTATAAATGTCTAGAAAAAATATAATACACGAGGTTGAGTTGTAAGCAGAAGTTCAGTCATACTTGAAGAATTTCCGTCAGAATTTTTAACGCGATGTTCCTTTGAAAAAGACGTAGAAGACAATGGGTCGCCACAGCTTCCTTTTCTTCAATTTATGTGAATAGCCAGGACACCATAAGAAAAATAGTGGCGTGTCTTCCCGTTGCCTTCGCCATCTTTCTTTGTGTCCACAATTTCCTAAACTTATTTACACTAGAAAGTGGTATTTTATGTTTTGAATAAGGGAAGAGATGTATTCGAGCAAAACCCGACATTACATGTACACGATTAAAAAGAATCTTTTATAGTCATGTATATATTGTTGAGAGAAGACCGATTGCATGTTTGTACATGGGTGTTTAGCTACATATGTCGTATATACAAGTGTTTGTCAATGTGTCGGCAAATAGAAGGCGATCGCTAGAGAACTTAAATTAAAACAAACACAGATTTAAAAAAAAAAAGCATAATGTTACGAATAATGGGGCAAGTGGTGAGAACATTACCGTTCCGATCGGTTTCGAATTTTATTATGGTCGATTTTTCAATCTGATGGCTTCTTGATAATATCAACCTGAAGTTACGATCCCAGATTACGGGAACGTTTAAAATCCCTAGCAGAACGGGAAAGGGAGAGGGTTGGTAAAATAGATAAACGTTGCTAAGAGCGACAAAGGATATGAAAATATAGAGCGTCATGATCGGGCACGTCCTGAAGTGACACGGCACACAGAAGAAGACGTGTTTCTCTGGTTATTTGAATTTGCTAAATGAGACTCAAATTCTTCAGTGAAGATTAAGCTCAATGAAAACATCGACATCCAATGAATGTTTGATGGCTACCTCTGCGATACACAAAGGGTCAATTGGTTACCAGTTTGTAAATGGATATTTCTTTGAGTTTAGTTACGCTGTAACTTACTATTTTTACAGGCTGACTTCAGTCGTAAATGGACGCGACGTGGGAGGGAAGTGGAATGTTTCCGAATACAAAATAAAATTATTTAATATCAACCAAAATTACAAGTTGCTATGGCACAATAGAGTAAAGCAGTAGATAGATAGATAGATAGATAGATAGATAGATAGATAGATAGATAGATAGATAGATATGGAGGGACTAATAGATAGATAGATAGATAGATAGATAGATAGATAGATAGATAGATAGATAGATATGAAGGGACTAATAGATAGATAGATAGATAGATAGATAGATAGATAGATAGATAGATATGAAGGGACTAATAGATAGATAGATAGATAGATAGATAGATGTGCACATACTCAGATAGATAGATAGATAGATAGATAGATAGATAGATAGATAGATAGATAGATAGATAGATGTGCACATACTCAGATAGATAGATAGATAGATAGATAGATAGATAGATAGATAGATAGATAGATGTGCACATACTTAGATAGATAGATAGATAGATAGATAGATAGATAGATAGATATGAAGGGACTAATAGATAGATAGATAGATAGATAGATAGATAGATAGATAGATAGATAGATAGATAGATAGATAGATAGATAAAAACAATGCTTGCATAGAAGCCAACACTGCGTGATTACTGTCAGTGTGTATATATATGCATATATACGAAGGAATATACTCTTAAGGTGTGCTATATTTATGGAATAAAGTGGTCAGTATCAGACATAGAGAGTGTGTAAATACAAAAGTGAACATTGACGTCAACACTTCGAGGCGACAGGCTGTTTCATGAGAAATGTGTTATTGTTTTGGAATGTGCAGTCGCAACGCTGAGTTTGAATTTAATTGAATTGCGACTGCACGTTCCAAAACAATAACACATTTCTCATAGCATTTTTCGGATTACAACTGTATTTTCGTTGACAACTTATTACTGAGAGTAAAAACAAGAACAAAATCTATTCCATACCTGAGGATGTCTGTAGGAACAGACGAAAGCTTGTAAAAATAATAAGACCTTATGCAACTGAAATTTATAAAACAGGATCTTTTCATTCATAAACAGGTTTGGGGTTTTTCTATATTATTTGAATTGTTCGCGAAGATGGATTTCTCGCCATTTAAATCATTAACCTTTGTATTTGTTTTTTGTATGAATAATTCATGAATTTGTAAATTAATTGCACCTTTATTGAAATTTATATATATATATATATATATATATATATATATATATATATATATATATATATATACTCCTGGTCAAAATCTTAAGAACAAATACAAAACAGTAAAAAAAAATATAAAATTTAATTAAAATATATTTGCGAAACATTTTCATTTAATTAGAAAATGTAGTTTATCAACAAACAAGTGAAAAAGATAAGCTTTTAATTGATTAATTTAAACAAACATTGAAAAAATATTTTTTGGTTGGTCATAAATACCATGTAAATAAAAATAGAAAAAACAAAACAAATAAATTACAACGACAATTTAATCTTCAGTATATCCTCCATTTTTTGTGAATTACTTCGAAAATTCGCTTTGGCACAAATATTTTTAACTTCTGCATCTGGGTGCTTGGGATGCTCGCCCAGGATGCATAAACTGCACTACGAAGGGCATCCACAATTTCAAATTGTGATCCATGTTTATAAACATCGATCCCCAAACATTCTCGATTGCGTTTAAATCTGGAGACGGTGGATAGCTCAAAAGCTGAATGTTATTTTCAAAAAAAAATCTCCTTCGACTTTCGGGCGTTGTGGATTGCAGGATTGTCCTGCTGGGAAATCCAGTTCTCTATACATAGATGAAGGCCTTCAGTAATTAGTGATGCCTTTCTTCACATGTCAATGTAACTAGCAGCTGTTTGACGACGTTTTACCTCCTGTAACTCAAGAGTTCCATTGTATGAAAATGAACCCCAGATTATAATTGACCCACCTCCACTCTGTCATGTTGAGAAAATTTCTTTTCGGTTATCTTTTGTATGCCATTAACGCTTAAAACTGTCTGGACCATCATGGTTGCATTTTTTCTCGTCTGAAAACAACACATTCTTTCATTTATCCACATCCCAAGTTTGATCAATGGAGACAAATTGTAAACTGGAGGTTTTATGGCGAAGAAGAAGGTGAGGCCTTTACATTCATGCTCTTAAACCCTTTCTTATTTAAATGCCGTCAAATCGTTTGAGAGCTGCATTCAGCATCTGTATTCGCTTTTATCTGATTTGATGTTAGGTTTGAATCTCTCTTAACTTCTCGCCTAATGCGTCCGTCTAAAGATGGTGAGATTTTATTGGGGCGACCGCTTGATTTTTTAGAAGCATACGCATTCGGATTTTTAATGAAGTTAGCAATGTGAGTTCTGCTACAGCCAATTTCATTTGCAATGGCTCGTTGCGAAGGATCACGTCTTTGAAGTTTAACAATCTTGACCTGTTCGTAATTTTGCCCTTAGCCATTTTAAAATCTGAAATTTAATACTGGAAAGCTGAAGCTTCGAGTACATTGACTAGTTCTAAAATTTTGGCCCATAAATTTTTTTTCACATATGGTCTTATCTTTATGACCAACCAAAAAATACTTTTTCAATGTTTGTTTAAATTAATCAATTAAAAGCTTAAAATTTTCACTTGTTTTTTGATAAACTAGATTTTCTAATTAAATATAAATGTTTTGAAAATATATATCAATTAAAGTAACACTACTTTTATATTTTTTAACACTTTTGTATCTGGTCTTAAGATTTTGACGAGCAATATATATACATACATACATACAGATAGATAGATAGATAGATAGATAGATAGATAGATAGATAGATAGATAGATAGATAGATAGAAAGAAAATATTTGTGGTAAATATACACATACATATGCAATCATATATCTAAAATATATAAATATATATATACATGCATGCATACATACACATAAATATATATTTTGTATAAAAAAATTCCAAGGGGATAGAATCCAGGTAGAACTCAATGTCCGGGACAGAGTAAGGATATAATAAAAAGGCTTAAACACTAATATTTCATAGTCATAATTTATTCCATTGGGATTGTAAATACGATCCAATCCATCAGGACTACAAATTCAAAAAGAAAACAGAAAAAACAACTCCGGGAATAAAAAATAGAATTTAGTGAGAGTGTAAGAATGACAGTGTGGGACGAATGTTAGAATAAATGAAAGCTAGAGAGAGAGCTAACAGACGAGAGAAGAACAGGGAGGTCTAAAGATGAAGGGGGGATATTTAATTTTTTTATATGTTTATATTTGATTTGTAACTGCAGTCGATATTAATTTTGTCAAATTTTCTTAATTACACAGCGGCCCTTTTATAAATACCCTTTAGTTTTAGTTTCCCCCGCCCCATCTCTCTCCCCCGCCCCTTTTTCTTTTCTTTTCCTCTCCCTTCCTCCCTCTTCTGATCTTTAAGATTAGATCGTCTATTGTGTGTGTATGTCATAAAAAAATTTATCATTTCCGGTTACATCTTTAATGTATTAGACATCCGACAACATTCATATTTCTCACACTTAAACCGTCTTTAACTCACCTCTCTAAAACTTCTCACTTTTAAGGTTTAATCCCCCCCTTCATCTTTAGACCTTCCTGTTCTTCTCCTGTTCTTCTCTCGTCTGTTACCCCTCTCTATAGCTTTCTTTTACTCTAACATTCGTCCCACACTCTCACTAAATTTTATCTTTTATTCCCGGAGTTGTTTTTGTCTTTTCTGTTTTCTTTTTGAATTTGTAGGTCTGATGAATTGGATCGTATTTACGATTCGATTAGAATAAATTATGACCATGGAATATTAGTGTTTAAGCCTTTTTATTATTATATATATATATATATATATATATATATATATATATATATATATATATATATATATTCTGTTGTATGCATATATATATATATATATATATATATATATATATATATTCAGTTACATGGATATGTGTTTGAAACCCATGGTTACAAACGAACTATCCATAAAACTGAAAATATACATACAACTTAGCCCTATCACTTTTTACTTCCAATAAGTACCGCGCATATATATATATATATATATATATATATATATATATATATATATGTGTGTGTGTGTGTGTGTGTGTGTGTGTGTGTGTGTGTTTGTAATATATATAATAATAATAATCTTTTAAGTTTTTCTTTTCAATAATCTTACAGGTTTCTTTTCGAATGATTATTGTCCCAAGCGCTTTTCAGCCAATTCATTAGCCATTTTCAAGCGATCCGTCCTTGCTATGTTTCGTGTCGTAAAACAAAATGTTTTATTGCATTATATTTTTAGTGTTTTTTAAAACGACCCTTACACTAAAAATATAATACAAGAGAACATTAATATATTTTATTGCAACCAGATGCACAGCAATTATAAACAGGATGAATTCGACATGCAACGCTTCATTAGACAATGTATTTCAACCGTCGAAAATTATATAGGACATTAAAAACTTTCAAGCTCACTATTACAAATAACAACACTCCCATAAAATCCAAACTAAAATCAATCAAATGCAGTATATCAGTTCAATTGAACAACTATGTGTGTCCCTTGTCATAAACTGATTATCTTTTATGGTGTCACGCATGAATTAACGCATTTTGCGGTTGGTTGCTGATCTGGTTGTCTAATGAAGTAACCTCCTTAGTATTTAAAAAAAATCTTCACTTATTCCTGATTCTTTTTCTTTCCAGATAATTTTTTTCAATATAATGTTACTCATAAACCGAATGAAAATGATTACCTTGAAACAATATCGAGTAGTCATACTGTATGAGTACAAATCTGGAAAAAGAACCATTTTTTTATCGAATCATTACATGCGAGACCAAATTGGATACTCTTTGACAACAGTAAGGGAATAAAGGGAATCACGCAAGAGAATCACCAAGACAATACCGAAAACCTCCATTTCACCCTAAAAACTTAATGGTTACTCTAAGGTGGTCTTTCAAAGGGGTTATTCATTATTCAATCTTGCCTCAAGGAAAAACAAGAGCAACCACGTATTGTGGAGAAATTGAGTGTATGCACGAAAAACTGAAAACGAAACATCTTAGACTTGTGGTAGGGATGGCTCAATTTTGCTATACGGCAGCGCACGGCCGCATACTTCTCAATCAACTACTCAAAAGATACATAGACTGAATTATGAAATTTTACCTCATCCTGCATATCCGTCATATATCTCTCCTACTGATTAGCATTTTGAACATTTTATACGCACTAAATCATTCTCCGATAAGGAAGGGGTAATCAAAGCATTTGAACAGCTTATCACATCAAAGGCTGAGAATTTTTTAAAGATGAAATCAAGAATTTAGAGGTACGTTGGAAAACAGTCATTCATCAATATAGTGCCTATTTCAACTAAATAAATTAGTTACTTAATATTTCAGAAGCGTTTTATTAATTTCCTATGAAGTGCGTCATTTCATGTACATTGGATACAAAACAACAACCCTCTCGCGACGGACAACAAACTACTTAAAGAATACCTACCGTATGTGGCTCCTAAAAACACCTCCCGCATAATAGCAAGAAATTAGCAAGATGAAGACACCATTGTCACTAATGTCTTACCACTGTGTGAGAGGTATTTCTGGGAAGTATATGTGGTAGGTTTTTCTACCCCACCCATTATAAAGAAACACAATGGTACTTCGACGTTAACAATTTACCTCGCTAAAGCCATCACGAATGAGTAATGAATTACATCCATACTGCGTACTCCATACTTACGGCCTGATGCCACATCTAAGCCACGCTTATTAAATCGCTATAAAGAACCTCAATAATCTTTACTCAAAACTTGTATGAAAATGTTTGATACCCAAATACACCATATATATATATATATATATATATATATATATATATATATATATATATATATATATTGATAAAATAGGGAAGAACCGTTAAATTGATGATCCAAAGTTATTTAGTATTTTTGCTTTTATTAAAAAAAAAAAAAAAAGCAGTCATTGATACAGAAGTTGTTATAGTCCGGTTCCTTGTACCATGGTGATAGTCAAAGGTAAAACTAATAAAGAAGAACTCGAACACGGATATGGAATAACACAGATATATTACAAACAGGAATATATACAGAGAAGTAGAAAGTGTTAGTATGAACAATCAGGTTTAGTAGAGAGAACAATGTAGTCTCGACCAGTATCACTATTCCAATGTCTTGTAGTAATTGTCTGAACGCGACTCTGTTTCGGACTGCCTCTGACTCGACTGACTGACTCGCTCGCTCTGACTGACTGACAGACTCCTAACGGACTTCACTCCAGACTGAACAGTATATAGTCACCCCTCACCCCACGAGGGCATCATGTGGCACAAGGCCGGTTTAACGTGGGATCTCCGAACCCGTGGGCTCGGCCAAAAATATGCCCTTTGAACCCATATAAACGGGTTCAGGGTCGGTTTACCTCCCCGAAAGAGACTCCACCCTTCGGCGTAGCCTCGTTTGGGTTCCTCCCCGCCCGAAGGCAGAGAGTTCAACCGATCAGCCCGTCAGCCGTCGCCCGACTTCAGACTGAACTTCCTGCTTCCTCTTGAAGCGCAGTATTTATTACGTATGGAATAGTCAATTATGTTATTATGGGTAAGGTCTCGTAACAGAAGTAGAGCCTAGATTGAGATTATTTTTTTTTAAATATGATTCCATCGCTACACAGGAATTATCATGTTTCAAAAACAAAAAGTAAAAACTTCCAATTGAATTATAGAAATGAAATTAAATCTAAATACCTAGTTCTGTTTTATTTTCAAAGGAAAAGCTTCTTTTTTTGAAACATGGTAATTCCTGTGTAGCGATGGAATCATATTTTTTTAAAAATAATTATAATATATATATATATATATATATATATATATATAATCATTTCGTCCCGAGGAAAGCGAGAATGTTACTAGTATGCAGTGCGTTACAGAAGGCTGAAAGCGAAAGAGAAGACTAGGAATACTGAGGATTAAGGAAAGGATAAAAGATGAACGGGATTCTGTCTGTTTGTCTATCTATCTCTGTCCTTTTATTTCTTTCTACCTTTCATTATATATTTGAGTTTGTTAATATATCTATCTATCCATCACAATCTGTTCATTTCTATCTAATTACCTATTATAGTCTCTTCATAGTTGGTTCTCTGTGTCGTTAAGTTTTTCACGTTTGAGTTCATCCTTCAAATCTATAAATCAACCACCTGTCCTTGCATGGAATATTACTGTCATATATGATCTGGTACCCCCCGCTGTACGTTACGAGGTCCTCGACAAAATCCAGAGACGGATATGCAATATGATAGGTCCTGATCTGGCATCTAGTCTACAGTCACTTTCTCACAGATGTGCTGTGGCTTCCCTCTGTCTCTTCTGTAAGTAGTTTCACGGCAACTATCCCGACGAGTTTCTTTCTCTGGTTCCCAAACTGCATGAATTTAAGCGATCTACTAGGTTGGCATCTCGGTCCCACCCTTTCACTGTCGAAATGGTTAAATGTAACCGTCTCTTCTACTCTAAAAGATTCTTCTCTCGCACTTCCCGCCTGTGGAATATTCTGACTCTTGCTTGCTTCCCTGATAACTATAATCTTCAAATATTCAAATGTAATATCAATCGACATCTTCTGATGCCTTCATTTTTATCCCCGTTCTTCTCTTTATCCTCAAACACCCCTCTTTATTTTTGCTCTCCCTCTCTGTAACCCCTTGCGTGCTAGAGGTACACCCGGCTTGCTTGGGGTGAAATGGTTAAAAAACGTTTCCTCTCCTCTTTCAGTTTAATCTGATTATTAAAGTAGCCATTCTTCTATATTATTCTACCTCTGTCCCATAAGGATTGTTCCATTTAGTCTATGAAATGTGTACATAAATGGAACAATTATTATGGGACAGAGATGGGTCCTCCCTTCCTCCTACTTGCTTCCCTGACAGCTATAATATTCAAATATTCAAATGTAATGTCAATTGACATCTTCTGTTGCCTTAATCCTGATCCCGTCCTTCTCTTTATCTTTTCCTCAAACACCCCTCTTTACTCTTACTCTCACTCTCTGTAAACCCTTGCATGCTAGTCGCACTCCCGCCTTGGTGCGAAATACTTAAAAATAAAAATAATATTTATGATATATATATATATTAGGTTGATGCAAAAATAATGTCGTTTCCTCACATATGCTACTATGTGAGAAAATGACATTATTTTTGCACCAACCTAATATATATATATATATATATATATATATATATATATATATATATATATATATTTCAGTATCATTTCATGTAATTATTTATTTATCTCTTTTCTGGAAACTCTATTCTGACATTAGCAACTTGTAATCTCTCATCAAAGTCGATTTGTCAGGAAGGTTACTTATTCATGTTATTGGCCCCAGGGAGGTGATCCCAGCGAGCGGCACCTTTGGAGAGTGTCTGAAAGACCTTTCTATCTTTTCATAGTTAGCTGAACGGTACAGTACGGAAGCTGTCGATAGTTGTGCGAGCAGGAAGTCACAAATTCATCGTGACCGATGTTTTTTTTTTCTTGCTGGCCTTGTTCAAAAAGCTGTTGGTCATTACAAGTCATATGCTCTCTCCCAGAAACTCTAAGGTCTGCTCAGCATAGTTGCAGTATAAACCACAGGTGGGCTCTGTGGTTAGTGAAAAATATTAATGGGCCTGATTGGGCATCTGCCTAACAGGGACAGCATAGCCCACTTAGCAGACGAGTGTGCGCAAAAAAACAAGTAACCGGCCATTATGTACAGGGTGCGAGGGATGAATATATATATATATATATGTGTGTGTGTGTGTGTGTGTGTGTGTGTGTGTGTGTGTGCATGTGTGCGTTCATGTACGGGTTGCGATGGATAAATAAATATATATATATATATGTGTGTGTGTGTGTGTGTGTGAGTGTGCGTATATGAGTGTGTATGTGTGCGTAAAGGGTGCAGTGGATATATATATATATATATATATATATATATATATATATATATATATATATATATATATATATATATATATAAGCAAATATATGGATATAAATCCGACAGTATGAAGAAAAATAAACGGAAAATTAATTAATTTGTCATGTTGAATTGATAATAATAATTATATTTTATGTATATGTCCTGAAGATGGTTTATTAGACCGAAACGTCCGAAGTTGACATTATATTAACATTAAAACAGCATAATTGCATATAAGGATTTTTCTTTGTTTTTTCCGTATATTTTTCATATATATATATATATATATATATATATATATATATATATATATATATATATATAAGGTGCGAGGGATAAGTTGTCGTCTAAATTACCAAAAAATTAAAACATTGACAACTCATTTTGACAGATATACTTACTAAAATTGCACAAAAATATCTTGAAATACTAAAGAGTAAATTTATTCAACAAAATTGCCATTGACTTCAACTACGGCCTTCAGACATCTTTCGAATCTCCTGCAACTTTTCTGGACGGTCTCCTTGTTTAAGTTGGTGAATTCTGCCATGATCTTTGCCTTCAGTTCATCTTTGATGTTAGAAGAAGTCTTGTTGTTCTCTCCCACAACTGTGCCCCAAGGCGGTTGCAATCAAGGGGCGTTGCGGTCTGGGGCGTTAGGTGGCCAGATGTAAGGAGTGTTGTAGTCGCAGAAATTGTCTGACAGTCATGATTTCGTTCTCCTACTTGTATTGGATGGTACAGAGGTTTTTTTGCCAGATAAAGGGTCTTCCAGCAGCTACCGTTTTGACCTAGGGCAGCACTACTTTCTCAAGGCACTTGATGTAGGCCACCATCTTGAGTCTGAGGCCCTTTCGGAAGATGAATGTAGTCATAACTTTGGTAGCACTAGTCATCACTCCAAAATCCTTTGTAATCACCATTAGTCTCATTCAACTATTTCCGAATCCTCCGCACTGTCCTCAGATTGACGCCAAAACACACTGAAGTGTTCGAATTGGAGCTTCCGGTGCGAATGCCAAGCAGTACAATATGCCGTTTCCAAATTTCTAGTGGACTGTATTGCACCATAGTGCTCTTTTTCTCATAGACGGCGTCCAACTGACCTTACTATACTGTACAGACGACAGAATCAACAACAACGCACTTGCGCGATATGAGAAATATCAAATGACGTCAATTTACCCATCGCACCCTGTATGTATGTATGTATGTATGTAGCTATGTATGTATGTATGCTGAGATAAAGAGAGGTATTGTACATATAATACATTTAATTTTGTTTAATCTTTTAATCTTGTTTCCCACCCACCACCCGTCCCATCTTATCTTTTTCGCTCGGGATTAACACCTGAGCCAACAAAGTGATTTCTTTATCGCATTCTATAGCAACAATTTTCATTTACAGTGACGGTTTTACTGAAGCTCACCACTCGGTAAGTTTTAGGTGTTGCCCGTCCCCACCCCACATGACATCATCAAGCAGGAAAAATGTCCCCAGCAGAGAACTCGAATGATAAGAGAAAAAAAAGAAAAAGACTATCAAAGATAAAAGTGGGACGGGCAGAGATTTATATAAGATACAGATTTCCCGAAATCATTGCATGCTCTGACGTGTGATCATGAAAAAGAAGAAATTATAATTACGATTAGTACCCGTAAAAAATTCACAGTTTTTCTGTCCGAATTTTCTGATGTCTCATAATATTTACCGAAAAAATAATCGCATTCAGAGTTCAGCGACTACAAAATACCGGTGGAATTTCTCCCTATTGCATTGTTAAATATTTGAGCTTCACAAGTTTAATCAAATACTAGACTACCCATAAACCTGTCGGGTTTCTTTAAAAAGCAGTTCATGATACAAAATGATAAGTTAACAATATAATTTTTAATTACACCTTTTAATTTTATACTTGAAGATGGTAAAAGAAGGTTTATTGTTCCACTGGGCTTTCATGTTTTAACACATTGCGTGAAAATTTGGTGTAATGGTTTAAAACAGGTGAATTCTTTTTCAAAATAAGAAGTATATTTCTTTATTAATTATTAGAAAGTAATTAATAAGTAAAAAAAATCCACCCGAAAAGCACTTAAAATACCTTAATGCACATATATTCTGATTTAAATTATGAAAAAAAATAATTTACTATATCAATAGATGTACGTTTTACTTCTTTACATTAAAAGAGAATTTTCTTTTATAAAATCTACTTTCAATATAAAATTAATAATTAATACTACACATGTGAAAAGAATGTTCCATTGGCTTTCATAAATAGCACATTGCGTGAAATTTTGAAGTAATACCTTAAAACAGGTGTGGTCTTTTTCAAAACAATATGTATATTTTTATTATACATATTTGTTTCCATTTATTTCAAATCCGTAATGACAGCAAATCAGCGTGCATCTATTTATTTCTCTGCCATCAAATCATGTGACACATATAGCTTCTTCACCTTCAAGTAGTTCTTCATAAAAAAAAAAAAAAGAATTAATGTATTGCAATGAATTGTCTAAATATATGTTGTGTTATGCACTTCGAAATTTATTTAATAATGTCGTTTTAAGATTGTTTATTATTCTTCACGCGCATAATGGTATATATTATGCAAGTATTTGTTTATATCGGCGGATTGATACAAGAATATGTATCGAAAACAAAAACTGAGTTTACTATTAAAAATGCCGTAAAAACAGCTAAAGAAACCTTTTGTGTAATTTTAAGGAAATTGGCCGCTGCATTCGGCAGCGGTTCATAGTACAATATTATTTGAGGTATTATCCAACGTTTAACCTGCTTCCCGAGAACACACATAAATACATAAAAGATTAGAGTTTTAGTATGATATAGATTACAATGACTATATAGTATATCGCCCGGTTCACTCTCCTTCCCACCTTTTGAATAGGAATAGAAGTTTATCCCTTATTTCCTGTTAAGTTTTCTGTTCCTTTTGAAGTCTTCTCATTCTCTTTCACTTCCAGTAGCCCTTTGCGTCTTAGTGGCATTATCTCCTTGCTTGGTGTGAAATGATTTCCAAAAATACATTCCTAAGTATGAATGCTGGTTATTATTTAAAGAAGTAAGAGGATACAAATGAAAATATTTAAAACTGTCAAGTTTTTCTATTTCACTGAAGCATACGTTAAACATATGAGAGAGTTATTAACTCCTCTGTTTCTTTATTTCTTTCTTTCTTTCTTTCACTGAAACCAAACAGCATCTCTGATATGTCTTTTGCGTCTTTCCTTGCGATCAAAATGGAATAGGCTATTATTTATAAGGTATCGTCAGAACGTAACGTACGCGTTAACAAATGAAGGACCAAACAGAATTATAATGTGATTATTATTATTATTATTATTATTATTATTATTATTATTATTATTGTGTATGCTATGTTTCATGCTTTGTATCCTGTAGAGCCAGGTTCAAACTATGGTCCTTAGTCCCTATAGGAGAATTGTCATTTAATTGATAGCACTTTTCTTAGTATATGGGATGTTCCTGGGTGATCTTCTGGGCCACTTGTATGTTGATGTTACCTCGGACACTTAGTAAAATTGTCTATTCCTTTTCTCATGAGTCCCAGAGCTCTGATTACTATTGGTACAATATCAGTCTTTATTCCCCACATCGTGTTAATCTCGATCTTCAGGTCCTTGTATTTGAACAAATTCTCGGTCAATTTTATGAAGGTGTTTCTCTCAGATAGTACTGCTATGTCAATAAGTATACACTTACTGAATTTCTTGTCTTTTATGATAATACCAGGTCTGTTGGCTTTTATTTCCCTGTTAGTTCGAATCGGCATGTCCCAGAGAACAGTTACATCTTTATTTTGGGTAACTGTGTCTGGTTGTGTGTCATATCTCTTAGTGGTTTCGATTTTGTGCTCCTTGCATATCTTCCAGTGCACATATGTCGCTACCTTGTTATGTCTCTGGGTATACTCATTGTTATATATTGTATATTTATTATTATTATTATTATTATTATTATTATTATTATTATTATTATTCTAGAAAATGGAAAGCGAGCAGCAGGTCAAGAAAGTGACATTGAAGTCGAATATACTCATAATGACACCCAGTCTGATAAGTATTTACCAGGCATACGCAGTACAGCCAAATGTACGCTATATGGCGACAAGTTTTGATAAACATAGCGCATAACCCTCCAGACGAGACCCAGTTAGAAATACTTTCAAGTCAGAAAACTTAGTCCATAACCTTCGATAACTTTCTGTTTTCGTCTATGTGCCTCGTCCATTCAGAGGTTAGCGATCATGGTTCTCCCTATCTTCCTCTTTTGTAGCCCTTAGTCATGTTTGTCTTTTTGCTATCTTTCCTAATTCCTGTTCTGTCAACTTGTTAGGTATGCTATACGCTCTTTTTCTTTGTTGCTCTTGGCTTCAATCTGTCGTGTGAGTATCAAAATCTCCGAGCCTTCTGTCCTCGTTATTTACCCTAGAAATTTCAACTCTTTCTGATGTTAAATAAAAATGTCCTTTTTGTTTCCATTTTCACTTCCTCACATGTTCGGCAGATGGTATTCTTATTATCTATTCTATAGAATCATATTTCTACCAAACTGCGTCACTGGTATGTCTTTTATGTCTTTCCTTACGATCAAAACGAAATAGTCCATTATTAATGAGCTAACTGCTGGAATTCATTAGACGCATAATAATGACGGAAAGATCGGTAAACTTAACACTCACAGGGCATATTGAGAGCAAGAGAGGTAAGGGTGGGAAGCGAGCCAGCTAACCGATAAACTTGTTTAAACAGATGTCAGAAATGAGAAGAGGGAGCTATAGCAAAATTCTAAAACTAACAAGGGTCACAAGGAATAAGAAATTTTGCGGAGGCATGATCTCTCACGCCCTGAAGTGACGAGCCACTTAGAAAAAACTTTGAGCCTTATACCTAATGTTCTTGACGTCTATGCTGCTGTTGCTGCTGCTGCTGCTTCAATTTCTGCTGCAGATTTGCTTTTAAGCTTGATTCTCTCCTCCGTTGTTTCTCTTTCGTTTGCTTGCGCTCGACAGTTTTTTGATATGTCCTAGTGTTATTAATTGCTGGCGCATCTGAGCCATTAATTAAGAAAGAAAATAAAACATCCAATGCTTAGAATATTGCTGCCACATATGGCCCGATGCTTCAGCTATAGATTTAGAGATTCTTGATAAAACCCAAAGAAGAATCGGCAATATTATTGCTCTTGACCTGGTATGTCGGCTTCAGTCACTTTCCTACCGCCGTAATGTAGCTTCCCTGTGTCTTTTCCATAAATACTTTCATGGTAATTGTTCTAGTCACCTTTCCGCTGCGGTACCTTGAAATTTGAATTTACAGTTTAATTATCTAGATGCAACCGTAAGTTCTATGCTAACAGTTCCTTCTCTCGCATTTCTCGCTTGTGGAACTCTCACCCGGCCTCTTGCTTTCTAACCAACTTTGAACTTCAAAAATATAAATGCAATGTCAATCGTTATCACCTGTCTTCTTGTTTATTCTTTTATTTTATTTTTTTTTTTCGTTCCTTAATAATGTTTCTCTTCTTTACTTATTTTTTCACACTCAGTAACCCCTTGTGCCTTAGTGGCTTTACTGCTTTGTTTGAGGTGAAATCATTTTAAAAAATACTAGCTATAAATGAATGATTAACGTAGATGAGATATATCTAGACATCGACAGCAGTATGAAAAAGCTCTAGCTGCGTAGATTAAATAAGGGTTTCAGTTAGAAGTTTCCTGAAGGTTATCCAGATCGACAGACACCTGAAGAAGGCTGGAGGTCACAACGGCCGAAACGTTGGGATTGTATTTTTTTTTAAATGAAGACATTAATCCGACTGTAAATCATGTAAAAATTGCTGTATATATTTTCTCTTATAACATCTAAAGAGAAAATATATGCAGCAATTTTTACTATCAAAATGAATGTTTTCCTAATTATTTGATAGATTTTCTGCATTCTTTCTACGTCTGTGTTCAACAGTTTTTCGATATCTGATCGTTTCTCATTAAACCATTACAGTTTTATCTATTTGCACTTATTTTTTCATGTTGAGTTTAATCTCCTATATCATTGGCTTTATTTGCTGTCTCTTTTTCATTCGGCCGAGTTAATCACTAGTCTTTTTTCTCCTGTCACCGATATCCGCACGATCAGCGAAGATAAGCAACGTCCACCTTGGGAATACCAGGTGCTGTAAGCTTGGCTGTGCGGGTGGTGTAATGGATAATGGCTCGGAATTGTTAATCGGAGAGCCGAGTTCCAATTCCAGTTGAGTTTGTTATATTCACTTACGCGCAAATACCCTTGGAAATGCTATAAATCCACCTCTTCTCACCCCAGCTATGGGTTAATAGGTAAGATTTCTTTCACTAAATCATTATTATCCAAAAAAATGAAAATAAAAAATCTTACAATCTAAAAATATTTTCTGGCTTTAAATAACCTGTAAAAGGTTGATAAACCGTAAAAAACGAATCAATCAACAAATGATATTTTTCTCTCGTGTCGATTTATTTCGTCCGTTGTTATTACCAGGTATCACTTTATGATCGTAAAAAAGGGAAAGAAGTATAGGATGAAAATCGTTCATGGCCGACAAGAACGCGTAAACGCTTTTGGACTCTAAGAGAGCTGGGCAACTCCTACAACGTTTCATCTTTCTTGGCAGATTTTCTATTAACACAATGTGCGATACTTAATAAAAAAAAATTATAAAAACAAACACAAAAGCACTTCGACGTGATGTAATGAGTTTAAGCCTCACTGAGTGCTCCATACTTTTGGCCTTGTGCTACATCTCAACTACGCTTAGGAAATCATTTGGGGGCACTTCAGCGTGGTGTAATGGTTAACAACCTACGACTGAGGATTGAGTTTGATCCTCATTATGTGCTCCATATTTTCGGCTTCCGGCCCCATCTAAGCTACCCTTGGAAAATCGCCAAAACCCAAAGCAAAAAGAAGCACAATTAGTTAGACAATATACCCTGACACATCTCTAAAAAAAAATAATTTAAAAGTTTATAATTTCAGCAGGCAGACATTTTTCGATGTTTTCTATATGTGCATAAAAATAACGAATTATATTGAAGCTTGCATTAAAAAGAACGGGTAAATGGTTTTTTTCGCCTTGACTGGCAGGCAATTTAAAAGAAGGGAAACTGAAAACTGTGGACTATTTGTCAGGTTTCAATTCTTTAGATAGAGTCCTAATCCAGCGGTTCAGTTCTAAACTTAACTATTAGCCTCGAAACGACGGTATATATATATATATATATATATATATATATATATATATATATATATATATATATATATATCACTAGCCCAGTCACTAAATCCGCTTTCAAAATCTTGCACAACTCTAACTGTATCATAATTTACCTATTAAAATGCACACTATGCCAGAAACAATGTGTGGGAAAATCTGAACGATCGTGTCACTAAAGAATTAATAACTATCGTATTCGGACCCAGTCGGCTCCCCACGAATTACCTGTCGAAGATTGCCGTCTTAAAAATACAGGATTTTAAAAGCCATACCAAATTCATTATAATTGAAAAAAATAGAAATAGACAGAAAAGATAACATTAGAAAAATTCCGGAGGAACATGAAGACAGATAGATTTTGCGCTTCAAAACATTTTGTCCAGACAGGCTTAACCACAAATTTAGCAATATAGATAGAATTAATATATAAACCCTTAAATCAAGCCCTATCCACATTTCTCCCCCACACAAGACAGACAAGCTTGCAGAGGTGTTGCGGTCTCACACTTATTCACACACCCATACTATTTTATATATTTACACACTTTATACACACTCTCATTCGACTAAAAGATAATATACACTTAACACACACATATCCCCTTCACAGTAACCAATAAAAATTCTGAATTTACCCAGCTTCTATCTTAAAAACTAATTGAAAGAGGCCGTTTAACCAACACAAGGACTGACCAAAATTAACGATAAAAAACAAATGAAAACTACAGATAAAGTTCACTTTCTTCAGAAACAGTCATTCACTCCTGTAGTTCACTGCTACTAACAAGCAGGACTTTTTTTTCTCCTGATGATGGCCATGCTGGCCGAAACTATTCGAGGAACTTAACTGAAATAATAAAACAAAAAAATATTAATATACAACCTAATGTGTCTGAAAATTTTAATTCTTTTTATTTTTTATTGTTCCAAAAATATATTGTTGCTTGGAAAACAGAAAAAGACTATCATCACTGTCTTGTCCGTGTATTGTTTAATATATTGTACTGTAATTTTCATTTTTGATCATGGCTTATGTAAGACGAAAGCTTAGATAGGATTAAAAAATATGTATCAATATTGTGATTTTCTTTCTTCGTTTAATGATAATGTTATTAAGCTTATCAGACGTTATGAATAGAATTTACATAAAATAAATAGACAACACTTGTTTATATTATTTAATGGAACATGTATGAATGAAAAAATGCTGCCTAAATATACACACACACACACACACACACATATATATATATATATATATATATATATATATATATATATATATATATATATATATATATATATATATATACAATCTCCAGGAAAGAGACTCGCGGACTAACGTTGTCAGTTGACATAAAGTTGAAAGACTATATTGAATCCATTGCTACGTCAGCTGCTAAGAAAGTCATTTTTCTCTCTAGAATCTAACTTGCATATAAGTCTACCATTTACTCTTCCTTCCACATATGGTCCGCTGCTCCTGGTTTTTACCTGAAGCTCCTTGATAAGATACAAAGAAGAATCAGCAATATTATTGGTCCTGATCTGGCAGCTCGGTTTCAGTCACTTGCCCACCGCCGTAAGGTTGCCTCCCTGTGCCTTTTCTATAATTACTTTCATGGAAATTGTTCGGATGTGATCTTCGCGATTGTACCTCAACTCTATAAATTTAAGCGTCAAGATCTCATCAATTTTCATATTTATTTAGATGTAGCCGTAAGTTCTATGATAACAGTTTCTTTTCTCGCTTGTTGAACTCCTTTTCAGCAAAACAGTAGCTTTACTGTTTTTACTTCGGGTGATACTGATGCCATCCAAGGATATAGAACCCAGTCTGACCTGCCTATGAGAAGAGGATTCATACCTTTCCTAAGGTAAGTGAGAGCAATGGATTCGACTATAATTCGAACTCGGCTCCTCGAACCCTCAATCCGAGCCGCTATCCATTACTCTACCGTGCCTCATATCTCTCTCTCTCTCTCTCTCTCTCTCTCTCTCTCTCTCTATATATATATATATATATATATATATATATATATATATATATATATATATATATATATATATATATATATATATATATATATATATACCTACGATATGGAAATCCGATTTTGTGGACACATAAATGAGATCATGAATAAAATGTATTAAAATAAACTTTGTTTTTGTTTAGTTATTCGATTTTTATTGACACCAAAAAAGAATTTATATTTAAAAAATGTAAATTTATTTCTTAGCTTCAAAACGATATATATATATATATATATATATATATATATATATATATATATATATATATATATATATATATATATATATATATATATATATATATAGATGAAAGTGCCACGGTTGCCCTTGTCAAAAAACTCCTGAGATTACAATCACATGTTTAGGATTGGATTTTCCAGTTCCTTCTAAAGTCTTCACATTCTCTTTCACTCCAAAAGTATAAAAATATATTTTTATAGTAAAATTACCAACAATACATTTTATCTTCTACAAACTATATATACCCCCTACAAAATGCCTTTACTCAAATATATATATATATATATATATTCCAGAATTCTCATTGGCTTTAGAGAGATTAGTTTGTTTTTATCAACCCTTTCGATATTTTCCTCTCTATCTTGGATTGTAAGAATTTATGTTTTTCAAGTCCTGCTGTTTACCCCATAAATTGTGAGAAAAACTTGAGACAGAAGAGATGGATTCATACCTTAATGCAGGACATTGACTGGAATTCGAACTAGGCTCTCCGCTTTCCTTCTCCGAACCTCTATCCCTTACACCACCCACATACCGACAGCTTTATAGTGATAAGTCTCATGTAAATTAATGTCTTTCTGGGTAACATGTTTCATTGAACTGCCCACCCTTTAGGAAATACTATTCTGTTCGACACTCATTCATTATTTTGTGAGCAAAACACTTCATTACCTGCAGATTAGACGTATAACAACCACAGGCAAGTTGAGAGCTGGTCTTCCTAATTTCATTCGTTTTTGGGGTTTTTTTTTTTGTTTTTTGAAGCAATGAAAGGTTACTTTCTGACGTCATTAACAGCTACTAATTTTATTTCAAATGAGTTTTTTTTTTTTTTTTGTTTCTTTTTTTTTCACATTACAACTGTTTAGGTCCATTCCCACACGTATTAAACAGTTGGGTTGGAGCGCTGTCCTCACCATGGGACAAAACCTTTAATGATAAATTTGCCATTTAAAATGGAATTTAGACAGATTTGATTTCTCTTAATCCTTCAAGGTATTATTCTGATGCCCAAATTGATTCTTTAGCAATATTTTATTATTATTATTATTATTATTATTATTATTATTATTAGCCAATTCCCCGTCCTACGAACATTTCCCTTTAAAAATAATTCAGCAGATGATGTTATTTTACTTATGATTGTCTTACTCAGTTTCCATCGTTTGATACTGTGCGTTTGAAAAATGCCACGTTTATATATATATATATATATATATATATATATATATATATATTTATGGAAGAGCATACACTGCTGGTGAACCGGAAGTCCTCCGGGATTGGACAATAAATTACCAAGAATAGTTGTATGGTGTGTACTTCGGAAGATGGAAAAAATTGTAGCTAACGGAAGGTACACAATTATCGGCTGGGTTACTGTGGAGAGAGGGTATGATGGTGAAAGACCCGAAATCCCTAATGAACCTCGGCTTCAAACATCACTGATGATGTGTACTAAAGCATCCAATAGATATATTTTACGAATATATATATAAATGTGTGTGTGTGTGTATTTTACGAATATATATATATATATATATTCGTATAGCAATATATATATTATAGTAATTCGTCGAGTCTAGAGGAACTCTCAACAGAATACAGAATTTTCATTGTTCGAGCTATCGTCCTCATCTTTGTTGCTATATTCGGCCTATGTACGCTCCGGCCTTCTTCAGTGGGTTGGAATGTCGAACTGAACCCTTTATTTCGTTCGCTGGGGTAGACTGTTCTACTTCCACGTGCCATGTCTAATGGATGTCAGTTATCTCCTGTTAACTCTCCTTTCCAAGTTCTCCACCGCCTTAACCGGGTATTGAACTCACACTCTTTCATTGTCACTGGATCTAACCAACGCCTTTATCCACTGTGTCACGTGTCCTTGAGACAGATACAGAATATATTCTTTTGAGGATTCTTCTAGACATGACAAATTACTATATATATATATATATATATATATATATATATATATATATATATATATATATATATATATATATATATATATATGAGATAAAACCGACGAAGAGGGCTATTCGAATTCTATACTTGAGGCCCAATAGACGTTCAAAGGATTGAACATGGCTGAGAGTGGAAGCGTTCATTGTGTTTGGAGAAAACTCGGGGTATGATCAGTGAGAATGAAACATTAGCATGGGTTTTGAACTACTGAAAGTTGCAAGTTATTTTTATTCTCATACACAGTGATACCATCTGCACAGATGTTTACCAATGATCTGAAAATGTTCTTACGCACTCCCTTCGATCCTTCAAAGTTTTTGTCCGTTTTCTGCTCTCTTTACAAAAATCAGAATTAATAAAGAAAAGACAGTGTACTTCTTGTTTTCCTATAAAGAAAGGTTTCTTTTCTTGGTCATGTAAACCATTTAGCTCAGACATTGACTTCTGCTCGGGTAACCCAGTCATCTCAGACAATGCCTTCAGGTCGGATGAACCAATCGGCTCAGACAATGCATTCAGGTCGGATGAACCAATCGGCTCAGACAATGCCTTCAGGTCGGGTAATTCAGTCTGCTAAGACAATGCCATTAAGTCGGGTAACTCAGTCTACTCAGACAATGCGTTCAGGTCGGGTAACCCAGTCCGCTCAGACACATGACCACTAATTCTGCTCATGGTTAGAGAGAGACAGTGCGTCAGCCCCTAAAGACATATGCCCAACTTTTTAAAGTCAGGTAACTGATATACAAACATGTGGTACTGAACGGGATATTAACTGTAGCTTATCTTAATTTCCAAGACAAAGCATGTACGCTCTTCTTCTATGTGCCGTTTACATTCGGGACGTGTGCAGTCATGGCTCTCCACATTTTCCTAATTTGTAACTCTTAATAAATTTTATATTTTTATATCTCTCCAAAATCTGTCATTTCATTTGCACAAGCTCATTATGCGCTGCTTTGTTTTGTCCCTCTTGCTTTCAATCCGACCTATGAGTATCAGATTTTCCAAGCCCTCTTTCCTCATTATGTGCCCTAGAAATTCCAACTATTCTTTTCTGATGTTAAGTATAAATGTCCTTTTTGTTTCTGTTTTCTCTGAAACTTCCTAATTGCTCACATGTTTTGTCCATGGTATTCTTATCATTTTTCTGTAGAACAAAATTTCTCTTGCTTCAAGTCTCTACTTCATCTGTGAGGAGATTGTCCAGCATTTACTGTCATATGGAACAGTAACAATTCAATGCTCTTTCCTTTGTTTCTATCAAAATTTTCCTGTTTCTTAATACTTTGCTTAGCTTTTGGAAGGTATCTTCTGCTATCCCAATGCGCATTACTTATTCGTAAAAGTGTATCATCCCCTGTCAGTTTCAAGGTTGTAAGAATCTCTCAATGTAAATTACAACTTGTATATCATCGAATCACGTCTATCAGGTAAACACCGGCCTACCCACCCTTTACAGCATGTCTTTCAATGGAGTGCGCGCCGACAATTTATCACCCAGAGAACGACACTCGGACAGCTATGAAGAGTCGACACTGTCATCGAATATTTATGAGCTGCCATGTTCTTTGGGCTTCAACGTTTGTCATTATTTAATTGTCTTTTTATTGAACAATAAAAATGAAATAAAAGAAAGAAAACACCAAATGTCAGAAAAAAGAAAAGAAATATGTTAAAAGAAAGAAAGAAAGAAAGAAAGAAAGAAAGAAAGAAAGAAAGAAAAGGGGGTAGGAAGATAACTAATAAGAAAGAAAGAAACAAAGAAAGAAACAAACAAACAAAAGGGGGTAGGAAGATAACTGAAAAGAAAGAAAGAAAGAAAGAAAGAAAGAAAGAAAAGGGGGTAGGAAGATACCTAATAAGAAAGAAAGAAACAAACAAACAAACAAAAGTGGGTAGGAAGATAACTGAAAAGAAAGAAAGAAAGAAAGAAAGAAAAGGGGGTAGGAAGATAACTAATAAGAAAGAAAGAAAGAAACAAACAAACAAACAAACAAAAGGGGGTAGGAAGATAACTGAAAAGAAAGAAAGAAAGAAAGAAAGAAAGAAAGAAAAGGGGGTAGGAAGATAACTAATAAGAAAGAAAGAAACAAACAAACAAACAAAATGGGGTAGGAAGATAACTGAAAAGAAAGAAAGAAAGAAAGAAAGAAAGAGAGAAAGAAAATGGGGTAGGAAGATAACTAATAAGAAAGAAAGAAAGAAAGAAAGAAACAAACAAACAAACAAACAAACAAACAAACAAAAGGAGGTAGGAAGATAACTGAAAAGAAAGAAAGAAAGAAAGAAAGAAAGAAAGAAAAGGGGTAGAAAGATAACTGATAAGAAAGAAAGAAAGAAAGAAAGAAAGAAAGAAAGAAAGAAAGAAAGGGACAGTAACGGAAAGTAAAAATATGGTGGAGAATCTATATTTAAAAAAAGAAAACAGGTTGAGAAAAATATTGTTAAATATTAAAACTAGGGTTAAGATGGAAAGGAAGGAACGAACGAATTAGAGATGAAGAAGGGAAGGGACAAAAGAAGGAAGGCAACGACGAGACATAGAAGGTAAGCACGTAAAAGGGAAGGCAAGAAGGAAAGAAAGAAAAAAAAGAAAGAAAGAAGGAACGAACGAAAGAATGAAGGAATGAAAGGAAATGTGAATGCAAAGCTTAGATATGAGAATTATCGAGAATGGGCAAAAATTCTTTATGTCATGTAACATAAGGGACGGCAATGGCGGTGCCTGTAAAGATATAACCTCATTAAATGCGATTGTTTTCCGTTATTTGAGAAGCAGTAAATAATAGCAAGGATTTTTGTTGACGTTTGAACGAAAAATGGTGGACATCACGCGAGTACACGTTGAGAGCAATACCATTCGAGAAGAAAGGCAGAAAGATTTTATGGCGATGAAATAAAAAATGAAGTTTCGGATTTGAGAAAGAAAAGAAAAAAGAAAATAAATTATTAGAGAAAAGAAAGAACGAACGAACGAAAGAAAGAAAAAAAGAAAGAAAGAAAGAATTCATAGCGTTGAAGGAGAGAAATGAAAAAGTAAGAAATTATGTATTTGTGAACGAAAAGAAAGAGAGAAAAAATAATTTAAGGCGTTGAAATAAAAAAAATGAATGAATGTGAGATGTTTTGGATTTAAAAAAGAAAATATATTCGCGGAAAGAAAGAACGAACGAACAAAAGAAAGAAAGAAAGAAACCAACGAACGAAAGAAACTAACAGACAAAAGAAAGAAAGAAAGAAAGAAAGAAAGAAAGAAAGAAAGAAAGAAAGAAAGAATTCAGTTTGGATAGAAAAAAAGAAAACGAAAAACCGATATTATATAAAGAAGGATAATGAAAAAGCAAGTCGACATGAAAAGGAACGAAAAAGTGAATCAATTTCTAGAAAAAAAAAATGAAAAAAAAAAGTAAATATGAATCCACCACATTTAAAACACAATCCATCCCCAACCCCATTCTCTGTTTCTTTATCTGCAATTTCATAAATCCGTAGAAACCCTCGCCAAAAATTCATACGTTTCTCAACATATTCATTTCAAAACATATAAAAACAACAATTACCCTCGCAATTCAGATAAGCCTGAAAAGAATTCCTTTATATTTAAAGATGAAAGTTGCCGTCTTAATAAGGAAATCAAATATTGTACGCTGAGGTTATTTCATATTAAACTTAGCTTCATTTATGTTCAAGGTCATGACTATTGAGCAACAGTTTATTTACTAAGATACATGAAGTCATCAATAAGGATAAGATTAATTACACAGGATTAATGATCTGTAAGACTGTTTCGGTAACCATTACTCCACAAAGAGGTACAAGATAGATGTTTATTTCGCGTAGCTGGGTTTTGTCACGTGGCTACAAGCATGGGTCACCCAGTGAGAATCGAAACCGTTACTCAGCAGTAATATTCAAACAGATCTCGCTAAACATTGCTCAACCCTGAGCCGACTCTCCTAAGAAGCTTAGCTTAGTTTAAAACAAGGCCACGAGTATGGAGTACGAATTTATTTACGATTATGAAGCAGCCAGTGTGGATCGAATTAATTATGAAGTATTAATGAGTTGGCGTGACTGATATTGGTAGAGAAAAACGAAATCAGTGATCCGAGTTCAAATTGTGGGATAGGCTGTTGCGTACACTTTCAAGAGAATGACCTTAGGAAAAGCATGAATTCGTTTTTTTTTTTTTTCTGTGTGTTAAATGACAGATTAAACTAAGTTCTATAGCCTTATGTGACAAGCAGTCTAACTGAATGAAAACTCAGAAGAAGTCAACACGAAGCCAATCATTACCCTTCCGAGTAATCTGAATAAATAAACGCCAAATCCTGTCTGTCTGATACCCCTCAAACTAAGGCCACACCTGCTCTATATAGACATACCTTTTTGATCAAGAGATTGAAAATCTGCCTTCCATCTGATGCTTGAACATCCAGCATTGGGATGTGTGTGCGGATGAGGAGGGGGCAGATAAAAATTCAGATTTTAAAATAACTGAAAAAAATAGTGATTTATAAAGTTATTAATTTATATTGATTTTAAAGACAAAAACTTTGCGAATTTAAAAAAGTTGTTTTGAATTCAGTTTTAAATATCTCCAATACTTTGTGAATTGAAGGAATCAATTTTATTTCTTCAAAATGCCAAGTAATCAGAGTTAAAATGAGAGGTTTCGTACGTGAGGTTTGGAAGTTCCACAGAGTGTGATTTTAAAAACTCAACTCAATTGAAGTTCAATGGGGCATGTGATTAGAAGAACTCAATTTTCGGTCCAAATCGAACTTTCGGTCCAAATTGGACATTTGGCCCAATTCGGTCTTTTAGCTGGAATTGGAATTATCACTCAAATCAGAGTTCAAGTGAGGTTTTGAAGTTCCATGGAGTGAATTGAGGAATTTCAAAGTTATTTCTTCAAAATTATTATTACTATTTTGTAATGTGAAATAGAGGTCGCTTTAGTTTTTAGGTCTTTAACTTCAAACACGGCACGGAGTACGGCTTTTATGTTAGTGCATAATAATTCACAGATCTGGAAGAGGAACGTGCAGAGGCCATGATAATTTCAAAAAATGATCTGTAAGCCTGGCTAATTATCTATTATGCACGAAGTAGACGTTTGTTATATTTATTTCTTATGCATTGTTTCGAATTTTCACCTGGCTACAGGTGTAGAGTAAACAGTGAGAGTGGAACTCATTATTCTATTGTAACGAGCTGCAAGACTAACTCTCAGACGCCTCTCATTATAAACTAATAGGGTAAGCCTTGCCCAACTCTGAGGCGCCCTAAATCATATACTTCTTTTTAATCATTTCACCCCAAGCAAGGCAATAATCCACTAAGATGCAAGGGGTTACTGAGCGTGAATGAATATGAGAAGGAGAAAACATTTTAAGGAGAGAGAAGAATGAAGAAGATAACGATCGACATTGATATGAATTTTTGAAGATAAGTATTAACTGAAGAGTAAGAAGCCCAAAGAGAGTTCAACAAGCGAGAAATACGAGAGAAGAAACTGCTTGCATAGAACTTACGGTTACATCTAGCCATTTCAACTGAAAATGGTGAGACCTTGCTTTCTAGCTGGTACTGCGTTTAAATCCAAAGTCTAGGTACCAAAAAGGAAAGCTCATCAGAACAATTGCAATGAAAATGTTTATAGAAAAGGCAGAGGAAAGCTACATTACAACTGTGGGAAAGTGTCTGAAGCCGAGATGTCAGGTCAGGGGCAATAGCATTGCAGATTCTTCTTTATTTTTTTATCAAGAATACATAGCAATAGACTACGCCAACATTGCGTTAATCAAATATTTTTATTAAAATGTGAACTATGTAACAATCAGTCTCTACGCGGCACCTGAAGATTGTGTTGTGCATAAAACTCCGAGTCGTTCTACCGATGAGGGAAAAATTTTATATTTTATTCATGTACCTCCAAAAATTCGTATACCTAAGGGTTAAATGTATTTTTCATAAGAGAAAAATCCTTTAAAACTTTCCCCCAGCTTCAATTGAAAGCTAAAGGATTAAATTTTCTAATTCAAGAAAAAAATTCTGTGGCGCATTTCAAATACAAATTGTAATGATTTTTAGTTTGATTCTTCCGAAAAACCAATCGAAACGGACATTTTTAATTTTTTTAGAGAAATGTAAACAAAAGTTATTTTTCGGTTTTAAAAATCCCGAAAAAATAAAATATAGATTTCTGAAACGTTACTTTCCTAAAATTAACAAATGTAAAGTTAAATTAGTCTGTTCTCAAATATTACAAATATTACTTATAGCATAAAATTTTCGAGACAGACATTTCTTGACCTCGGGGTCTTGTTATTCTGACGTCTCCATGGATAAGGTGATGGCCAAAGGAGTTGACAGGTTTAGTATGGTGCACCATAATTGACATAAATTTACGAATTCCGAGTAAGAATGCTTTGTTTTGGTTTTGCTTTTTTTCTTATAATAATTTAAAATACTATAAAAATTTCTTACATTATTGAGTTACCTCCATAATGGTATTTCATTATTTAATAGCTAAGGTAATGTTAAATAATTTTATTAATTATTTATATTAAGTTATTACATTTTTGATTTAATAACGGAGGTAATAATTAATAAAATTATTATAATATTAATAATTAAATTATCTCACTTAGTTATTAAATGTTTAAATTGATAAAGGAGATAATTTCATTATCTCAATTTAATTTTTAATTTAATAACTGAGAATGAGATAATTTAATAACTATCTCACAAATTAAATTATTTTTCTTAAATAAGTAAAAAAACTAAATAAAACAAATTATTCGATGCATGACTCACACTAGGAAAAGTATACACACTATATAAAGGAAAAGTATAGACACTATATAAAGGAAAAGTATACACACTATATAAAGGAAAAGTATACACACTATATAAAGGAAAAGTATACACACTATATAAAGGAAAAGTATACACACTATATAAAGGAAGATGAATACATAACAAAATTAAAAAATATTTAGTGAAATAGGAAAATCTTTAGAAATCAATCCTTCAATATTTAAAAAGAAGTCTGTTGAAACGTAAGTACAGCAGTGAAATTAAAGAATTGCCCGCAGCCAACAATTTTTATGTCTAGGAGTTTTTCCTAAGGGGAACAAACCTTAAAACACGTGCATCTTTTAAACATAATATCACTTACAATACACCATACTAAAAAATATGATATTTTGACGAACAAAAAATATCTTTAATTATGGTAAAAAGTTTTGATAAGATGGTTTATATTAAGTTTTTAATTTTCGCTTAGTAAATATAGTCTTCAATTAATTAACTTAATAACCCACCTTACACTATGTTTGGAAAAATATTAAAACATTTTTAAACTTAAATTGAAAAATGAAATTCAAGCAAGAAAAATGCAAACAATTCTTGTAAAAATTCATTATTCGCCAAAATCTTTTTCTTCAGACAATAATGTACTTAATATATATACGTGTGTGTGTGTGTGTGTGTGTGTGTGTGTGTGTGTGTGTGTGTGTGTGTGTGTGTGTGTGTGTTGAACAATAAACTATAAAATAATAATAATAAAATTTTCAGACACTGGGTTGTATATTAATATTTTTTGTTTTATTGTTTCAATTAGCTTCCGCTACTAGTTTCGGCCAGCATGGCCATCATCAGGAGAAAAAAACTTGCTTTTTAGTAGCAGTGAACTACAGAAATGACTTTCTGAAAAAATGAACTTTATCTGTAAATTTCATTTGTTTTTGTTTTTTACCGTTAATTTTGGTCAGTCCTTGTGTTGGCAAATGGCTTCCTTTAAGTTGTTTTTAAGATAGACGTTGGAGAGATTCAGAATTCCTTTCTTGGTTATTTTGACAGTTTTATTGGTTGCTGGGGAAGGGATGTGTGTGTGTGTGTTAAGTGTATGTTATCTTTTAGTTCTTTGGGAAGTGTGTAAGTGTATAAATTAGTATGTGCGGGTGCATAAGTGTGAGACGTCTGCACCTCCGCAAGCATGTCAGTCTTGCGTCGGTGAGAAATGTAATTTGTGGTTAAGCCCGGTTGGACGAAGTGTTTTGAGGCACAAAATCCATTTATCTTCATGTCCCTCTAGAACTTTTCTAAGGTTATCTTTTCTGTCTATTTCTATTTTTTAATTCTAGTAAATTTAGCATGGCTTATAAAATCATGTTTTTCTAGGCGGAAATCTTGTTCTACAGGTAAGAATCTGATTACGATAATTATTAATTCTGTAGTTAAAGGGCCATTCAGATTATCCCACATATGTTTCTGGCATAGTGTGCATTCTAATAAGTAAATTATGTTATGACTTCTACCGTTAGAGTTGTGGTAGATTTTTAAAGTAGATTTAGTGACTGAGCTAGTGAACGAATTGGTATGTCTAATGTGATTACGATATAAGCTTTTTTTACTGTTACATGGCTGGAAAAATCCTGTTGTTTTTATTTTTGGTCTAGTAATGATTACCTTATCATCTGAAATGTGTTTACTACCTATAATTTCCTTAATGTTCTTAGGTCTATGGTATGCTAGAAGTCCGGGTTCCTCAATTAAAAAATTTAGGTCTGGTTTGAGATGTAGTACATCCCAGCGACTTTTGATTATCTGAGATAGTACCGTGTACTGTGTTTATGGTCATAAAGAATTCAGTGAGTTTCTCCTCACTGCCCGTGTAAATGAAGAAGATACCATTGATATATCTTGCATAAAATATGCAGTCATTACCGATGAAGAGATAAATATGCCTTCTGAAATTTTCTAAGATTATCGTTTCTGTCTTTTTCTATTTTTTCACTTATAGTGAATTTGGTATGGCTTTTAAAATCATATTTTTCTAGGTGAAAATGTAATAATCTTTCGTGGGGAGCCGACTTGATCCGCTTATGATAATTATTAATTCTGTAGTAAAAGGGCCATTCAGATTTTCCCACATATTGTTTCTGTCATAGTGAGCATTCTAATAAATAAATTATGTTACGACTTCTACAGTTAGCTGTGGTAGATTTTAAAAGTAGATTTAGTAGTTGAGCTAGTGAACGAATTTGTATGTCTAATGTGGTTACAATATAAGCTCCTTTTGTTGCTACATGGTTGGGAAAATCCTGTTGTTTTGTTTGTTTGTTTGTTTTATTTTTTTTTTTTTTTTGGTGCTTTAATCGCCAGATCATCCAGACTAAATTTGCGCCCGGGTTTTTACATTTCACAGTTCTTGGCAGATTTTCTATTATCCCAATGTGGGATATTTAATAACGAAAGTGATAGAAACATGAACAAAAAGAAATTTAATGGAATCGTCTAGACTATATACCTAAATACGCCTAAAAAAATTGACTTCAAAAGGTTAAATTTTCAGTGTTGCCATATCGTTGATTTTTTTCATTTTATATAACTACACGTGCGCACGAATCTTAGAGGACGCTGAAATTTTAAACTTTTGAATTCAATTTGATTTTTTGTTGCAACATAGCGGAAACAGATTCTAGTTGCTGTAGTCATAAATCCGAGAACCAGTGAGCTTTGCAATAGGTGAACATAACACGGCAGTACCAGTCAGTGAACAGTGTACAGAGTCATCGAGGCCTGTGATCAGTTAGCACTATCGACGAATACTGAAATCTCATAATAAATGTAGTAGACAAGAAAAAGAATATTTCAAGTAGAAGAGGGACTACAAAAAAAAACTGATAGCAACAATCAGAAAGCGACAGATAAATTTATAGAGAAATATAATGAGGAAAAAAGGCTTGGCGAATTTAACTCTCGCAGGGGATACTTATTCTGTTTTGCATAATTTTGTGTTCCTTATTCTACGAGGATCGTTCAAAAGGTTCCAAACCCCACCCAGAAAGAGCCATAGCTGAATGTTTTTGTTGTGGCAACATACTAACAATTCTTATAAAACGATAAAACAAATTCAGATTCCTGTCTTCATTTCTGGGCAGATGGGGTCCATACAAAGGTGACAGGTGTGCAACAAATCTAAAAATAGACAAAACAGAGGACCGACCTGTCATAAGGTATCTTTAAATGAAAGGTATGATACCAAAGGAAATCTATGAGGACATCAGACAGACACTTGCTGAGGACTCCCTCCTTCTTATGCAACTTAGAAGCGAGGCAGGGACACCTCAGAAAATTACCTTCGGTCAGGTCGTCCAAAAACCTCAACCACTAATGAACAAGTTGATGACATTCACCATATGGTTTGGGGTGACAGATATCTTACTATCCATCAGATAGTTAAGTCCATAGGCATTAGTTCTGATTTGGTTCATCCTGTTTCAACTGAGATCTTGGGCATGGTCTAAATATCTCTAAAAGATAAACATTTCCAGGACATTTCTGACTCGCTGACCCTGAGAATTTCCACCGTTGATAAGTAACTCAAAATGAAAGCTAAGTTCACCACTTCGAACCTGAATAAAAGATTCAAAGCAACTTTTGGAAACACTCTGGTTCTCCAGCCCGAAGAAATTCAAGCAGCTAGTGTCTGTTGGCAAGATGATGGCTTCTGTTTTTGGAGTGGTGATTCTGAAGGCCTAATCATGATAGACGACCTGGAAAAGAGAAAAAAAAACTATTAATGGACAGTACGTTGCATCAGAATTAAGACAACTGAATGAAGCAAGCAAATCGAAATGTAGAGGGAAGCTTAGGGGCAGATGTGCTCTTGCTCCAGAATAATGCGCCCATTCACACTGCTCAGTTTACAGTAGTTGAATCAACCAACTGTGGCTTTGAATTGCCACCCTATCCTCCTTATGCACCATGCTTAGCTCCATCTGATTTCTTCCTGTTTCCTAAACTCAAATCCCACTTCTGTGGTCGCTATTTTAGAAACACTGATGATATCATATGTACTGTGGAGGAGTATTTGGAGGTCCAGGATGTTACCTTTTTCATCATTGGATTACGCTACTTAAGCATTGTTAAACGAAGTGGTGGGAACTATATTGAAAAATCGTTTATCCTTCTAGGTGAGGTTTAGAACTTTTCGAATGACCCTTTTTATGTATTCATACATCATGGAAAACGGGATTAATGTCTTTCCAAACGGCATTACTGCAAAGTAAACACTATCACGCTCTGATTAAATTTGAATTCACTTTTCTGATCCTGTTTTCTATAACTCATAATATTTCCTCTGGTTTTATATACCAGGGAGAAGTGGATTCATGCCTTTCGTAAACGCATTAGTACAAAGTGAACACATTCGATATCTACAAGACTTTAAACCCAATTTTCTGATCCCATTTTTATAATTCTTAGGATGTTTTCTACAGATTTATATGCTATGGAGAAATGAGTTCATGCCTTTCATAAGCGCATTAGTACAAAATGAATCTGCTAGATTTCTGCTAGAATATAAACTCAATTTGCTGATCTCATTTTCTATAATTCTTATGTTTTCTTCAGATTTATATACCAGGGTGAATTAGATACATGCCTTTCATATGCACATTAGTACAAAGTAAACAATTTTATGTTCATATTTTCTGTAGCTCTTATGATTTTTCTATAGTGAACACAATTGATCTCTCCTATTGATTTTGAACTAGATTTGCTGATCCCATAATTGTTACGCTACTTCATAGCTCTTTAGTTTTTTTAATGAAACATCAAACATACGGTTTTTGAAATTTTCACTTTGCCACTTGTGTTAAATCTGTCAAATGAAGTAACATCATGTTTTCTTATTTTTTTTTTCTTTCTTTTATTCTTTTCTCATTTCGTTTATCGAAAAAGCGGAAGAAATGGCGTGTCCATTCGTAAACAAATTATTAAATTTGCAGTTTTAAATATTTTAATTGGTAAGCTCATTGGCTATTCTCGAGAGACATTGTGCACCATTAATATTATTTTTACGACCAGGTCACGTTGGCTTTACTAATGTAAAAACGAAAATAGTGTGACAACACACACACGGGAGCGCCTATGCATGAGATAGTCGTTAACGCACTCATCTGATTGGTTATTAGTAGTGAGTACTATTCTGGGTGAGGCTTAATTTTGGCCTTGTGTCATACTATTTTTAGTAAACTAAAAGGCTCACGCACATATATAAGAAGCCCTGAAATGTTCAGGACCGATGAAGAAATGACTGTATCAAAAAATGCATATTTAGTCATATTTTACTAGAAATTTTAAGCGCTCACTCTTACAAATAAAAAAGAAACCAACTTTAATCCAATTTTTCAATATCAAATTTGACTGGAAAACAAGAAGCCAGAAGAGAGTTCCATAAGCGAGAAGTGTGAAAAAAACACTGTCAGCATAGAACTTACGGTTACATCGAACCATCTAAAGTACAAAATGAAAAGACCTTGCCGCCAGGCTCGTACTGTGTTTAAATTATTAGTTTAGGTACGAAAGAGTAAAGCTCATCAGAACAATTATCATGAAAACATTTATAGAAAAGGCACAAGGGAGGGGTATGTTAAGACGTCAAGAACGCTAATGAGGCCGAGATGCCAGGTCTGGCCCAATAACATTGCAAATTTTTCTTTGTATTTTATCAAGAATCTCTAAATACATAGCTGATGCACCAGACCAGATGTGGCAGCAATATTCAAAGAATGGACGAATGGTAGACTTATAAATGTCTAAGATAGATTCTGGGACGATACAGCGAACGAATTTCGTAGCATCGGTCCTAGAAGTTGATTCAATATAATATTTCAAGGTCATGTCAGCCGAAAAGATTCCCGCGGGAAGACACAATGTGTCACTCTCCTGGAGGTTAATATCAGCTAAGCTGATAGAAAGCAAAACAAAATTTCTCCCAAACGATTAAAAAAGAGAGGTTTCGGTTTGGAAGCGTTAACATTAACAAATAATTTCTTTTCCCAATTAGCAATAAGATCGTAGGTCATTTTTTTTTTTAGGTCAGCTGCCAATTTGATCTTATCGAAACGGTCAGAATTAACACTAAAACAGGGACAAATAGTTGTCATCTGCATAAATATCGAGTTGAGGTCTGTTAACATCAGGGAGTGTATGTTGTCGATATGTCTGTGTTTACAAGTTAACAAATTTATTTACTATTGTGGATGTGTTGGCCGTATCATTATTCTGCAATATTCTTCGAGTAGGAAGGACCTACCTTGGATACCTTGCCTACCTTGCAAATCATGGATTTTAACAATGTTTGAATACTAACTACAGACGCCAACCGGATATTCACCATTATTCCCGCTACCGAGGTGAATCTTCGTCATGGGATCGATAAACAGACTGATTTTTAAACGAATAGATTTTTCCCTTAGCCATACTAAAAATTATTATTTTTGGATTCCGTTCCTCATTAAGTAGTTTCATGATTATGTGGCTACAAAGACTAAAAATATTTAATTTGTTGAGAAAAAAAATTTTTTTTTTCGTGGTATTTAATATAATTGTCCCTTCTTTTTTTTTTTTTTATTCTTTCACTCTATTTTTTTCATTATTCCTTTCTGTCGTTCTTTCCACTATTTTCTCTTTATCTTTTACTGTTACTTTTTAACACTACTTTTCACTCTTTTGCATCGACCTTTCATTCACTTATTTTTCATTCTTACCTTCAGTGTCTCTTTCTTACTGTAAGTCTTTTATTCCTGTTTTTTCTTTCATTCTTTATTTCACTTATTCATTCATTCAGTCTAACTTTCTTTCGTTCTTTCATTTTTCTCTCTCTCACTCTCTTTCATTTTTTTGGTCTTTTCTTCAATTTATTCTTCGTTCCTTCCTTCGCTATTTGTGTCAATATTTCTTTCACTCGGTTTTTCTTCTGTTCTTCATTTATGACATTCTTCTTTTTACAGTTTTTCTTTCTTTCGAGCATTTTCATTTTTTGTCGCATTCTTTCGAACGCATTTCCCTTTCTTTCTTTATCTCTTTCAATGTTTTTCTTTCCTCCCTTTCTTTCTTTCTTGATTTCTTTCTTTTTTGCTTTTATTCTTTCTTGCTTTCGTTCTTGCTCTCATTTTTTTCTTTCTACCTTGCTTTGATACTTTATTTCATTTCTGATTCTTCGTTGCTTTCATTCTTTCTTTCTTTCGTTCTTTCTTTCTTCGTTGCTATCATTCTTTCTTTCTTTCTTTTATTCACTCTTTCTTGCTTTCATTCATCATTTTTCTTTCTTTCTTTCATTCTTTCTTTCTTTCTTCGTTGCTTTCATTCTTTCTTTCTTTCGTTCGTTCTTTCTTTTATTCTCTCTTTTTTGCTTTCATTCATCATTTTTCTTTCTTGCTTTCATTCTTTCTTTCTTTCTTCGTTGCTTTCATTCTTTCTTTCTTTCGTTCGTTCTTTCTTTTATTCTCTCTTTTTTGCTTTCATTCATCATTTTTCTTTCTTGCTTTCATTCTTTCTTTCTTTCTTCGTTGCTTTCATTCTTTCTTTCTTTCTTCGTTGCTTTCATTCTTTCTTTCTTTCTTTCGTTCTTTCTTTTATTCTCTCTTTCTTGCTTTCATTCATCATTTTTCTTTCTTGCTTTCATTCTTTCTTTCTTTCTTCGTTGCTTTCATTCTTTCTTTCTTCGTTGCTTTCATTCTTTCTTTCTTCGTTTCTTTCATTCTTTCTTTCTTCGTTGCTTTCATTCTTTCTTTCTTTCTTTCGTTTTTCTTTTATTCTCTCTTTCTTGCTTTCATTCATCATTTTTCTTTCTTGCTTTCATTCTTTCTTTCTTTCTTCCTTGCTTGCTTTCATTCTCTCTGTCGTAACCTCTTTCTTTCTTTCATCTTTTTCTTGCTTGCTTTCATTCTTGTTTTTTTTTCTTTCTTTCTTACTAGCATTCATTCTTTTTTCTTGATTTCCTTCTTTCTTTCCTTCTTTCTTGCTTTCAATATTTGTTTCTTCCGTTCTTGCTTTCATCCTTTTTTTCTTCCTTCTTTCTTACTTTCAATCTTTGTTCTTCCTTTCATTCTTTCTTTCTTTCTTCGTTCCTTTCATTCTTTCTTTCTTTTATTTTCTCTTTCTTTCACCCTTTCTGCTTCATTTCTTTCTTTCACTCTTTTTCTTTCTCTTTGCTGACTCCATCTTTATCCCTTTTATTAGTATTTTACGCAATAAATCCTTATATGCAATTATAATTATTGTTAATATGTCAACGTCGGACGTTTCGGTCTGATAAACCATCTTCAAGACATATTCATAAAATATAATTAACATTATCAATTGAACATGACATAATTATATTTTATGAATATGTCCTGAACATGGTTTATTAGACCGAAACGTCCGACGTTGACATATTAACATTAAAACAGCATAATTGCATATAAGGATTTTTGTTTCTTTTTTCCGTATATTTTTCTTCATACTGTCGGATCTATATCCATATATTTGATTAAATATATATATATATATATATATATATATATATATATATATATATATATATATATATATACATATATATATATACATATATATATACATATATATATATAAGTATCTATATATATATATATATATATATATATATATATATATACATATATATAAGCATATACATATATATATAAGTATATATCTATATATATATAACTATCTATCTATCTATATATATATATAAGTATCTATACGCTATATATATGTGTGTGTATGTATATATATATATAGTGTGTGTATATGTATATATATACATATATATATATACATAGATGTACATATATATATAAGTATATATAAGTATATATATAAGTATATATATAAGTGTATATATATATATAAGTATATATATATATAAGTATATATATATATATAAGTATATATGTAAGTATATATATATAAGTATCTATATATATATATATACATATATATATATACATATATATATATAAGTATCTATCTATATTTATATATAAGTATCTATATATATAAGTATATATACGCTATATATATGTGTGTATGTATATATATATATATATATAGTGTGTGTGTGTATATGTATATATATACATATATATATACATATATATATAAGTATATATAAGTATATATATAAGTATATATATGTGTATATATATAAGTATATATATCTAAGTATATATATATATAAGTATATATATATAAGTATATATGTAAGTATATATATATAAGTATCTATCTATATATATATATACATATATATATACATATATATATGTAAGTATCTATCTATCTATATATATATATATATATATATATATATATATATAAGTATCTATATATATAAGTATCTATACGGTATATATATGTGTGTGTATATATATATATATATATATATATATATATATATATATATATATATATATATATATATATATATAGTCAAACAAGCATAAATAGATCCAATTTTAAATTTTGTCTGGTGATCGCAAAAGCGTGAAACCGTAAAACTCATATCCATACAACTGAATATGTTAGCGCTATCGCTGATATTGAACGCTATTGCATATATTTTGGCAGCATCTTTTCATTAAGACATGTCTCACTGAATAATTTAGACAAGTTTTGCTTACTTATTTTCAATAGGATCCTCTCATATTCACGGACAGGCTTCTTTGTATCCTTAGTAAAAGAGGAAAGTACCATTATGATACATATTCATTTATTCCGAGTACTTTCGACGTTAGCAAAATATCGTCATCAGGGTGGTGTTTTTATACCCAGGCTGCGAAGAATAAATTATCGTCAAAATTAAGCACAAATTAAAACATTAACATCTCATCTTAACAGATATATTTACCAAATTTGCACGAAGATATCTTGAAATTCTAAAGACTAAATTCATTCAGTAATATCGTGGAACGGTGGAGTAATGGATAGCGGCTCATATTGAGGAATCGGAGAGCCGAGTTCGAATTCTAGCCGAATCCATTACATTCACTTTGATGCTATAACTCTTGGAAAAGGTATGAATCCTCTTCTTCTCCCCCAGCTATGGGTAAATAGCGGGACAGGCTGAGTTCTATAGCCTTGTGTGGCAATTGGTCTACCGCAGAAAGAAATGCGGGAAAAAATCTACTGCGGGAAAAAATCTGCCTCGTCAGTCATGTATCTTTCGATACATGATCGCCTAAGCGCGTATCACGCATGGCACACAACTGAATATCGGAATTGCCTTCAACCATGGCCTCCGGGCAACGTCAGGATCTCTTGCATCTTTTATGGGCGGTCTCCTTGTTTAAATTAGAGAATACCGGCATAATCCTTCCCTTCATTTCATTTTTAAAATTACAAGGAATTCTGTTGGTTTCTCACTCACTTGTGCCCCACACACAATAATCAAGGGTGTTGGAGTCTAGGGAGTTATGTGGCCAGATATAAGGGGGGATGTGGTCGCTGAAATTGTCTGACAGCCATGACTGTGTTCTCCTGCTTATGTGGCATAGTGCAAAGTTCTCTTGTCAGACATAAAGTCTTCCAACAGCCACCCTCTTGACCCAGGTCAGAACAATCTCATCAAGGCAGTTGATGTAGGCCTCCGTGTTGAGACTGAAGCCATGTTGGAAGACGAATGAAGGAATAACGTCGGCATCACTAGTGATCACTTCAAACACCATGAATAGTGATATCCTCCAACTCTGCGCTTTCCTTAGACTGACACCCAAACACTCTGAAATGTTCGGATCGGAATTTCCGGGCACGAATGCCAAGCACAACATCATGCTGTTCCCAAATAATTTCTGGCGGAGTGAATTGCGTTATTGCGTCAGGGGATATCAGCAATTGACTGTTTAGACTAGTCGATATTTCTTTTTTATATGCAGCTCAGTCATTAGTGCGAGTTTTTTCTTTGTGTGTGCGCGCCCGTGTGCTCGTCTGCATAGAAGAAGAAGAAGAAAAAGAAGAAGAAGAAGAAGAAGAAGAAGAAGAAGGTGAAAGAAGATTAAGAAGCAAAAGAAGATTAACAAGAAGAAGGATATTAGCGACAAGAAGCAATTAACAGAGTAATGGAGAAGAGGAAGAAAATAAAAAGTAGCAGGAAGGTTTAAAAGAAGAAGAGGATTAACGAGAAGAAAGAAGGTTTACAAGACGAAAAAGAAGGAGAAAATTAGCAGGAAGAGTGGGATGATTAACAAGAAGAAGTTTAACAGGAAGAAGCAGAAGAAGAATATTAAAAGAAGGTAGATTAAAAAGATGGAAGATGATTAACAAGTTGGAAAAGATTTAACAAGAATGAGAATAAAATTAACAAGCAGTAGGATAAGAATATTAAGAGGAAGAAGTAAAATATTAACAAGAAGATTAACACCAAGAAGATTAACAGAATGAAGAATAAAAAGATTATCACGAAGAAGTAGGAGATTAACACGAAGAATTTTCAGAAGAAGACAAATTTTCAGAAGCTTAACAAGACGTAGAAGATAAACATACAGAAGAATAAGATTAACAGAAAGAGGATTAGCAGGAAAAAGAAGATTAAAAAGAAGATTATCAAGAAGGAGAAGTTTAATGGAAAAAGAAGAAATGATTAACAAGAAAAAGATTAACAGGAAGAAGAAAAAGAAGATTAAGATGAGGAAGAATATTCAGAAAAAGAGAAGGAAAGAGATTAAGATGAAGAAGAAGACGACTAACAAGAACAAAAAAGATTAACAAGAAGATTAACAAGAAGATTAACAGAGAGAAGAAAAAAGAAGCTGCTTGAGATCTAAAAAGTAATTACGTGTTTTTCGAAGCACTTAAAATCTCTTATTATTTTATTCTCACGATTGAAACGTCAATTATGGATATGTATTTTTAAGCAAGCTTAAATTTAAATTGATAAAATTAATTTTCATTCATTAAGTTTACGAACCATTCTATTTTCATCTCGTTTACAATTTATTTTCTATCAGATGTAACTTAAATATAGAAATTGAAAATTATCCGCCATATTGTAGCAATAATATTTATATTGGGCTTTGTATACTCATACCCCAATGTAACTTTGTTGGAAATCTTCTCTCTAATTAAATAATAACTCGCAGCGTGGCCCGGCGTTGCCCGTGCTTGATTCAAAAATCGTACGATTCATACAGCAATCGCTATCACTTGACTTAAAATATTTTTGTCCTTCCTTGCCTTTAAAGCAGTGCCCTTTGCCGTGCTGATATTGCTACATGCCTTACTTCTTGCTTATCTCACACTGCGAATTTTTTCTAAGCTCTATACTAAACATTAAATCTGTTACGAAAAAAGAACTAAACAAAATGAACACAAAACGATCAGCTTTAAAAAAGGACTCGTAACTGGAAAAACCGAATGAAAAAGAATGTTAACAACAAATACTTTTTCACACCCAACCCAGTTCTGCGGAATCAGAATCAACATTGAGTTTAAGCAAGTGAATGAGCCAATTGGAGTAAAGTGTCATGCAGATTTAAATTTTTCCCACTTGTGACGAATGCAGCTATCGATTTTTTTTTTTTTTTTGCATGTTAGCATGCTAGTTAATATTCGTGTCAGTCAACTGTTGGCTCTCACGCTGGCCAATAGAATCTTCTTGCCTATTCGTAGCAGGCAACTATTGACTCTCACTCTGGCCAGTAGAAAATGGCCGCAAACTACACGAAAACTGCCGTAGAAGCATGAAAAAATCGATTATTTCCACTATCGATGGGAGTTGGGTAATGCAAAGTTGGTCTTGGCCTTTCTGCTAACTTGGAGCATGTGCATATAAATTTTGGTGCAAATCCGTCGAAAATTGCGGCCGTGTATTCTTTACACACACACACACGCATCCTGCCTTTTATAGATAGAGATAACAATAAAAGAAGATAGCTTCGGCTATCGTCCTGTTCACACACCTCCCCGTTCTTTTGAACAGGATTAGATTTTTTTTATCCTTTGTTTCCTGTTCACGATTGGGTTTCCGATTCTTTCTAAAGTCTTTTCATACTCTTTCACTCCCAATAATCCCTTGCGTCTTAGTGGCATTATCGCCTTGCTTGGGATGAATTGATTAAAAATAAATAATAATAATAATAATAATAATAATAATAATCTAAGAGTTATTGAAATCCCAACAAAGTAGCCAACGAGGCCAGGAGACAAGATCTCCTTATCTTCAACAAAGAGGGACATTGTAAAAGAATGAAAAGCTATGAAACTATATGGATCTTGCCCGAGAGGAGACAAAAATGAAGCAATATGAAGAGGACATTCTGGAAAGAATTCTAAGACACATAGAATCGTCGAATATGTTTAGGAAGAGTTAAAACTGTCGAGGTGACCAAAATTATTTACTACGGCTTTGAAAATTCACATGAAATAAATTTAATGAATATGGTAAACCATCATTGTTGTTCAAAAATATAAATTTTCCTTCTGTTGGGTTTAAGCCATAATCTATTAACATTTGCTATTTTCACACAAAATAATCTATGGTTTCGCTGACTTCCAACATAATTTCTTGATGAAACCTGATCGCTTATGACAGATGATACGTCAATTTCACAAAAATATTGTCATATATAATTATATCGCGCCGAGAATTAAACCCAATACTTTCCATTGTTTACGAGAGTCGGCTGAAAAGTTCAGAGGCAGACCAAGATACTTTCATGAAATATGTCCTAACAAGGATCCTTTTTCAACACAGCCACTCCCCACCCACCGTTGCGGTCCAAACACTTCTTCCACCCGGTTTGCAGTGCTTGGTCCCATTGAGCTATCATCCTGTTGGTTAAAAAAGGCAACAACAGCAGATAAAGATGTCATAATAACTGCAATACTGTTTCACAGCTAAATGTTTTTGGGGTTTTTTTTTTCATGTTGGGGAAAATATTCTTTTTGAGTTAATAATGATTTACGGATGCAAGTCTTACTAAATAACCCATAGCAGGAGGGAGAAGTGGCTCCATACCTTTGCCTAGGGTATTTGCGGGTGAATGTAACGAAACCGACCAGAATTGGAACACGGCTCTCCAATTAAAAATTCCGAGCCATTATCTATTACACCACCTGCACACCCAATCTTACAGCAACTTTTATTTCCAAGCGGTCAACCACCTGGGTACTGGCCAGTCTTGACGTTGCTTAACTTCGGTAATCGTACGGGAACCAGTGTTTCAACGAGATGTGGCCGTAAGCCCTGCACATATGAAAAAAAAACAAACTTGAGGCAACAGAGTTATTGCTCTACGTAAGGATACTGAGAATGCCTGGACGAAGCACGTGATTCTGAAAGGAAAAGAGGCACAATTGCGGCAGTTACTGGGATGAGAAATCGATTATTATACGAGAGTGGGCAGAAAAGTTCAGAGGCTGACCAAGATACTCTCATGAAATATGGCCAAACAAGGATCATTTTTCAACATAGTCCCCCTTGCGGTCCATACACTTCTTCCATCCGGGTTGCAGTGCTTGGATCCGATTGAGCTATTATCCTGTTGGTTGAATAAGTCAACAGCAGCAGATAAAGCTGTCATCATCACTTCAATACTGGTTTCCAGCCAAGTGATTTTTTTCATGTTGGGGAACAGATGATAATCAGATGGGAACCAATCAGGAGAATAGGGAGGTTGAACAACCAGTTCAAGCCACATTCACGCGTAACAAACCATAAAGTCTTGTGTGCTGGAGAACTGTCCTGATGAAACAAGAACCCCTTTCGTCAGATTTCCCGGGTGGGGGGGTGTTAATAGTCTTTAGTAACTGCTTCGACAAGTTGGCATAGTACTCTCCATTGTCCCCTTTGAAGAAATTCAACAAACACAATGACCTCTCTATCCCTAAAAACTGAGATCACCGCCTTCCCTGCAAATGAAATGACCTTGGCCTTTTGAGGAACGGATGAGAAGGGGTGTTTCTACTGTATAGATTGTCTCTTTGTCTCAGGCTCATCCTGAGTTAAGGAAAGTTCAAGGAAACCAAATGGATCTGCCTCAAACTATGTCAGATTTTCCTGTGATTTGATCAGACTGGTGAGCTTTTGATCGAGTATCAAAAGATATGGAACCCACCAAGCAGAAAACCTTCGTCATGTCAAATTCATCGTGCAGAAAATTCTCAACACTTTCAAGGAGTATAAAGGGTGTTCCAATAACTCGGACCGATTTTAAATGTGAATTAAGTTTAAAATCGGTCCAAATTATGGGAACACCCTTTACTAATAGCATTGGAAATTTGAGTTATAGTCTGTCATCCACCACCAAATGGTAAACACAATGTTTTCATCGGTGGTGGTAGTTACGGGACGTCCAAACCCTGGATCATTTTAAAGACTCTCTCTTCCTCTCTTAAATTCAGCTGCCCAGTTTTGCGCTCTTGATAAAGCTGGAATGTCATCTCCTAATGTAGCAACCACATGAATGTTCTTGTGGACTAAACACATTTGCTACAGGTATTTGATAACACCACGATGCTACATTTAGTCCATTTTCAACAGTCGCTATTTTACTTTTCAAGTCTTCATTGAACAGTCAGATGTCGATTACCTGGGGAAAAAAGAATGTAGTTCTTCATAATAAGAGTTGAAACGAAAGCATTCAAGATTCCAAAGCTTTAGCATCTCCCCTTCGTCGTCTGACTAATGAACTTTTCAGCGCATGCTCGTAATAGTCAAGTTATTAATATCGCGTATAATCATTATCTAAAAATTAGCATTTCAATAGATAATCCTAGTTTTAGCAACACCTACCAATTCAAAAATTATATTCTTCTTTTTTTCCTACGTTGGATTACTACTTTCATAGAAAAAGGATATTTATAATTCATGACAAAAGAATGAGAAAGCTGGCGACATCTTTAATTATGAATGGTCGAGTGTAATGGACATTGATTCAGAATGGGAATTGGGAAAGGCGAGTTAAAGTTCTACTCACGTTCATTACATTCTCCTAAGTACAAATACCATTGGGAATGGTATGAATCCCTGCCATTACTAGCCATGAGTTAAATGGTAGAGCTTCTATGTTTAAAAAAATCACTTCTATTTTCATAAATTGTTAATGCAATGTTCCCTCACAAAAAGGTATTCTTACAATTCACAGTATGTTTCGGCTTCAAAATAACACCAAAGTTCTGTTTAAATTTCTGAAATGAGGCATAATAACTATTAGGCACTATTTACATTGTTTGGACTGTTGTCCTCATCTTTATTGTCATATTCACAGTCTATATTTCTGAGATGAGATATTCTAACTATTTCCACTATTTACATTGTTTGGACTGTTGTCCTCATCTTTATTGTCATATTCACAGTCTATATTTCTGAGATGAGATATTGTAACTATTTCCACTATTTAGATTGTTTGGACTGTTGTCCTCATCTTTATTGTCATATTCACAGTCTATATTTATGTAATGAGGTATTATAATAATTTACACTATTTACATTGTTTGGACTGTTGTCCTCATCTTTATTTTCATATTCACAGTCTTTATTTATGTAATGAGGTATTATAATTATTTACACTATTTTCATTGTTTGGACTGTTGTCCTCATCTTTATTGTTATATTCACAATCCTTAATTTCATCCATCAGAGTAAATTCTTCTAGTTCCACATGCCATGCCTTTCCTGGATATCTTGGTTTCAGTTATTTCCCACTAGTAACTCAACTCTCCAATCTTTTGTTCACCTCTGCTGTGGCTAGGAATTGAACTCACAACTCTTTGAGTCTAGTCACTGAATTTCTGCAACCAACGCTTTTATCAACTGAAAAGTTGAGTTACTAAATGGAGATAAGATATCCAGGAAAGGCATGGCACGTGGAACTAGAATATTCTACTTCAGGGGACTAAATAAATGGCTCTGTTCGAAATTGCAACTTATATCACCTAAAGAAGACTTAGTGTATGATGACCGAAACATTGTAAATATAAACAATAATAATGAGGACAACAGACCAAACAAAATGTAAATAGGATAAGCCCCCCTCTCCAAAGAGTCAATAAGCCACAAAAAACATATTAATGATCGATAAAATTATATTTGCTTATCCTCATCGTGAATGATGTTTCAATTTGAGGGGAAAGCTACGTTGATGGAATCTCTTACATAAAGTCGCGTCTACTGAGATGAATTCACTGTGTAGAACTTCCTCCTTACCAATGGAATGTGAATGATTCAAACATATGTCCATGGCAAATCGTATCCTAGCCGTAAATGTCTGAAATGTTAGAAAGAAGAAATGTTGCTCGTCTGACCATTTGCAATGAGAATAGTGATGGAGTAAAGACAGAATTCCGACGTTTCATCTGTGGAGAAAGGTGCTCTAAGTTCGAAAAGAATCCATTGTCCATAAGGCGATGAACATATTGGCTTCAAATGCAAATTACAAAAAAATAACAGTAATTTTGCTTTACTTAATTTTTCTATTAGTGCCAGGAGTTTCTTCTGTCAATGTATAATTATTTCTGAAAGTCATCTTCCTCCTTACCAGTGTAATACCAAAGGTAACGGTCATATCGTGCGCGTTCTCTCTTAATTCCATTAGCAAGGAAGTTATCAAGTTTCAAATTGCTTCTTCCTAAAAGGCGTTATTTTATGAAACTGTCACCCTAGAGGGTGTTTCCTCAAACATTACAATCTTAACCTCTTTCCATCTCTGGTAAACCGTTGCCTATTCTACATATTCTCATAATATGCACTTACTTCACTTTTTCCTCTTCTACATTCATGCAATAACCTCATTTAATAACCCTCTACTTTGAATGGCTCTTAAGCCTTATCACACAGCAAATCAGTGTGATTTCTCATCTTCAGTAACTTTGTCAATAACTGTTATCAGTCCTCTCGAAACCTCCTTCTTCAGGCCTACCAATCTCTTCGAAGTTTCTTCTGGGTAATCATGGTATTTTATTGATAGTTCTTTTAATATTTGTAGTCACTTTCTTCTGGTTTGTAATAAGGTTCCCTGAGAATAAACTACAAGAAGAGAGAATGCATGCTCATCAGCAAAAGGGGTGAGCCCAAAATGCAAATTACAGGTTGGGAATACTAAAATCAAGAAGATACAGAAATTTCAATATCTGGGAATTTTTCTAACAGACGACAGAAAGTGCGATACTGAGATCCAAAGACTGAGATGGCCAAAGATGGATTCCAAAAGCTAAGCAAAGTATTAAGAGACAGAAAAATTTTGTTGGAAACAAAGTAAATAGTATTGAACTGTTACGTGATATCTGCCCGCCTGCATGGCAATGGAAGTTGGATAATTTTCTCAAAGATAAGCAAGAGACTTAACAGAAATGTGGTTCTACAGAAGTATGTTGAGAATGGCATCAACCGAATATGTGAGCAAGTTTTAGAAATAATGGAAACAAAAAGGAAACATACAAAGAAATAGCTGAAATTAATAGGAAACATAATGAGGAAAGAGGGCTTGGAAAATTTGATACTCACAGGACAGACTGAAGGCAAGAGAAACTGAGAAAAACACCTCATAACATATTTAGTGGGCTTGAGTAAGTGGATGATGGGACAGCGTTTAGGAGTAATAACAAAAAGACAAAAAATTTTAAGAGCTACAAAGGATGGGAAGTTGTGAAGAGCCATGATCACGTATGCTATAGGTGACATGGCACATAAAGAAGATAAAATGGTTGTTTGAAGTCATTTTCGAAAGTGAAATTGGCAATAAAGACTCAAAAATAAACGTAAACAATGTTTGCCTATAGATTCAAGCACGCACCTGACCTTTGTTTACCGACAGAATCGTGTATAAACTCAATTCAAGTTACAAATGTTACCTGTTCGTAAGCGGGTTAGATACTGTAATTCCTCATGTATAATACGCCTACATTCATAATATGTACCCCTAACATTGTGCTGAAAGTGTGCGAAAATGCTTCTACTCATGTATAATACGCTTGGGAATCAAACTCTATAAATTGTACCTCTCCAATTTCATCACAACCAGCGTTTCCTATTCTAATTAAAAATGATTTTAATCATAAATTAATATTATTCTAATTTAGTTTTATGATAATTCTTATTTTATTTTACATTTGTAAGTGTTGTTAGTCACATAAGATTGTATTTGACATTCTTATGGGGTCACAATCGCCGAATGTTAGTGTCAAATTGTCGTATGTTTGGGGTGAGTAGTCATTTCGCAACTGAAATCGACCGAAGAAACGGCAATTTTTTAAAGATTTTTTTATAGCTGTGCATAATACGCACCTCTAATTTTGCTTAATATTTTTTAGAAAAAAAAAGGGTATTATGCATTATTCAAATGAAGCTATTAAAAATATACTTTGCTTACATTATTTACATTACTCGGACTATTATCCTCATCTTCATTACCATATTCACGTTTCGACCGTTGCATGCCCCGGCCTTCTTCAGATCATTGGAATTTCAGACGGAACCTTTTATTTCGTCCACCCGAGTAGATTGTTCTAGTTCCCCGTGCCATGCCTCTTTCGGATGTCTCAGTTATTTCCCTTTAACTCAACTCTCCAAGTTTTGGTTCACCACTGCTGTAGCCTGGTATTGAACTCACAACACTTTGGGTCTAGTCACTGGATCTAACCAACGCCGCTATTCACTGGGTCATGTGTCCTTCAGGAAACGTTGTGAATATGGAAATGAATAATGTAAATAATGTAAGTAATCATAATACCTCATCCCAGAAATATAGACAGATATCATATTTTATCTAAAATCATTATCATGTGAGCTGTTTCAGCTCTAAAAATGCACTGCGTATCAATACGGTATCTTCAACTTTATGAATAACCGTTATCAGCCTTCTCGAAACCTCTGTGTCACCTTCTCACTCAACATCGTCGAAGTTTTTACAGAAAAAGATGGAATGTTATCAATAATTCCTTTAATGCCGTTCTTTAATGTTTATACGATAGTTTTTCGTCCAATATCTATGTCTGCTATTCTTGACAAAACCATTTCCATAATATTTACTGTCTGTTCCCAAAGCTATTTTCCAGTGCGGTTTAATTCCGATATTAATATAAAGTCCTTCTTTGATTTTGCTTTCTTGGAAATAATATAACATCAATCAATGTAATAACCATCAATTTCCCGCCCAATAAAGTCCTGTTTTTAATTCTATTTTTTCTCAA